>JAAGVU020000025.1:280193-290748 GCA_011763525.2 Mormyrus iriodes
AAACCCTGCGTTCCTTTAAATTGGAGCTAGATAAGATTTTAACAACTCTGAGTTATTAGTTAAGTTCTCCCCAAACGGGCTTGATGGGCCGAATGGCCTCCTCTCGTTTGTACATTTCTTATGTTCTTATGTTCTAACTGGTATGGAGATCTGGTATGTAACATGCCAGCTGTGTTCAGCCGGGACAGGCATGTCAAGGGACTTGCAGACTCTGTGAGTGTCTGTGCATCTCTATGCCAGGAGAGGGAGGTCTATCGCTGGCCTGTGAAGGAGTCTCTGAAGAGCATGTTAGCTATGGGCTGGAACATTGAGAGGACCAAGGAGGGCGAAGCCATGTTCCAGCAGCGGGAGAGCGAGAAGCTTCGTAGGATTTCCCAGTCCTCTCAGGTAAACACTTTCTGTGTTTTTCATTGCATGCTGTATATGTATTTTCTCTCTGAATATCTCTTGCGCGTTTATCCATCAGGCTGCATGACCATCTCAATTAATTACATAGACAACACTGAAATGGGGCATCTCTAAAAGCTTGAGAAGACCGTTGGTGTGTGCATGCTCACCCATGCTACTTTGAAGTGCTATCTTTATAATCATTATTTCTCTTTCATGAGTCCTGCCATTTAGTGCGATAGTGCTGTTGAGCTCTAACAGTCTGCTTTCATTTACCTATAAAATGTGGTTTTGGTTTATAGTGTCTGTTGATGGTGCATCACTAGTAACCAGTGTCTGAATTTTAGCAGGGGAATGGCTACAGCCCGTGTCCAGCGGATATGAGTAATGTACTTCTGTCAAGAGAGTTACAGGTTAGCATGAAAGTTTGTGTTTATTTCTTAGCACTTAAATGTATTAGTCTGTGACAAATTACATTGCCGAGTTTTAATTAAGAGTAATAATGGTAAAAGCATAATAATTGATCAGTCCATCCATCTAACCATCTTCCAAATGCTTATGCTGGACAGGGAGACGGGGGGCCTGGAGCATATCCCAAGCACCGTATGGCATTAGGCAGTTATTCACTCAGTTACTGGATCGCATACCTGCAAAGTTAATGAAGGGGTTCCTTGCTGTATTTATAAAACCTATGTTGTACAATATAAATACATAGTCTTTTTAGATACATTCCCAACTCACGTAAAACTGTAATCAAACCTACTCAAGAAATTTAGTTTATATATGCATGATGTAGCTAATTACAGGCCTCCATTTTTCCTTTTTGTGTTACTCTGCACCTGTATGTCATCTCTGATATGATTTGATCGCAGTATAGAAGAAACTATCAGACCAGAATTTGTCAAAGTAAAGATAGACTTGCTTTTCCTTTGTGGTATTATCTCTGCTCTTGTGCTCCTGGAGTAGATGATGCTTTTAACACTAAATATCACCATAATCCATCCATTCATCCATCCATTCATCTTCTAACCACTTATCCTGATTGGCGGGGGTGGGTGTCCTCATAATGATCGATGGAAATTAAAATGCAGATGATTTTGAACATTTAATAGTGTATTATTTTACAGATGTTTTTTCAAACTATGGGTTTTTTCATTACAGGGCATGGTTGAGGTTGTAGCAGAAAACTACCACAATATTTGGGCAAAGAAAAAGAAAGCTGAACTTGGAAGCAGAGGTGAGTTATTCCTTAACCATATACATCTAACTGCTGTAACTTCAGTGCTATGCTGTTGCCTGGTCCTGTGCCTGCAGTCCTGTGAAGGTCTAAAATGGAGCAGAAGCGACAGAGAGAGTGTTTTCGATCTGAAAGCCTTTTCTCGCTTGTGAACCATGGATCTGTTCCAGCACACCATCTGGTCTGATGCGGCTGACAAGGCCTAGTCCAAAGCCTTTTGACACAAATCGCGGACCCCTGGGAAACAATGGCTTCTCACACAGTTTATCAGCACCAGGATGAAAATGCCATTTTCCTGAAATTGCCTATATAGGAAATTGACAGTTCCAAAAGCGAAATGATCATATGGTATTTTGTGACATTTGATTGTGAAAATCGGTCTCTGTAGGACATTCGCTTTCCTGTCATGGTCTTCTTTTGTTCCTTTGTCCTTTTGTCACTTTGACTGGAATTGACTGTATCTGTTCTGCTCAGGAGGTGGGACACACCCCTTGTTGGTGCCTTATGACACCCTGACGGCCAAAGAGAAGGCCCGGGACCGGGAGAAGTCCCAGGAGCTATTCCGTTTCCTGCAAATTAACGGATACGCTATCACAAGGTCGGGTGACTCCTGCAGCACCGCCTTGAACAGTCCTCAACTTTTGCATCATGTAAAATGTACATTCAGAACTTTTCAATGGCTGTGGTCTTCAGTCCTTTAAATAACAGTCTGCTTGGTTAATGGGTGAATGCCCAGTGAACAGCCGACAAGCATGTAAAGCTGAAACATCTCACTACCCTAATGATTATTTCAACACATCTTTAATCATCTTGCTTCCCTCTGTGCCATAGAGGCCTGAAGGACATGGAGCAGGACTCTTCCTCCATGGAGAGGCGCTTCGCATACAAATTTCTGAAAAAGCTGCTGAAATATGTGGACTCTGCGCAGGAGTTCATTGCTCACTTAGGTGTGTGTGCTGAGTGCAGTTACAATGGCTATTAACAACAAAGACAAAGATCTTATTATTATGATTTACAGCACATTAGGACTTATTATCACGACTAGTGTTGGGAAGGAAACTTTTGAAATGTAATAGGTTACAGATTATTAGTTACCCTATTAAAAATGTAATAAGTAATCATTTTGATGACTTCAACAAAGTACTGCAACATTTGATTACTTTTCTGACATGTTTTAAACTGGGCAGTAAAGCTGAAATATCCCACCGGCTTTGCTGACTATTTTTGTCTGGAAATATGCCAGAAGAAGGCATTTCTGCACAGTGAAAAGCAACTACAGAATGCTGTATTGTACTTATGAGCTTCTTTACGGAAAAGAAAACATCTGGATGTAACCTCTTTGCAATCACCAGCATTTTGATTAGTAACTGTAATTTGTTAGCATATTTTTTCTCAGTAACTGTAATGCATTACAATGACATTTCTATTGTAATTTCATTAAATTATGCTGTTACATGTAATTAGTTACTCCCAGACACTGATTTCAACCTGGATCAGATTATTTTTCAAGAGGCTTTCATTCAAATATTCAGATAATTCCATAGGGTTCACAAGTGTTTTCTCACAAGTGTCGATAGAAGCCTCTGGTACTAGAGGAGCCCTTCATTGCATAAAGGGGGTTATTATACCGTCTACCTTCCGGTCACTTATTAAGGTGGTGTCTGCTGGCTTGTGGGATTCATTTCCCCACTGCGTGTGGTTATTGACTTTTGATTTTCTTGTTTCAGAGGCCATGGCCACCAGCGGCAAGACTGATAAGTCTCCACATGAGCAGGAAATCAAATTCTTTGCAAAAGTAAGAAAGGCCCACTACTTTTTAAATTCAAAAACAACCCTAACATACTCATTATTTAAATTTATAAGTTGTGTTTGGAGTTATTTGCCAGGATGATATGTTCTCAGCTCCTTGTTTCTCTGCACTGTTTAAAATTATCTGGCTACTTTACCATTCATGTGTTCTTGTCTCCTCTTGTCTGCCCATTCTTGGATAACAGGTCTTGCTCCCGCTAATAGACCAGTACTTCAAGAACCACAGTCTCTATTTTCTTTCATCTCCTAGCAAGAACCTGAGTAGCAGTGGTTATGCCTCCAACAAAGAGAAGGAGATGGTCACCAGGTACCATCACTGACATTGCGCCAGTGATTGATAGTGTGTTTATAATCCCACAGGCTCGACATACTGTTAATGATACAATAACTAGGTATTGCTACAAAGCTGTGCACTAGTGGTGCTATAGCTTGGGGATGGGCATCTTCAGCACTGTGCTTTGACTCTGGCCTCAGCACTTTTCATCTGTGCCTTTATTTTTCCTTGTTTTCTTCACAGCCCAAAGAAATTCTGCCAGGTTTTCTAACTTGGTGACTCCAAATGACTCTGTGTGTGTGTGTGCACGTGTGAGTGAGTGCTCTGTGACCTATCTAAGGTTCACTCTTTATCACCGTGACCCGAACAAATCTCACTCCCTGTATATCTACGTATCTACTTACAGTTCTCTTCTTATTCTCCACTGTTTTTTAGCCTTTTCTATAAACTGGCAGCTCTTGTCAGGCACAGGATTTCTCTTTTTGGTAAGGGAAATGATGGATGCCTCAGCCTCTCTTTTACACGCACAGTTTTCATCATTATCCACTTTAGGGAACTGACATGACTCTCGTCTTGGGTTTGTTTTCCCTAAGGAAGCGATTCAGCCACCATGGTAAGCTGTCTCCACATCCTGGCGCACACTCTTGATACCAGGTATGCTTCTGTGTTGTGAACTGAATCCATGATTCATGCTGGTACACCTGATCCTCTTCTGTGTCAAAAGTGTCAGACATACTAAGTTTCTTGTATAGTCCTGATTATATTTAAAGGAAATCATATAGAACCAGGTGTGCATGATGTAGATTTCCCTCTGTGTTTGCTATAGATCTAGGCTCCAATCATCTGTTTCTCCTTTTCTGTGTACTGACATTTACGCATAGTGACTAAAGTTAAGTTTTCTATCAGCATGAATGCATGAGTCCTGTGTTAAACACAATATTGTGCAGTGTTACTTGTGTAATGGGTTTCGTGGGTGCCTGCATTCTCCACTCCCTCAGGACGGTGATGAAGTCTGGCTCAGAGCTGGTAAAGGCGGGGCTGCGGACTTTCTTTGAGAATGCCGCAGAGGACCTGGAGAAGACGCTGGAAAACCTGAAGCTGGGGAAGTTCACACACTCTCGTAGCCAGATGAAGGGTGTCTCCCAGAACATCAACTACACCACAGTGGCCCTTCTGCCCATCCTCACAGCCCTTTTCCAGCACATCACCCAACACCAGTTTGGTGTGGACCTGCTGTGTACGTCGACCCCTTTTCTTGAAGTCTCAATACTTCAGTTTTATTCAGTTGATGCATTGACCTCCTCTCAGGATTCTCATAGGTCTGACCATAAATACAGTGTTGTGTACATATACAGAAGAGGTCCCTGAACTTTGAGCATTGTTATGGTTATATTCCATTAAGCGGAGGCTGTTTTTAAAGATGTG
Source organism: Mormyrus iriodes (assembly GCA_011763525.2). Classification (NCBI taxonomy): domain Eukaryota; kingdom Metazoa; phylum Chordata; class Actinopteri; order Osteoglossiformes; family Mormyridae; genus Mormyrus; species Mormyrus iriodes. The sequence goes on from JAAGVU020000025.1 coordinate 285,326, forward strand.
TGTATCTTTGTTGTTCTTAGTGGATGATGTCCAGGTGTCCTGCTACCGTATCCTGACTAGCCTGTACTCGCTGGGAACTGGAAAGAACATCTATGTAGAGAGGTGAACCACTTACAGCAAATCTTTTGAAGAAAAAGCATGCTGATTGCACAGCTACCGTGTTGTAATATAACATAGTTTAGTGTACTGATTTATCAATAGCTGCAAGGTAAATCAACCTTACCAATGATTAGATGAATATATAGAGATTACAAATTCTGCATTTCTGAATGCATGCGATTGTAACAGTGTAGTGGTGTGAAGCTGTTGTATCTCATTCCCCAGGCAGCTTCCTGCCCTGGGGGAGTGTCTGGCTACTCTGGCAGGAGCCATGCCTGTGGCCTTTCTGGAGCCCCAACTAAACATGCACAACCCCAGCTCAGTCTTTAACACAAAGTCCCCTCGCGAGCGTGCCAGTGAGTATCCCTCTGTGCTTGAGTGCAAATTTATTCTGTCCCCTTATGTTGTTCGCTAAAGCCACTTTCTCTCTATGTATCCAGTTCTAGCCATGCCAGATACAGTGGAAGAGATGTGTCCGGAGATACCTCGCCTTGATGGCTTAATGTCTGATATCAATGATATGTCAGAGTCTGGTGCACGTTACACAGAGATGCCGCATGTCATAGAGGTGGTGCTGCCCATGATCTGCAGTTACCTTTCCTACTGGTGGGAGAAGGGGCCAGAAAATATCTCTGAGGGCAGCTCTGTGGCCTGCTGCACCACCGTAACTTCTGAGCATCTTAGTGTCATCTTGGGCAACATCCTCAAGATTCTCAACAGCAACCTGGGCATCGATGAGGCCTCCTGGATGAAGAGAATTGCAGGTGGGTGGGAAGAGAAAAGACTGCTCTTGGGCTTCTGCTTATTTAGCTACAGCCTAAACCAACTATATTTGAGCAAAGACCAGGCCGGTCCTAAGCTTCACTTGAGATCTTACCATGATATTTTTGCATGTCTTCTTGTTGGAGTGTCATGTATTAAAATAGCAAATGATTGGAAATGATTTACTAAGAGGGTAAATGAAGAGTGATGAACAGTTCTGCCACTATTACTCTTAGCAGTGGCCAGTAATTCTGTAACCCATCAAAGGTACAGAATTCTCAGTATCTTGTAGCGTATGGTCTTTGTGGTATCTTTTGCGCTGTCAGTATATGCCCAGCCCATCATCAGCAAGGCACGGGCTGATCTTCTGAAGACCCACTTCCTGCCCACACTGGAGAAGTTGAAGAAGAAGACCGTGAAGGTGGTGGCAGAGGAGGAGCTTCTAAAGGCTGACAGCAAGGCTGACACCCAAGAAGCAGAGCTCTTGATCTTGGATGAGTTTGCCGTGTTGTGCCGTGACCTCTATGCCTTCTACCCCATGTTGATTCGCTACGTAGACAACAACAGGTAATCCAGCACTTATTCTACAGAATACAGGGAATATCTATCCATTCGTTTGCCAGTGGGGCAAAAAGAAAATCAGCGGTTTGAAAGTCAAAACTGATACAAAACCTTTGTTTCCACTCTTCTGACATGATTTAATGTAATCTAACCTTCAGATCTAGATGGCTGAAGGAGCCAGATGCTGATTCTAATGAGCTTTTCAGAATGGTGGCTGAGATTTTCATCCTCTGGTGTAAATCACATGTAAGTTTTTGCCATGTAGAGCACTACTGTGAACTCTAGTAAAATGACTAAGATACAGTAGCCATTGATGACCTCTCTCTCTTTCTCTCTCTCTCTTCCCTGAAGAACTTCAAACGTGAAGAGCAGAACTTTGTGGTTCAGAATGAAATCAACAACCTCTCCTTCCTGACCGGAGACAGCAAGACCAAGATGTCCAAGGTAAGGCAGTTTGGAATATTTTCTTTTACAGTTATAAAATCAGCCCATTTATTATAGCAACAGGCAGGCCAACAGAAATGACCTGTGCTTGTACCTCAAAGCCAGGAACATCTTAATTGCACAGGGGAGTAGCTTGAATTTGCGCTGTAACTTTCCCGCAGTATTTTCCTGGTTAGTTCCACTCTGTGCTTACTGTCAGCACTTTTGCAGGTAATGTATTATTGGCTTATGCTGCAGATCCAGAACAATATTCTCATATAGTGGGGGCATGACATTTTCAAGTGGTTTAAAGAACTAAGATGACTAATGGAAACCTTTAACAATTGATATAATTTATGCTAATACCATTTCTTTTTATTTTTGAGACCTTTATAATGAACTTAATGAAGCAAAATGTCAGAACCTTTTCAAGACAGCAAAGATACTAAGTGACATTATATGTGAATTAAAAATGCTTTTTAAATATATATAAATGGAATCATGCAAATTACAAAGAAGTCTAAGTACGTTTAACCTGTGCTTTTTCCCCCCTCACACAGTCTTATCTGGGAAAGGTACAGTCAGAGTGCATGAGCTGTGTCTTTCAGACAAACATCATAGCGCCTGCCTCGCGCTTGCCTAGCGCTGCGGTCTCTTCTCAGGGAAGGGCAGTGTGTGGCGTGTGATAAACACATATCACGAGTCAGTCACTAATGACCTCATTGGTCGCCATCAATGTAATGACAAGTACAGCCTTCCACACCTATGTTTACAGACATCCCCCCTCAGCTTCTTCTGGCAAATTCCATAGTAACCATCTGTAACATGTCATCAGGTGATGAGTTACCAGTAGCTGTTTATTACATGCCAAGTCCTGTATTTTTAAATGTCTTTCTGCTTCTACTGCCCATTGTTGTTTGTGTCCCCACGTTGGTGTGATACACTGTCGGTTTTTTTGTTAGACTTCTGTGTCGCTGCTGTGCCAGCTAGTCCCTTTTGTCTTCTCTCCCCCTCCCAGCACAAACCGGCCCTTTATAAGTGTCATGTGCTGACTGAGGCAAAAGCCAGGCTAGTGCAGCTACCTGGGCTGTAGCTCACAAGGAAACGCTTAACTGGCACCAGCCTTATTCTTTGCTTTGGGGCAACTTTGTTTGTAAAGAAATACACTGGATTTCCAGCTCAAATCATTTAAAAAATAAATATTAAAATGAGAGTGCAGTATGACATGTAAATACTTTATCATTCTGATGTTTTTTTGTCAGCACAGAAAAAATAAAGTGTTACACTGCATGAAGTTTCAGATTTAAATCTTAGTCTGGGAAATTTTTTTTATTGACTATAATTGACAGTTTTTTTTTTAGGGGAGCTATGAGCCCTATGTTGTTAAAAAGAATGACATCATTGGTAGCGCAGTATTTTTATAGAATCGACATCAAAAGATCATGTTATCTTGCCGCATCAGTGCTACGGTGAACCATAAACCTGCAGAAGTACATGCACATATGTTCCTTGCCAGTCAGGAGGACAGGACCAGGAGAGGAGGCACAAAAAGCGTCGTGGCGAGTTCTACTCCATCCAGACCTCCCTCATTGTGGCAGCTCTGAAGAAGATGCTACCCATTGGCCTCAACATGTGCACCCCGGGTGACCAGGAGCTCATCTCCCTGGCTAAGAGCCGTTACACTCTGGTGAGAAGTGCTGTGCCGTCATTCAGAAGCGGTGGTGGGTGGCTGCAATTATGCTGTCCAATTGCCCTTACATCATTGTCCTATGACTTTCTGCCCCACTTGTACCATTTCAACAGAAAGACACAGATGAGGAGGTCAAAGAGCACGTGCGGCAGAATCTACACCTGCAGGAGAAGGTGAACTGAGCCATCAGCCGTCATGCAAAGAACATTTGCCACTTTAATCCTCAAGTCCTAATGAACTATTTTAAATATTGGCTGTAAATTGGGATGACTCATACCAGCCACACATTGATCCTCATTGCTTATGACTTTCAACATCTGGCCTCAAAGTTTAAAGCAACAATAAAATGAATGAATGTTTTCGCCCATTAACGAGTGATATGTTGGCAAAGAGCATATAACTCTGAAAAAAAGGTTATGTCTTAGTAAAACAGTCAGTGATGGTGATGGCGGTGTGGCCTCATAAACGATTGATAGTAATTAAATAGCTGCTGACATGCCTTCAGTCTGAGGACCCGGCAGTGAGATGGCAGCTGAACCTTTACAAAGATGTGGTGGTGAAGAATGAGGAGCCACCTGACCCTGATCGCACCGTGGACCGTGTGCAGAGGATCTCCGCTGCCGTCTTCCACCTGGAACAGGTGAGTTATTGCCTTTTTCCATGAGCTCACGCTGACCTCCTTCTCTTACCAATTCACTCTCCCATGAAGAGCAGACCAGATTGCTCAAGCCAGTATTTGTATTTATCTCCCGGCTATTCATCTGCACCAGGTGGAGCAGCCGCTGAGGTCCAAAAAGTGTGTGTGGCAGAAACTGCTTTCCAAACAGCGTAAGCGTGCGGTGGTGGCCTGCTTTCGCATGGCTCCTCTCTACAACCTGCCCAGGTACGAGTCACCATTCGTACCAGAAGGTTCATCACGACGTTTTCCATGAACCTATATCTGCAGCATACCTTTTATTGTTCAGTTTTGTATGTGTGACAGTTACAGTAAACCCAGGTTAACGACGACTACGGAAATAGTCGTGATGCTTTGTTCAAGTCGAACTCTGGACAGTTCTCCCTTACATATCAGAAGAATGCCTCCCTTCATATTGGTTCATTTAACGGGATACATAAGCTTATGATCACAGTTATACCCTCAGGTGTAATCAAAAAAGAGAGTAACACCAAGTTTTCTGATGTGCTGCAATCCAGTTAGACCTGAACAAAAACAGTGGGGGGAATAAGAAGCAGTTGTCATTGCTGATTATTGGCCCAGGTGCTGTTCGCTTAGTGTGAGTAATTGAGGGTACCTCAGTATTGTCTCCTTTCATTATGAGATAAAGTATACCAGAGTGAGAGTGTAATCTGCAGCTGGCAGTTGATTTTCATTTCGGAAGTTGTTTAATCACCAGATTTAAGGTTTTCCTTTCTCCACACGGACGACTTCATCATCTTCCTACCTTTATATTCTTAGTGATAGCTAATGCCCTTCAACCTTGAATAATAAAGAGCTTTATACTGTATATTACGTGTCCTTCTGGTTTGAATAACCATTTTTTGGTGTTAATAACCATGGTTCCCCCCCTTTCATTTCCCTGTCTTGACACATCCTCTTCTCTGTTCTATGACAATACCTTTTCTTCAGGCACAAAAATAACAATTACTTCCTGAACTCCTATCGACACTTTTGGCTGGAAAAAATGCATGAGAACACAGACTATGACAGTCTGCTCTCCATGCTAACGGTAACGTAATGACTTGGAGATCCGGTGTCCGTGACCTGTACCCCCCCCCCCCCCCCCCCCCCCCCCCCCCTCCTCCTCGTTTTTTATTCCCCCCGCCACCTCCCCTGCTGTGATCCGTAGTTGTCCCTCCGTCCAAACCAACGGTCGGTCGGTGTGCGGTA
>JAAGVU020000025.1:290770-318157 GCA_011763525.2 Mormyrus iriodes
TTAAATAAAACTCTTCAATGATATACGATACGTATATTTGTGCGTAGTATATAAACAGTGTGTTTACATAAATAATTACATACAAAACGAATCTTATAAGGGCTTAAAATATACAAAAATAACCATATAAACATATGGTTTTTACTTCGTGGATTTTCACCTTTCGTAGAGGGTTCTGGAACGCAACCCCTGCAATAGACGAGGGATCACTGTACACTTTAATGGAGGTTTTGGACTAGTGACTCAATTGTCCCACTTCTTAGTGTTGGCGACCAGTTAGATGAGCCAGTGTTTCACACTAACCATTAACCACCTAGGTCCAGCTCACCCTGATCCGAACAGTCTTCCCTTCCTACCTTACGCCCTTAACCCCTCCTAATCTTCCTCTCCCCCCCTTCCCAGGCATCGCTCTATTAACCTCTTCCTCATGGGCTATCAGAAAATTTGGATAGAGACAGAGACGTACTCCTTTGAGGAGAGCCTAGTGCAGGACCTGGCAGTAAGTACCTGCCCTGCGGCGCCGGCCTTTTCTGCATCGTGGGCCGCCCCCTTCCCCCCACCGCTGAGCATTTCGCAAGCGCAGTTATCAGCTGGGCTGCGGGAAACGCGCCCGCCTGCCCCCGTGTGCCTGCTGTCTCCGTCATTCGTGTCTGGCTCTGGCTCAGTGTTGCAGCTCAGCCAGCATGACATTCTCTTCAATGTCAGTGCAAACTGTGAGCTCACAAGTACAAGGGCCCATCTCCCTACAGTGACTACAGGGCATTGGTCCCCAATGCTTTGACTTAACCATGGAAATTTATGGAAGTTTCTTTCGTAAATTTGTTGCAGTCTGCATTATTGTCATCGCCACATCATTTTAAGATCATCTTTATTACCTATGCAGTTCCTTCTAGAAAATCTTACGTGTTTCTAGGTTGAGAGTTTTATCATCAGAACTTGATATACTTGACTCCATGGCCACGCTTGATTAGTGACCAAACATATTTCATCTCAACACACACAACCAAAAAAAGATACATCAACTTATAGTGAAGATGTATATATATTTTAGAACAGTGAAGACTTTGAAATCACTTGACATAGGTAGCCTCTCATCTAACTCGCCCCTTCTTACATTCTCATTTGTGAGCCATGTCTTAAACTGGGGAATTAATCAATAGTTGTCACAATTTCATGCTTGATAACTCATCACCTTTTGTGTCATAGTGTCGACTCACTGAATGTTCATCGAGGCTGTGTATGAATATACTGTATGTGCATGCATGTAAGAGCATCCAGTTCTATCCTCCTCTTTACAGAAACTCCCGATATCATATCAAAGCTCTCATTTGATTGGAATCAGCCTCACAAAGTAGCATATATTTAACTAAACAAGGTAGATCCATTTTTCAAAGGTAAGTTATTCATGTCATATAATGTACGATTATTTAAACTTAATGATACAGGTCTCTGTGCATGGTGCACCAAAGTGAGTCGTAAACTGTAGTTACTAGTTTTTCTGCTTTGGCATCTGTGTGTGCACTTTGTGAGATTTGCATTTTTTTTGTTTAGATTGTAGTGAAGCTTTCGTGAGCTTTGTGATGTATTTTTCAGCCTTAACTTGGAAATATGGATATTAATGGTATTCCACAAACCCGAAAATGGCTGAAGAGGGCTTACTTAATCTGAATTAATTTCACTGAATGCTATCCAGCAGAGAAGTGAAAAAGAAACATTAGTCACAGAAATCTGTCTGAGGGGCCATTTAAAAAATGTTGATGGCTTTGGATATGTGTGCAGAAGATCCAGATGAAGGTCGAGGAGGAAGAGGAGGAAGAAACAGAGGTGCAGCCAGACCCTCTTCATCAGCTTATCCTTCATTTCAGTCACAATGCGCTCACAGAACGGAGGTGAGGTGCTTGTAAACCCTCTCAAATTTTGCAGAGACAGAGACACACACACTTTTGCTCACACTCCTCTACACAACTAAGGCATAGGCTGCAGGCTACATCTGCACACAGAAACATAACGCATAAGGTCTTTGGTGTTATACACATGAAATACTGTTACCTCACAGCTCATTCCCCCACAAAGCTCAGAGATTGTCATATATGATCTGTTGTTAACTTTCCTTTGCTTGTCATATTAAATAATATTTTTCCTCCCTCCAGTTACTTGGAAGAGGACCCTTTATACATTGCATATGCTGACATGATGGCAAAGGTAACAAGAAAAGATAATGCAGTACCTTTAATGGGACCGCCATGCTTTGCAGTTTTACAAGATTTTCCTCCCTAGAGCTGTGCTGAAAGTGAAGAAGAAGAAGGGGATGAGGAGAAAGAGAAGACCTTTGAGGTAAATATATCTGTGGTTAGAACGGCTTTGTTAGATCAGCTGCAGCACAGTCTGCAAAATGCATCCAATGGTACCGTTTCATGTGCCTGGGGGCTGTAGGAGAAGGAGATGGAGAAGCAGAGGACGCTCTACCAGCAGGCCAGGCTGCATGACAGAGGGGCAGCTGAGATGGTTCTGCAAATGATCAGTGCCAGCAAAGGTATGGGCAGGAACAGGCACATGTACACATATAGTCCACATAGGGTGAACTTGACAAAGCTGTTCTCTATTCACTTCACAGGCCGGCTAGGTCCCATGGTGACAGTCACACTGAAATTGGGAATCTCCATTCTTAATGGGGGAAATGTGCTTGTCCAGCAGGTATAGATGCGCACAGACGGTGATAATGTTCCCTACAGAAAGGCGTTTTACCCTTCACCCTGCATTTTATATCTTATTCCTATTTGTGGGTTGTATATTTTCTTGTGTTATACTATATCTAGTGAAATCTGTGCCTATCCTTTTGCAGAAAATGCTGGATTACTTAAAGGAGAAAAGAGATGCTGGATTCTTCAAGAGCTTATCTGGACTGATGCAGTCTTGCAGGTGCTGTACCCTTGGTCCTGATATCTGTGAATATAGGAGTGTCAGAAACAGGGAGCCTGTGGATATTTCGGGAGATGCCTGAGCTTGGGGGTCCTCTCTGCCACCATAAACCAGTTTTCTTAGATATAATGTAGCTCATTGTGTGTTAGTGGGGAGGGAGACTAGGGCAGTAGTCTGGCTCTAGTGGCTTTTTCCGTTTACGTTAGAGTGCCTAACTTGTTTTGTGAGTTGCTCGGTTTGCCATCCTGGAAGATCCTGAGGGTGCTGCTAAAATGGGCTCCGTTCCAGCCTTCAAGTGTACCGTGGGCCTGTTCACCAATCAAAAGAGCAGGGTTTTCCACATGGAGCAAAGTGTAGTTTGTTTTCTTCAGACTGATTCTATATAAAGTTTTATGTATTTTATTTAATCTTCAGTGTCCTGGATTTGAATGCATTTGAAAGGCAGAACAAAGCAGAAGGTCTGGGAATGGTGACTGAGGAAGGTTCAAGTAAGTGTGGGGAACCACCCAGGGCAGGAGTCTGATGGAAGAGCTGCCTCTGTATGGGTCTGTCTTAGGTTCCTCTATAGATTTGTCTTAGGTGCCTCTGTATAGGTCTGTATTAGTTGCCCCATTATAATTTGACCGTACTTCACATTTCAGAGCCTCAGATGCAGTTTGAGCCCTTACGCACAAACTTACAAAGGCACCAAATAGAAAGTTGCTTCCTGAGCCAAATCTGTAATCAGTCTGGTTACTAGCAGCTTGAACTACCATCTGTTATGTAACATAATCAAATGCAATAAATTAGTTTTATATATTACTGACAGCACATGATAGTTTTTTACAGCTATTGAGTAACTGCCTAAGCAGCTTCATAGATACTGATTTGGTGACCGTAATATACCATAATAACGAGATCCCAGTTTAGCAGGTGACTCTCCTTTGATCTTCAAGGACTGAGTTGCACAACGGCAGAAACAAGTATAAAACTGCATTATCCCTGTAATGCATTTTTTCTTTTCGTGGCACACCCTTACTGCCTGCTCTACAGACAGTGGTCCGTGTTGTCTCATTAACATTTTGTTGTCTTGTCTACAGGTACAGATTCAGTTCAAGAGATCACACCACATTTAAATAGATTTGACTCATAGACAAAGCACAGAGGTTATATGGACTGGCTTTAACCATGGCTCAAACCATGGACCTATATATAACAATTAATATATTAACTTTTTAAAGGGCTGTCACATGAGCTAAAGGATTAACATGAATCATTAATTTTGATTCATATTTCTTTGAGCAAGTGAATAGCTGTGGAATGGCACAGTATTGGAATAAAAAGGTTATTTATGAATAAGAGCTCTTTTAAAGAAAAATGTCTACAGGTTAAGCACATTTTTTCATTAAGCATAACTGTAGTCCTCCGGAGAAGATGATATATCATTTGCTCATACAAATTTTGTGAAAAAGTTGCTTAATATTTTAAACTGAACGCACTCATGACACTTTTATAGATATAAAGCAGCAGCCCTCTGATACTTGGCAGAAACAAAACATGCTACAGCTTGAGCTTGCCAGCGAAATTGTCATTTAAGGGTTCAGCATAGTGCCCCTGGTCAGCTGAAGTATTTCAATCAATACAGACCCTCCCTGCAGTCTCCAAAAATCTCCTTTCAGGGCCATTTGTCTGTCTTCTTCCAGCTAGATTTCAGTGCACTGCCAGGATATTTCTCAGTCAGGATGTGGGGCATTTTTAGATAAACTATAGTGCCTGTCTACAGAGCTCGGCTCAGGCCAGGCCAGGCCAGCCATGTTCCATGCACTTTCCCTGTGGGAACAGATCCCATCACACCGCTCATCTAAGGGGCTTGGGGATGCAGGCACACCAGCCAGCATTAGCTGATCCTGTTGCATTTTTCTTTTTGACAGAAATATTCATCACCATGCCATCGTCACTTATCCCCAGGAGTTTATCTATGTCCGCAGCACCGGTTAAGAGTGACACCAACAAACTCCGAGTTTAATAAAAAAAAAAAAAAAATTTCATTGGGTTCTTTCACATCTGTTTTCATAGACGATCGTGTTATGTGTTCTTTGTCATTTTTCCACCTCATCAAATCAGGCATAAGTGATGGTGACTTGAGTCCTGTACTGTATTTCACCTCCAGTCAAACACCTGCCGATCTGTGCAGAACTTGTACTTGAGACTCCCTTAAGCGCATGTCAGTGTCTCTATACTGGAAAGTGATGTCAATTTTCTCTCTCTTACTTCTTATTGAAATTCAGTGTCTTCTCCCTTGCTTATGTCTGCTTTTTTGTTTGTTTGTTTCTTCTTTGTCATTTTTTTTTTCATCGGTCGCAGTCAACGTGAGTGAGCAGGGTAAATACACGGTTTAGATTCTCCTCATTTCGCAATGCTGCCATCCCGAATGCTGGCATTACAACTTCTGCACCCCCCATCCCCTTTCCTCCCTGTCTTGGATGTGTTAGTCCTGCTGTGATCTGCAGGAAAACATGCATGCTGATAAGAGTAGTATGTGTAGACATAGACAGACTCCAACTGACTCACCCTCTATACTAAATTTGTGCTTGTGATTTGTGTGGGAACCTTTTCCTGTTATAACAATACTAACCAGAAATATCCTAAATAATAAAAATGGTACTTTAATACAAATGAATACACCTCTGTATGCCTGAATCAGAAAGAACAAGACCCTGCAATGCAGTTTCTTTACTGTTGCTCCCCCAGTAGTGATACAGTCTGATCTGTAGAGGTAGTCCTAAGCTTACCCTACAAAGCTCACGTGCTTACAAAGCAAAGGCTGGACATGAACGTTTTGCTAGAATAACCTGCCTGTGCCAGATTTCCTCAGAAATATGAGGTCTAAGATTCTTCCTGGTGCTAATCAAAGAACACTCCTGTCTCCAAAGGTTCTAAGGTACTGCAGAACGATGATTTCACAAAGGATCTCTTTAGGTTCCTGCAACTTCTCTGTGAAGGTCACAATAACGGTAGGTACCAGCTACAACTTATTCCGCCTCCGCCTGAACTCAATTTCCAAAATTCATTATTTGGCCACGAGGGTTGGCCTGTAATGAACAAAGGGCCGCTGTGTATGCAGGTTTTCGCTGCAACTCCTTAATTAGAGGGCTGATTGGCTGAAGAGTCCTCACACCTGGGTTTGAACAGCTGACCTAAAGGTTGTCCCAAAAACCTGCATACACTCTGGCCCTTTGCGGATAAGATTGGCCACCCCTGCCATAGATCCATTGATGTTGGTTTCACCCCAGTCAAAATTATTAATGAACACCATTTTTATGCATAAAGTTTATTTTCTTTAAGTTAAATGTGCCCAACTACCACTAACTAAATGTGGCAGAAAAACTATACGCTTTATAAAGTGGAGAACATGGGCTATTCACATTTTTTTTCACTCTTCCCAAGTCATGTAATTCAATGGCACAATCAGGTACATCAAATGATTAGAACAGGTAATTTTTATCCTCCTCCTTTTTCTCATAACTGCACAGACTTCCAGAATTTCCTGCGTACCCAAACTGGAAATACCACCACCGTTAACATCATCATCAGTACTGTGGATTATCTGCTACGGCTGCAGGTAAAACACAACTAGGAAAACGCTTCTTAGTCTCAGACTGTAGTGGTTGCTTCACTTTCCATTGCTCTGATCCTCTGTCCCTGAAGGAATCCATCAGCGATTTCTACTGGTACTACTCTGGAAAGGATGTCATGGATGAAACTGGACAACGCAACTTCTCCAAAGCCTTGGCCGTAGCCCGACAGATCTTCAATTCCCTCACAGAGTACATCCAGGTATGGGCTTCTACACTCCTCTTCTCATGCCATAAGGGGTTATCCTTAAGTTTAGTTTGTGCCCCTGTAACAGGATGCTATGACAATGCCTCTTGTAACAATATACAAGTTTCTCTCCTATTGAACATGGACCCATAATGAACACAACTGCGGCAAACCTTTCTGCTGCAGGGCCCCTGTATTGGGAACCAGCAAAGTTTGGCTCACAGCAGGTTGTGGGATGCAGTGGTGGGCTTTCTACATGTCTTTGCCAACATGCAGATGAAGCTATCACAGGTATTGTCCTTACTCTTTTCTATGTATTACAGTGGCTTTATTGTGGCTGATGGAAGTGTGTATAATAAATTCATACAGTAGTTAAATGTAGTAACATTTGAAAAGGAGCAGTATTTTTTTTTTTTACATATTTACCACTAGATGTCTCCCTTTATTTAAGAATTGTACGGAGGGGCTTTTTCACGTATCATCTACACTGATTACATTACTTCTATAGCATGTGGCACAAGTGTCCAAGGTTTTTCTCAGCATAAATCTCTCTGCCATTTGGAGCAGACCTCACAGATTGGATCTGCTCAACAGGACAGTCTGAGCACACTTGTTTTTGCTGAGTAAAGTGCTGGCCCACATTTCATTGCTTGCTGGGAACTGGGCTTCGAGGTAGCCCAAAACTGAGTCAGGCCTTCCCCGCCACCTGTTCCTGCTGAATAGAATGATATTAGCATGTGCTGATGGATGGCACTGCCCAGATGAGATTCATTTGTTGAAAAATAGCCTGAATTTCACCCAATTTTCAAATTACGCTTATTAGATGCTCAAACGTAATAGTCTGCTTGCAGTTTTGAAGTTCAGCTTGTCTTCAGGTGGTTTCTGTTTTTCTGTAGGACTCAAGCCAGATCAAGCTGCTGAAGGAACTGCTGGACTTGCAGAAGGATATGATAGTCATGCTGTTGTCTCTTCTGGAAGGTTAGGCTTGTGCAGAAGAACAGGAAATGGGAATTAAAAATTATTGTTAGTGAGATGTAGCTGCCATTATCACAATGGACAGATTCTTCATGTTTTCATTAAACAATGATACAAACTGTTGATAGCGTTGATTGTGTATACAGGCTGTAAGGGTGGTGAATGGGGGCTTGATTACACTGTCCATGCATGTCAATATCCTTTGCTGCTGTTCCACAGGAAATGTGGTAAATGGAACAATAGGTAAGCAGATGGTGGACACCTTGGTGGAATCCTCTAGCAACGTAGAGATGATCCTGAAGTTCTTTGACATGTTCCTCAAACTGAAGGATCTGACTACCTCTGACAACTTCAAAGAATATGATCCTGAAAGCAAGGGGGTAATCTCCAAAAAGGAGTTCCAAAAGTCCATGGAGAATCAAAAGCAATACTCCCAGTCAGAGATTGAATTCCTTCTCTCCTGTGCAGAGGCTGATGAGAATGATATGTTTAATTATAAGGAGTTTGTGGAACGCTTCCATGAGCCTGCCAAGGATATTGGCTTTAATGTGGCTGTGCTTCTCACCAATCTGTCAGAACATATGCCCCATGACTCACGACTCAGTACCTTCCTCGACCTTGCTGAAAGCGTTCTCAGTTACTTTGAACCATACCTTGGGCGCATTGAGATAATGGGAGGTGCCAAAAGGATTGAGAGGGTCTACTTTGAGATCAGCGAGTCCAGTAGGACCCAGTGGGAGAAACCCCAGGTCAAGGAATCTAAGCGACAGTTCATCTTTGATGTTGTTAATGAGGGTGGCGAGAGTGAAAAGATGGAGCTCTTTGTCAACTTCTGTGAGGACACCATCTTTGAGATGCAGCTGGCCTCACAGATCTCAGAACCAGACGCAGTGGAGCGACCAGAGGATGATGAGGAAGATTTACATAGTCTCTTGGAGGAGCTGGAGGAGGTGGATGAAGAGCATGCACTCGAGTCATCCTCTGCCTTCTCCATTGCCTGTGCCTCAATGAAGAAAAACCTTTACAGTTTCCGTCAGATGCTGACCATCAGAAGCATGCGAAAGCGATATAAAAAGTTAAGAAAAATGACTGTCAAGGAGATGATCAAAGGGTTTTTCTCTTTCTTCTGGATGATTTTCACTGGCATTTTCTACTTCATGTTCAATCTAGTCTGGGGCTTTTTCCACATACTCTGGACTTCCATGTTTGGTGGAGGCCTTGTAGAGGGGGCTAAGAATATGAAAGTGACTGACATCCTGGGAAACATGCCTGATCCCACTCAGTTTGGTATTCATGGTGATGTGCTGGAGGCAGAGAAGCTGGAGCCTGGTGATCCATCATCTACAGCAGAGCTGGTACAGATGGCTAAAGGAGACAAGGTGGAGGCTGACCTTATGACAGAGTTATTAAACATCCAGCCGAAGAAGGAAGGAGGAAAGCATGCACTTGAGCCTGGCTTAGGCGACGTGTCTGAGATTGTTGGCTCTGATGCGCCCTCTATAGCAAGTGCTGTGCGCCAGAAAAAAGCTCAGGCAAGTTCCTTATGCTTTACTGCGAGTGATACTAACACGTCATGAAGGGCCACATAGGTGGCTCAGGCAGCAATGTCCTAAATACACTACAAATCACATGTAAGGTGATCATGTCAGTTTTAATGTGTAGGAGAAAAAGCCTGCCACACCTGCACCTAAGTAAGAATGATGTATTTATGAAGCATTTATTGCAGCAGCATTTTCATAGGGGACGAAGAACTTTCATATTATATTTGTTGGTGCAAGTTGCTAGGTTTGTTTTTTTTTACCCTATTAAGTTGATCCTGCATGTTCTGTAAGCTCCATATGCTGGTACGTCATCAATATTTATAATAAAGCAGTTTGGGGCTTTTTTTCTTTTTAAATAACTTTGGTCTGTGGGTTTGTGCTCTCCGCAGAAGGAGGCCGCTGGGATTGAGGCCACTGAGACCGATCAGAAAGCAGAGCCTGAGAAGGCAGAGTGAGTGTCAGCTCAGCCATAACAGAACTGTCTGGTATGATGGCCTGTTGCTCTCTAACTCTGTGGGACTGTGGTGTTTTACTATTTCAGCACAGAGGATGGAGAGAAGAAGGACAAAGCCAAAGAGGAGATTCCATCTGAGCCTGCCACGGAGGAGGAGAAGAAGGTCCCCAAGAAAAGACGTGGTCAAAAGAAGGAGGTGCCTGAGGCATTCATGGCCAGCTTTTTCGCTGGACTGGAGGTCTACCAGACCAAGATGCTTGTGAGTTTTTGCTTTTGTAAAACACTTGGTTTTATTCTTAGGTGAATCTGAGGAAGCACTTCTTTACACAGCGTGTAGTTAGTTTGGAATAGTCTTCCTGCTAGTGTAGCGCAAGCTAAAACCCTGGGTTCCTTTAAATCAGAGCTAGATAAGATTTTAACAACCGTTAGTTATTAGTTAAGTTCTCCCCAAACGAGCTTGATGGGCCAAATGGCCTCCTCTCGTTTGTACAGTTCTTATGTTCTTAGTCAACATGCTGAGCTCTCTACTCTACATGTTGAAAGACTCGATATGGTTGATGGTAAAATGCACTTGTGTCTTTGCAGAACTATCTGGCCAGGAACTTCTACAATCTCCGTCTCCTGGCTTTGTTCGTTGCCTTTGCCATCAATTTCATTCTGCTCTTCTATAAGGTAATTCAGACTAAGTATTTAAATCCTACTGTTAGACTGAAAAGCTACGTCTCTATTAAACATGTCATAGCCTGCTTTTAAAGATGTAGATTGTGCTACATACTGGCATTCTTTCTGAATTAAGGCTAATCTTCAGTCTACCTTCTCAGCCTTGGGGGGAAAGTGTGGTCATATTTGCCTCTTTTGTTTGATACTCTTTGAGAAGTTCTCCAAAAACTGTATGCTGTGTTAAGGTCACAGGTGATGACTCCGATGAGGAGGCAGATCCCTGGAATGGTGATGATGAAAATGAGGAAGGCGGAACGGAGTACTTTGTGCTGCAGGAGAGCACAGGGTACATGGCACCCACTCTCCGCTTCCTGGCCATCCTGCACACAATCATCTCTTTCCTGTGTGTGGTGGGATATTATTACCTTAAGGTGACCCACTTTTCTATAAGCTGCATGTGGGGATTAAATTACATTGCCAAGTGTTTCCTGTTTAACCCCTGTATAACCTACTTCAAGGTGCCCTTGGTGGTGTTTAAGCGTGAGAAAGAGATAGCCAGGAAGCTGGAGTTTGATGGCCTCTACATCACTGAGCAGCCCTCGGATGATGACATCAAAGGACAGTGGGATCGACTAGTCATCAACACCCCGTACGTCCTCACAATGCCCACTGCATGATCCCTATTTGTGAAGAAATGGCCTCAATTTAAATTGCCGTCTGTGAGAGACAGAAGTGTCTACCCCCTGTGTGGAGTGGCTGTGTACATGTCAGTTTGTGCTGTAATGGAAAAAAGCCCCCCCCCGGTATAATCCACATTTTGGGTCCTTGTTTTGTTAAACACAGCTGACTGTCCACTTACCCGTTATTGGAGTTATACTGGAGTCACAGGGAGTCTTACATATTTATAATTCTTTTTGCTTATAGCTCTTTTCCCAACAACTACTGGGACAAATTTGTTAAACGCAAGGTAAGTTAAACTGTAATTTCCTTTACCCTTTAGTGACCAGTTTAAAGCCACTCAGGTTCTTTAAAATATTTAATAAAGTACTTCACGGCAAAATATATTTATATAACAACTTGCTTACACTGTTACTGCTAGAAAGATTTTTCTTTCTAGTTAAAATTCAGAATGTGTTTCATTTCTTCAGCAGTATTACCCTCTAACATGGCTCATTGCCATTGCTTGCAGGTGATCAATAAGTATGGAGATCTTTATGGTGCAGAGAGGATAGCTGAATTGCTGGGTCTGGATAAGAGTGCTCTAGACTTCAACCCCACCAAGGAAGCAGTAGTTAAGGAGGCCTCGCTGGTATCATGGTGAGTGACTCCATACAGGGAATCTTACACCTACCTCCTTAATAAAAATAGCTGTGGTTTGGTGAAGTAGATAGATGACAAGCAAATTCAGTAACTATTTTTTCATCCACCCATTTTACCTCTTTGCCATAGGCTTAGCTCCATCGACACCAAATACCACATCTGGAAAATGGGTGTGGTCTTTACAGACAATGTGAGTACTTCTCCTGTGTTCTGCCAGAGGACGCATTTCCTCACTGCATGTTGTTGATAACTATGTGGTTGTGTTGCAGCCTTTTCTCTACCTGGTCTGGTACACCACCATGTCAATCCTTGGACACTACAACAACTTCTTCTTTGCTGCTCACCTGCTGGACATTGCTATGGGCTTCAAAACCTTGAGAACCATCTTGTCTTCAGTTACTCACAATGGCAAACAGGTAGGAAAAGCTTGTCTTCCAATGGCTGGAGACACGCATCACTAAGCCTTTTTTTGTACGATAGTCATGCATTAACCACAATTCTTCACCCTTAAAATAGCTGGTGCTGACGGTAGGGCTGCTAGCAGTGGTAGTGTACCTGTACACTGTAGTGGCCTTCAACTTCTTCCGCAAGTTCTACAACAAAAGTGAGGATGAAGATGAACCAGACATGAAGTGTGATGACATGATGACCGTAAGTTATCTGCTTATTCTAAATACTGTGATACAGCAGCTAAAGTGGTTAGCTGGTTTGAATGGTTGAAGGGGACGCCGGTACACTTGAACAATACCTGGATCAATGCTGGCTGTTATTCTCCATAAAATTTCTCCATACACACTCCTGCTCCACGCTACTGACAACCAGATAGAAACAGACCATTTATTTACCAAGGCAGGTGTCTTCACTACTCACCAAAATAGGATCGTGACATATGACTCTCTCATTCACTCTTCTGTGAGGATCAGAAGTAATTATTGCATCCTTTCCATTTCAAAGAGTCCATAAGTGCTGAGTGGTTCCACGGGCTAATACTCTGCCTTTGATTTCAAGGTCAGGCGGCTCAAGGTGGTAGAGCGATTTTGCCATTGGCTCCATGTTGCTCTAGGAATTCTGTTTGAGCCTTGTCTCTGATCCTCAATTAGACATTGTTTTGGACAAAAGCACCTGCTAAATAAAATGTGTAAATGTAAAT
Source organism: Mormyrus iriodes (assembly GCA_011763525.2). Classification (NCBI taxonomy): domain Eukaryota; kingdom Metazoa; phylum Chordata; class Actinopteri; order Osteoglossiformes; family Mormyridae; genus Mormyrus; species Mormyrus iriodes. Next base: position 303,591 of record JAAGVU020000025.1, read on the forward strand.
ATGAACTGCATCTTGATTTGGCCTGTATGAGTAATGTCACTCATTAAAGCCACCTTGTTCCCTCTTCAGTGCTACCTGTTCCACATGTATGTGGGCGTCAGGGCTGGTGGTGGCATCGGGGATGAGATTGAGGACCCTGCAGGCGACCCTTATGAGCTTTACCGCATCCTCTTTGATATCACCTTCTTTTTCTTTGTCATTGTCATCCTGCTGGCCATCATCCAAGGTAAGCGGCTCTGTCAACCTCTGCTTACCAGGAAGACCTTCTGGCTCCTCAGTGATGACTTGTAGGACCTGGTGGGGTGGGGAAGAGGCTTCACACTGAGGTTCTGTAATGCATGGTTCCAGGTCTTCTAAAAATATCTCACTGGCATTCACGCAATTTCATATTTTGATCTAATGATTTTTCAGTAAAATTCTTTGCTGCTATATGCATACCTAAACAGTTTGTGTGCTAAAACAGGTTTGATCATTGATGCGTTTGGAGAGCTGAGAGATCAACAGGAACAAGTGAAAGAAGACATGGAGGTGAGCGTTTAGAGATGTAACCTGTTTTGCTAAGAGATCTATCTGTAGATCACTTCTGTTAAGCCGGAATGTTAATGTGTGCTTGGTACTTGGCAAAAGCTACTATTTTACATCTTTATCCATTATTCATGTAAATCCATGTCCTTTTGTTTAAACCCAGACCAAATGCTTCATCTGTGGAATTGGAAATGATTACTTTGACACAACACCACATGGCTTTGAGACACACACCTTACAGGAGCACAACTTGGCCAACTACTTGTGAGTACCTCTCACCAACCCAGTACATAGCAGTGGACAGTTTGAATGTGTTGAGTCCAGATATTAGAGCCGGTTGACACTGGTTGGATTGTGTTTCGCACCTCTGTGGTAATGCTGAATCTGCCCAAAAACACAGCTGCCCCACAAGACCAAAAAGGTGCATCATGTGCATTTACTGTCTTTGTGCTGCAGACAAACCCCTGGATCTATAAGTGCACCAGCTAGTGATGGTGATCACTGTTGGGATCTCTTACATGCAGATGTATGGCACTTCCTCTCCAAGGGATCCCTGGTGATGGCACACCATTAGCAAATATTCATCTAGTGCTGTTATAGATACCTTTAGGCTGAAGCGTGTAGACACCCACAGTGGGGAAACAGTACTTTTTGCAGTTTCCTTGACAACAGGAGTTTACTGATTTACAGAAGTATTTTCATACTCATTCAAACCACAAGTAGGGGAGGACAGAATGACTAATAGAATGTAAGGGCATTGTGGTGATAAGTAGGTTAAAAATCCCAGGTTACTGTGAAGATCACTGATGTATAAGCTGGATGCTGTAGGGCAGTGTTTCTTAAACTGGTCCTTGGGGACCCCCAGACAGACCACATTTTTGTTGCTGTGAGCTGGGAAGGAGCAAACACGTGGACCGTCTGGGAGTCCCCAAGGACATGGCTGAGAAATACTACTGTAGAGCTTCACTCTGGTTAACAACTGTCTGCTGCCAGGCTCTAATGCTTCCCCTGTGCTGGCAGGTTCTTCCTCATGTACCTCGTCAACAAGGATGAGACTGAGCACACTGGTCAGGTACACAGGCCCATTTCTCCATACTGACTGCCTGTAATGTATGTAAACGTCATTGCTGATGTGCAAAATAATCAGAACTGCAGTTATCATACTGTTAATCAAGGTAAATTATAATACTACAGCCAGTAAAAGTAGAATAGCTTGTGGGTGTTCAATGGCCCTTAATATAGAAAGAATAAATGTGAGTGAGTCATTCTATCACTATGAGAAGCATGTGTTGTCTTTGGTTGGCAAAATGCATAGGAATGGGGGTCCACTTACGCTGATGGTGCCATCATGGAGTGACTTTATTGAAGGTGTTCCAATGTCTACTCTTTGAGCTGCCCAGATACCTGGGTTTTCAATCAACTCTGCACCGCTAGGCTTCAGCACAAAACAATTTAGTATTAGAAATGCAGGTAGGCTGTGTAAGTGGCAGTATACTAAGCAGCCTAACAGTGCATTTGCTGTACTTTTGAACCAAGCCATGTATACAGAGCATAACTCTTCACACACAATCAAACAATAGATCGCTGAACAGTCACATCTACAATGTCCCTGTTTAACAGTGTGGTTGCTCTGAATGTTAACAATGTTCTGGTGCCTCCAGGAATCGTATGTGTGGAAGATGTACCAGGAGAGATGCTGGGACTTCTTCCCTGCTGGAGACTGTTTCCGCAAGCAGTACGAGGACCAGCTGGGGTAGATCAGACCTCGTATCTTCAGTTCCCTGTGAACTGCTGAAGAAACACACAGACACCATGAAAGAACCTCCAATCTGTTCTACTACTGCACCACAGATATCCTCAGACATACATAAGTCATACTATTATTTTGTATTTAAAAAAAAAAAAAAAACACTCTCGCATCAGCATTAATTTTTTCCATTTTATTCTAAGGTACAGTGCCACATTTCGGTGTACCAAAACTTACAGAAAAGATACAACCTGTGCAAACTTTTTTTTTTGGGAACAGTCTGTTCTTTTGACATGTTGCCTTTCTTATGAATAATACCAAGCCGTTGCATAAAATTCTTTGTCTCTGACAAACACTGGATTGTGTAGGGTTTTGGAATGAGGTTTCAATCTCTGCCCTAATTATGCACAAGAATTACCACTTCAATATTCACAGAATGTTAAAATTGAGACTTATGCCAAATGGTTGTATGCGTAGATTTATACAAAGTGTTGTAATTTTTAAACTGTCACTCTGCCTGATCAGATAAACAGTTTAAATGAAATTGAGCTAAAGGGTTGAACATGCTTTGAAATGCCTACTATGAAGTATCAAAGTGCCTTACTGACATGACAAAGCTATGCAAAACCATTTCTGTTCTTTCTAGTATGGTAGTGCTGTAGTTTTCCTGGATTAGCGACAAGCAGATGTATCAAGGTTAGTTTTGTGGCTTTTGTTTTGAAATTAAGGGACATGTAAATTCTATTCAGTTTCCCTTCAACTGCAGAAACCCAGCTGCAAATCTTCACAATATAATTAAACTGCAAAGAAATCACCATTCAAAAGTCAAAAAGTTAACAATGGGAATAAATGCTGTTGTATGGCCATTTGTATGTAGTAGCTTTGCTAACCTGTGTATTTCTTTTGAGGGGGGAAATAAAGAACCCACTTGCAATAAATTATTTCTGCTTGAACTGATGCTGTTACTTTGAATGAACGTAGCATGTATTACCAATTACACTGAGTCTGACTAGGTATAGGTAGAAAAAGGGGGAAAAAATACAGATGACTTGCAGACCTTTCAAGGTTGACCTTCGAAAGAGGTAATGGTCCATGGTACAGATATTGAACGTGTCATTATTTCATTCTGAGATGATTGATAGAGGCAAGGTATTAATGCTATTATGTGTTACATGCAAGCAGCCAGCACCAAGCTTTACCCCTCCATCATAGAGAGATTATCCATGGCTATGAGCATTGCTTAACACATGGAGGCCCTGTAACATGTCCCAACAAGCACTTTAAAACCTACTGGTGATTTAGCAGAGGGGGACAATGCATTGCTTGATTCATATGAACAGGCCCAAACAGTTTGTGCTATTGGGCTGCTGTTTTCCCTGCAGCCAAACCAATGTGGTGAGGAATACAAGGGAGTCAGCTGGGCTCTGCTGGCATGTTGTGGGAGGTGAAACTAACCAGCTGGTTCCCTCATCCCTGGTTCCAAACGTCAAGGTCGCTCCTCTTGACACTATTGCTTTCCCTGGCCACCCCTGGGATGTGGCAGTGAACAAAGTACCTAATTGTCCTTTAACACTCATCGTACACAGTCATAACCCAGGACCAGAACATGACAAGGACAGCTTAAGAGTAGAAACACCCAGGCAGATTCATGCTAAACATTTGTAACAGCACCAGCTGCTGGCCTTTCCACAACACTGTCTGCAGATGATAGTGTTGAGGAGCTTTTACAGAAATTGAATGTTAAATCATTTGTTCCCGGCTCATTTCGTTTCATTTTAACATCAAAATTAAAAAACAGAAAATGCAACAGTTAAAAATAAAAACGTTAATTGTATTTTAAATTGTCCTATGGATTGGAAAAGGAAAAAAATATCCATATTTCTTTAGCCAACCGAATTAGTTGACAATCAAAACCAGTGGGAAATGTATAGTTTTTGTTGTTTTAGTCTGCTTTGAGAGCCCAGGCAGAATTTTGTCCTTTGTCTTGCTATTTGACTGTCCTTCAACAACAGGCACAACAGGGAAGCTCACTTCCCCTTCTGACAAACAGCATGTGCATTTTCTGCTAGTAACGAGATCTCAGCTTCATGATCAATATTCTCTTTGCAACAGGCCATTCATTCAGAAAAAAAATCAGATAATTAACAAAACACATTTTGGAAGAAGCAACAAGCCAAGCCCCATAATGACAGATCACTGTTGGGCTGCCGTCCGATCAGCCTGATGAGAAAGCTGTCTATGCTGGATTTTAAACAAACTCAGCGGCAGCCTACTAGTCCATGGAGGTGAGGAGGGCCAGGTAGATATACTGCTACAGTGACACTCAAACATGCTGCAGTTTGCAAGAGGGAAAAATTATTATGGGACAGTCACCATAACTTCTATATAAAAGCTGGGCTGGTGCCAACAAGTTGGGCTGTCTGTGTTCCTTTGAGGTGAAAGCTGGAGCTGCTCCCATTTCAGCTTCACCTTCAAAACTTTTAGATTTGTCGCCTGCAAGCTCCCTGCAACAGTTCCTATGTCTGTGTGACCCGCTGATGTCATGTCATACTCATGCCGTGCGTGTGAATGCCAGCACAGCGGGAGACTGGTGAGAGGGTGGAACATTAACAGGCCGCTTTTACGACTCCCTGCTACCTCTCGTCGTGCCGCCCATTCGCCTGACCTTCTGCTCAGTCTGCTTCTTCAGACCTGGACCCAGCCTGAGTCCATCAGGGTTGACTGCACAACCCATGTTTCATAGCAGCCTCAGCCTACATGGATGGTGGCCTGTGGGAATCGCTGGATATTAGGTCACTGTGCCATTGAAATGACAACATATAGTACATGAATGGAAACAAGGTTGTGGCTGTTTGTTCCTTTGACGCAAGGCCCCATAAAGTAGGTTCCCAGCCAAAAACACAAGGAAACTTACTGCCCAAATTAAAATTTTCAGTCAAAAGCACTGCTTCTTTCTGTAACGATTAATATTCAAGAATTTTTGTCATAGACTATAATCCACAGTGAAATGAAACGTGATCAGCACTTTCATAATAAAAACAGTAATAGCAATAAAAGAATAAAAAAGACAGCAATATAATGAATAAGTAGCAGAAATATATCATTTAAAAAAGTGCAACATACAACATATGGACAAAAGAATTCGGACACCTAGTCATTATGCCTACAGCAACTTTTACAACATCCCATTCTAAATCCAAAAGGTATCAATCTGGAGCTAGTCCCCCCTTTACAGTTATATCAGTTGCCACTTTTCTGGGAAGGCTTTTCATAAGATTTTACAGCGTGGCTGTGGCAATTTTAGTCCAGAAGAGCATTTGTGAGGCCAGGTATTAATGTTGGACACAAAGACCCGGCTCGCAATCTCTGTTCTAGTTCATCCCAAAGGTGTTCAATGGGGTGGAAGTCAAGGCTCTGTCCGAGCCGGACAAGTTCTTCCACACCAAACTCACCCATTCATGTCTTTATGGACCTTGCTTTGTGAACTAGGTCACGGTTACATGCTGTAAACTATTGTACCTGTGCCATGAGAAACAGATGCTTTTTCCAGGACAGGGATCTGCCCAAAAGCTCTGCCCCCTGTCTCGTTCGTCGGAGTAAACTTGTAAATACACACTCTTTGTTTATACTACTCTGTTCCATGCGCTGTGCTCGTTTCTTTCCCCACAGGTCAATTCTGTTACTCCCCAACCCCCTAGACTGGGCTACGTAATAGGCACAATCATGCTGGAACAGAAAAGGCCTTCCCAAAACTGTTCCCACAAAGTTGGAAGCGTGTCCAAAATGTCTTGGTATGCTGAAGCCTTCAGAGTTCCCTTTACTGGAACTAAAGGGCCTAGCCCAACCCCTGAAAAACAACCCCATACTATTATCCCTCGTCCACTAAACTTTACAGTTGACACAATGCAGTCAGGAAGATAATGTTCTTCTGGCATCCACCAAACCCAGACTCATCCATCAGACTGCCCAACAGAGAAGCGCAATTCATCACTCCACAAAACACATTTTCACTGCTCCAGAGTCCAGTGGCAGCGTGTATTACACCACTTCAACCGATGCTTGCCATTGCACTTTGTAATGTGAAGTCTGCATGCAGCTGCTTTGCCATGGAAGCCCATTCCATGAAGCTCCCGGTGCACAGTTTGTGTGCCGGGGTTAATACCAGAGGAAGTTTGGAAGTCTGCAGTTATTGAATCAACGGAGTGTTGGCGACTTTTACACACTATATGCCTCAGCACTCAGTGACTCCAATCTGCTACTTTTCATGGTCCTAAACGCTTCCACTTTGCATTACTACCACGTACTACATAGCTGACCGTGGAATATCTGGCAGGGAAAAAATTTCACCAACTGACTTATTGCAAAAGGTGGCATCCTATGAGAGTACCACAATTGAATTCACTGAACTCGTCAAAATGACTCATTCTTTGACATTCACAAATGTTTGTAAACCTGACTACATGGCTACATGCTTGATTTTATAGACATATTCCAATGGGTCTGAATGAAACAGCTGAATTTAATGATCAAGAGGGGTGTCCCAATACTTTTGTCCATATAGCGTAGCTCAAATAAAGCGTCTGGTATTCATGCAAACAGCGAGTATTAAATCAGCTGTTGTAGAGGTGTTTAGTAATTTGATGGCTTGAGGGTAGAAGCTCCTGAGTTCCTTCTAATATACTGATAAAAGTATATTGGTAGCTGCTGTGATCAGAAGCCTTACACTACAAAAAATTACTTGAACTTGGCAACAAATATAAAATCAGCAGGAGACATGACCGAATACTGCTTCCACAAATTACCACGCTTATCTGCAGCATAAATGCCATTACAAATGAAAGGGTTTTTGATCGAAAGGTACAGAGACAGTGTTTGTAATCATGAAAATGAAAGTCCCCCTCTTATAAGGACAGCGAGAGGAACGGTGACACCCTGTCTCCAGCAGCTGGGCACCTGCAGAGCAATATATGCCAGGCCTGTGAGCCTACCCCCACCCCCACACACGCCCCTCAGCACTATGTACGTGGCTTTCAGCGCCATTTCGCATTGAAAAATCAGCGCAGCTTCTAATTACTCTGCCAAAAAGAACAGAGGGGGGCAGCAGAAGAGAGAAGTGGACAGATGGTTTGCAATGCCTCTTCCGCCTTTTAATGAATCCACTTTTAGCGATATGTGCTTCAAGCATGTGCACGTGTCATAGACAGCAGTGTTTGCTAATGAGGATTGGCACTTTTGCAAGCCAACTGATTGAGAAGGATGAATCAAGAGCATTTCTGCCAAGTCCAGTAACCTGAAACATCATTCTGAATTAAATGTCACAGTCCCTGGGCAGGAACAAGTTTTTTTTTTTTCTCACCCCAGACCTAATGATGATTAATGGTCCAGTTTGTTCATTGACTCTATTACTTTTTGGGACCTTCTGAAGTTGTAGAACTTCAGCGAGACAAATTCATACAGATTATGTCTGTTTATCATCCTTATTAAGACTCATGTGACTGATTTTTCCCAGAATAATATGAACACTTGTCAGATAAAACCATAAAGCATCAAGAATGATGACTGAACCAATCGCTAAAATACAGACCAATGTACCCAGCAGGTCACTCCGTTTCAGATTGTCAGGGGTTACAGTAATGTCAGGCTAAATATGGAGGGTGTTACAATAATGCATTGCCAGGAGATAAAGCAACATTCAAGCTATTTTATGGATGTGCTGCTGGACCAAAAACAGACAACTGCAGCACTAAGACAGAACTTCCACACCTATATGAATCTACAACCCTGGAGGGAGCTGAAGAGACCAGCTGCAAACTGCAGCTTCAGTTTCAGCTGCTGGTGGCTGCTCTACAGAACTGGCATGGGCATGCTAACAGATGTGTATACACACATATGTGCCTAGCCTCCACCCCTGCTGCTCTGCATTGGCACCTTGGACTAAGGGGGGGTATTGTCACTGTCAGTTTACCTCAAAACAATCCAACAATCCTGTTCTCACTAACTTTATTAGATCATGGTCACGGTGACTGAAATAAGTTGTATCGTGTGGAGCAGCATGTCGCCTTATGCCTCCAGAGCTGGGGGTCCGACGCTCACCTCAGCACTGTGAGTGGAGTTTGCATGTTCCCCCGTGTCGCATGTCTTTCCTCTGGGTACTCCAGTTTCCTCCTACAGTCCGAAGACATGGTTTTAATCGGTGTCGCTAAGTTGCTCATAGTGTATGACTGTGTGTGCGAATGAGTGCATTGGAGTGCGAATGAGGACTGATCATCTTGAATGCTTATCTTGTGAGAAATGCACTAGGGAGCACCAGAGATAAACACCGTCCCCTCTTAAAACCACAAGCTTAAAATGAGCCAGCAGTCTCCTCCTGACAGCTGACACCCCTCCCCCCATGAGGGTAGGTTTAACACCACAACAATTTCATCAGTTGCTTCAGCACCTTCACACGCTGACGTTCAGCTCCTTACAGTGTATTTAGAGTTTGAGTACTGGGGGGGAGGGGGGGGGGGGAACGATAAGCCTGCAACACCCAAAGTGCTCAGAGAGAAGGGCTTTCAACTTCTACAGGAGCAAAGCTCCTCTCCTGCATCTCATCCTGTGGGCTGTCAAAAAGAACAATTATGAAATCAGCATAATGAAATTGAAATTAGTCTCTGTGCTAATACTCTTTGTTAAAAAAGACCAAAAAGCAGTTCATCATTAACACATCCTTGTTATCCTCATGCAAAGAATCAGCTTTTATAGATTAGTCATTTTTTTCTCCATAATTGCACAGCACCTTCCCAACAAAAGGTCACTGAAATCAGCATAAGAATTTGAGCTGTGGGATGAGCACCACCTCTGTTGCCAGTAGGAGGGGTGAGACAAGCTCCTTGAAAGCTGAGAATTGATGAGCAGTCCATCTGCTTCGGAGCAATGCAGGAACTAGGGGTGCTGTGTGAGGAGAATTGGTTACAAGGTCAGGCAGGAGATGCGTCCCAGAGTGCTGCTGGTGATTCACTGTACTTGTCAAATGGCCATTCACCGATGGGGAGGGGGCCTGTAACAGCAGTGTGTATTTGAAAAAATCTGTCTCTTCCTTGCTTGATTTCCTTGATTTAACAACAAAAAAAGGCCTGACACATTTGAAGCAACATCAACCATCTCCTGCCTTGAGCCACTCACAGCCTCCTTATGTTCCAGGAGAGGTAATGAGATGTCGAGTCACAGGACTGCACTGCTTAGGAGGCTCATTTCTCCGGCTCAGCCTGTGTCCTCAGCCCCAGAGGCTGGACTGTGTAGCCACACACCAGCACAGCAAGAGAGGAGCAAAACAGGCTTGGGGCAGAAAAAGCTGGGGGTGGTAGATAAATACAGGCATGAGTAAGCCATCGTTATCCATCGTTAACCATCCGTTAACTGATTCTGTGATTAATCTATTTCTTGCTGCTGTTGGTCTCTAAGTAAACAGCCGCCCTAACACACACACAGGCAGCTGTTTGCTCTCCTGTCTCGTAGAGGTAACCATCAGATCGTCCATCATCAGAAGCATTATTATCCAAACAGCCGTTTAACTATTTAATAAGAGCCCCCCCACCCCGATGTTGGGGTGATGAGTCAGGTGATGAGTCTCATGCCAGTCATTGCTACATGAGCCTTTAATTCAGTCTATTCCAGCACCACCACCACCCCCCCCACTGTACAGGTTCAGGAAGCAGCCTGTACTGGGGTGGGGTGGGGTCAACAGAAAGAATAAATTCTTTACTCGGCACAGTAAAGAAACAAGTCAAAATACAAAACATGGGACAGAAATCAAGACATCTTGTAGGAATCTGTCATCCACTCAAGAAATGAATCTGGTTAGAGCTACTACTGAAAATTAACGTTAACGTGAATTATTAATGCGAATTTCAGCACAAAACTGACCATTAAACTACCCATGTTTCATTTATTAAATTTTGGGACATCAAGAAAAAAGGTCAATGTAAAAGGAGGCGGAGCTGCGCTTCTGCAAGGTGCGATTTGGACATAAGGAGGGGCTGTGCTCGCTCTATATATAAACATTATGTACACTTATGTTGTGTTTTAGCATCTTGCTCATTAAGAACTTCTATTAAATTGCTGTCTTTTCTGAGACAGAAGGCTCAGAAGCACAGAAGAGCCAGCCTCCTAGGGCCTTAACTTTTGGGCCACATTTGCACAGTTGAAAACACTGTCATCACATTTTTCAGAATTACAAAACCTATAAAGCTGGCTGGCCCACTGACTACAGTTCCCACTGGCCTGTTTGAAAATGTGGGAGGGGGTTAATGAGAGTGCAAGTAGCACAAATGGACCCCCACCAGTATCAGCATACCAGAAATCCTGTTGAATTGTGGCATGAGATTACATGAAAAACCCGATCACATCAGTCAAGCTCATATTTACATTTGTTTTACTTAGCAGACACTGTCCAAAGAAATATACAAGTGAGACAACACAGAGCAATGAGTGTTCTGAGCCCAGCCTGAATCTTCTGCATAAAATCCAGCTGCTGCTGGCAAAGTGTCTATGCACAAAATTCCAAATACAATCAGGGCACTTTAAAAACCAAAAAACACCTCAACCACCAAAATAGAGTGCATACCATGAATGCATCTGTCAAAATGGCCATTAGCCAAGTGTGCTGCCACTGAAACAGGGGTGTGGGATGACTGTGAGCCTGGGGACAGCTCTTCGCGCTCTTGAAGGATACACAACTGAGATTTTATCAGGTTTCATTATTAATACGCCTGTCCCAGATCATCATCTGGACTGCATGACCATGCAGAAACAGGTCACAGAGAACTGAAGACTAGTGAGTACGGCGTCAGAGTCAGCAAAGCATTTAGCCAAGTGCCAGGAGAGATTAAAATATTACAGCACTATCAGAAAAACTGGGTTTTATGCCCTATGCGTTATCCAATGTACCACATTAGTGACTGATAATTACAGTTCATTAAAAGTGGAAAATAAAATCAGCATCTACTTGTCAGGTATTTCAGCTTTAACTTTATAGCAGTAAATTATGTTTTCTGGACCTCCTGAAGGTCCTCAAACCTGGCAGGTATGAAGCCTCAACTGTCACAGTACTGTTAAATGAAACCGAGCTTAAGGAGCTCTCACTGGTACTGGGAGGAAGAAGTTCAATCTCAGTCTTCTGCACCCATCTTCCCCGTCTCTGCTACTCAGGCTTATTCCTCACATTTTAAACCATCTCATGCAATATTACAAACACTGCAGATGTCCTCGACTGTGATGTTAGATTATTTTAGTCCACAACAGGCTCCAGCATAAGCCCTACATCAAGTGCGTTATATAACGCACCAGACGTATGGACAGGAAGCCAGACATATTAAGCAGCACTCCTAATGTAAAATTTGATTTTCCAAGTCAAGGAGAGATCAAGATAAAGTTGGCTCATATGAGCAAAGAGTGAAGATAACGGCCTTTTTGGCTGACCATGAGGGCTGAACCCCACACACCCACTTCCATCACTGTGACTAGTGTCCAGTGCTCAGGATAAGTAGCACCATTAAGCTCTCGCTGTACTCCTTCATCAGAAAGCAGACACAGGCTGATAACACATCACATTCAGCAGACCTGTTTGGAGCACCTTTCCCTTCCTGTACACCAGGTCTGGGATACTGTGTCCCTGTGATGCCATGCAATGGGGCTTGTTGTGAAATTCTTGAAAACAACAGGACTTATTCACCATATTGGAGAAAGTCTGTTTCCGGAACACAAATTCAAAAGGGATACAGATTTAAATATTATAACAGAAAAGTTAAAGAACTAAACACATAACTATAGCGCATAACAGGAGCGTGTAAATGCAACGACCATACAAACATCCCCCTCACTGTCAATACTGACAATTTTCAGAAATCCTTTTTAGACACATCATAGACAACTCTGTACAGAAGGTGGCCGCAAATTAAAAAAATGTATATGTATATATATATGCAGGAGCAGACATTTTCAGACCAGGCAGATCCAGAAAACTGACTGTCAGGGACCAAGGACACTTCAATTTCAAGTTTTCACCTTTGGAGTTCAGAGAACCACCCGTGGTCAAGAAGGCAAAGAACTCAGACTTCAAAGGCTAAATGCATTCTGTTCTGCCTTAAAACAGCACTAATTATAAAATTTCATCAATCCACTCTGTAAATACTTATTTTGTACATGGTGGCAAGGTGATTGTAAAAAAGTGTTGATCTTGTTCACCAGTCACATATCTATCTCTATAATTGAAACTGTCTGGCAGCTTGGGGCAAATACTCTGATTAATTTATTAAACGACTTTCTCTTGATTGTGTTAATAGGCAAGCCATCCACTATAATATTAATAATCTTCTCTCTCAATGTGGGTTAAGCTTTTTCATCAAAATGTGCCGCAGTTGGTAGCAGACGGGTCTCTTTGCTTGTAAGGATGGGAGGGTATCATCGTTTCAAATGATCCTTCAAATCTTGAACACAAACATTTTTCTAATACTGCTTGCAAAACAGCTTTTTTCTGGTCCCCAAACTTAAGCTGCCACACTTCAGAAGGCATTTTATAGCTATAGCTCATTCATTCCCACCAGTGTCCATAATGCAAGCATGACTATTACAACATTTGTGAATTGCTAAAACATTACACCCCACTCTTGGAAGAAAACCAATCACCACAACTCATTTTGTAATCAATCACTCATTTGGCAAAACAAACCTTGTTCATCTAGGCAGACAATTCACAGATCTGATTCACCCTTTTTGCAAAACTCTAAACGCATTCTCATTCCCCAAAACACATTTTGTACTATTGTGAACCTTAATGCAAAACCGCATACATTTTTAAGGCTGGGACCACTTACTGATTTATCAATTATCATCAATAAAACGTGCAAAACTGATAAGTAACAGTAATTTAAAAATTATGTTAAACATAGCGCACGACCAATTTCTACTCATTTCTTTTAATTTTGCAAGGTAAAACTACAAAAGAGATTCACATGGGCTAAAATCCTTGCCTAAGGTCACACTATTCACTCATGATCAAGCTCCAATTTAAAGACATGTAAATGGTCAAGTTCCTGTGGGCACTCAAATATAACCCCATAGGCTAATGAAGGATATCTTTTGAACAGGTTAAGATCTGAACGCGTCTGACATTTCAGTACCATCAGATAAATGGATTGCATCACACTTGTTTACTCAACACCCGGTACTCCTTTTGCTTATTAATGCCTGGCCTTTCAGATCGCTAGCACTGCCGGAGGTAATGCTTGGACAATGAACCAACATGTGAGCAGATCAACCAGAAAGACACCAAGAGAAATCCAGCCTTACCTTCCAGAAGAGTCCACCTTGTAAACCAACAATACATTAAGGCAATAAAACAGATTTCTCAGATTTCATTTGTTCGACGAAACACAGGCTAAATATATGCAGGCTGCACCAGTTTTGGTCTACCGGTATCAAGAGTTTTCCTAAGTAGAAATTTCAAAATTGACATCAACCACATAGAGATGCATGATATATCTAATAACAAATAGCTATCAGCCAAAGTTAATTAAAATTTAAGACACCAGCAACAGTCCAATGTGTCAATTTTGATTGATATTACCAGGTAATATTTAGACTTTAGTCAATATTCAAAGCTAGCAGCATCAGAGCTAAAGACATTACTACAACAAATAAATGATTGTATTGGTGAACAGTCAGTTTCTGTAGTGGAGAATGAGGGATTTCATTGGCTCATTCACCAGTTAGAAGGTCTCAAAGTACCAGCCTGCAGCCAAGAACTGACTCATAAGACGTTTTATACAGCCCACAGACAAATCTTTAATTTTCCCACAGAGAATTAAAAAAATGTAATGTCATTCTGCTAATCAGCAATGGCGAGTTCGGAAAATTTCACATTGGTGAAAAATCTAAATTCCCACATCAGTACACAGCTACATCCAAAGTTTGTTTGGGCTGCTGCTGTATTTTGCAATGCCTGTACAAGCTGAATAGGGCCAAAATGACAAGTCAAAATACTGAAACATATACGCAAAAAACTCTTACTTACTTGGCCTCCTATGTTTCTCTATTAAAACACAATACCAGAACACCAAAGCGGTAGGACTTGTTTTCACCAGCAGTGAATACAGTGGGGGGGGGGGCACGGTGGTGCAGTGGTTAGCACTGTTGCCTCACACCTCTGGGATCAGGGTTCACGTCTGTGCCTGGATTCTATGTGTGTGGAGTTTGCATGTTCTCCCCGTGTCATCGTGGGGTTTCCTCTGGGTACTCCGGTTTCCCCCCACAGTCC
>JAAGVU020000025.1:321929-384090 GCA_011763525.2 Mormyrus iriodes
CCACACCCCCCCAAACAACACCAGACACACCCACCTCGTCAGAGACACCACAGAACTGCGCGGGGGCGGGGGTAGGGGTGGGGCCGAATAACAAGTGCCAGTGTTTTTGCAGAAGATGCAGGAAGATGACATGTGTATCATATCCTGGTGTAAGCTGAGTCATCTGAGCGTAGGCCTTTTATGTGGTACAGCAGGTTTGCTATCTACATGCCATTCTAGCAGCAGTCCAGTAAGCTATACACCACACTGCTCTGAGAGACAGGTATCATTAGTGCTTGGACAACAGACATCAAGACGTACTGAGCAGTTACATACATATTCATACAGGTTTCCACATCAGTGCACCACTACTATTTTGGTGTGAGATTGTATATACCACATTGTGGGGACCAAATTTCCCCACATTGTAATAAAAACCTCATACTTTTTACCATGTGGGGACTTTGTTCCGGTCCCCACAAGGGAAAACTCAAATTAAAAAAAGAAAAATCTGTGACTGCAATAAAACTAAAAATGCCAAGTAAAAGTCTGTATTTTATTTGGTTACTTATGGTTAAAGTCAGGACTGGGTAGGGGTTAAGGTTGTTACAGGTGGGATTAGGGTTATGCCCATAGAAATGAATTCACGTCCGCACAAAGATATCTATACAAACTTGCGTCTGTCTAGAAAAGTGGGATGAATGAGCTGGAATTCAGGAGTAAACTGATAAGATAACCGGCAATCTTACAATCACTAGGTGATTAAGAAAGCCTGACAGCTATCTGAATAAACCTGAACTGCCTGTATTTTTAATCAGCTTAAAAACACAAACACGCTGAAATGATCAAAAATGAAAAATTTACTCTCTTTATAATAACATCTAATCAAATTTCTGAAATTCACTGTATGCCGAGTTCTTCATTTTCATTTAAGAGTTCTACACTGAAAACCCAGTGATTGCACATTGACTTCTGTTTTTTTTTTAGTTAAAAGGATGCAGCAACAGTTAGACACCTCCCCCAGCCACACGCACAAATGATCACCACGCTTATTCCAAAAAGTAATCTGTGTACCCATTTATAAATGCAAACAAAATAAACTGCATCATTATCAAATAACCACCACACACAACAGAACACAATTAAACAGCCCGTTAGCCAATTTATTTGGTTACGCTTGGACATGCTGATAAGCAGCTTTGCGAGATATAAAGCTCATGGAAATGAATGAGAAGGCAAAGTTTTATACCGCATGCCTGCAGTCCACTGTGTTTTACAGTCCTTATGTGGCAGGCACTGACTCATTCATGACAAAAGCAAACATCTTTACACAGGCTAGGTGGGAGAAAGACTGGAACATCCAACACGCATGTCGGCATCAGCGAATAATATAAAAATCAATAATTACAACCTCCAGCAGTTTTCAAACGAGGCATCACTGACCATCATATTCTAAATGACTTGCATAAAACCTGCAGCTGTACAATTACGGCTCTCCATTGAAAACGAATCCTTATGAGATCCTTAACTAGAAACATCTCATTCTTACTGGCGTTAGAGACATGCGCAATCATCTGGTCATCAGAATTGTGATCCAGCATCTTAACATTGCCAGGAAACACAGACACCACCACAGCAATTGAAATCAATCTATTAAAAAGCAGTTTCCCCCAGGGACATGCGTGGACATTGATTTTTCAGCATTTTATAGAACAGAGAGGAAGTTATTTCTCAAATCACTATGTTCCAACACTGATACTGTAACTGATGCTAGGGAGCTTCACTTAAAATTTCTTGGATTTTCTCAAGACCATTAAAAAAATTCATTTCCAATAGCCTATTCCCACACTTTCCATGCCTAAGAGAAAGTGTAATAAATATGAATCATATTTCCTTTCACACCCCAAGCAAAAACTGATAAAGTAATTGCTTTTCATACAAAGTTGCATAGAGAAGAGACCAGTGGCAGCTACAAGAAAATTACTTAATTTAACTTCATTCTGTGGCACCTAAGATAACCGAAACCGTAGAGTACGTAAGGTAGGGTTGTCACAATAGTACAATTTCAAACTCGATACTGATACCCAGAAAAATACTCGATGCTCAATACCATTTTCAATACCACGGAGGGGGGAAAATGACAAAAAATTAAGATGCATAAATGGAGATTAGAACAATACAAACAAAACCAGTGACAACACTATTTTTAAACTGTCTGATGTAGTGTAAAAAAATACCGTAACATAACTAAGATTCATATATGACAAATATTTTAGGTAGTACAAAAAAAAACACAAAAAAGACAAACAATTTTTAGGTTGTCTGAGGCAGTGCCAAAAAAATAAAATCCCCAAAACACAAATCAACCAGCAACCATGACAACAATTATTTTAGGTTTCCTGAGGGAGTGCCAACAAATTAAATTCAAATACAAAATCAGCAACAAGGACAACAATATTTTTAGGCTGTCTATCATTTGATTACTAGCTGTAGCCACTACCTTAATGATAACTAAACAGACACGTGTGGCTATGGGCAAATCTGGTCATAGTTAAACGGCTAACGTTAACATGAGTGCTGGCCAGGTTAACAGTTATGGTAACTTTAATATTTCATTGTTGTTGAAATGGAAGCTTTATTGACCTTTCAAAGTACCTTGAGGTACTTCAGTAGATACATCACCTGGTATGGATGGCACTATTGGTAAATTCTAAATGTGAAGTGGCTTGATACCCCTTCCCTCTACACCCCCACCAACCCCACCCAAGATCTGCCAGTGAACAGAGTCCGCAGCTTAAATCTTTTACAGATATTTGGATGCTTCCATTATCCAACATAAAACTATTAGCAAATTTCATCAATCATTTGTGATGTCGGCAAAACATGAAGTGAATAATTAATTACTACATGATGAGAGTCATTAATCCACAAGCTCTGTGAGTCTGACATCCAGCCAGGCTCAGAAGTAATATGCACATTTGACTTTGAAAACTTGGGCCAACACATCCTTCATTGCTGGCCCCCAGTGAGGTCTCTCCAGACAGCCACAAATGCAAAATCCGACAGTCTATCCCCAGCACCTTCAGTAATTTGTGAAAAAAGAGCCATTCAAATTTTCCTTCTTCCCCTGAAGGAGAACATTTGCTCTTTGCGACAACCAAAATTATAAGATAATCTCACAGACCAATACAGATTACTGTTTGTAGTATAATTTTTCATTCTTTAACAGGAAAAACACTATGTACACAGATACCTTACCTACTGAGGATGTCCAGGAAGAATATTTAGACTTGTACTATACAGTCAGTAAACTTCAGTAAAAATCACATGCCCAGTTTCATATAGTGCACACAGATCCCTACGAGGACATGAAATGTGCTGTAACTGAGCATATAAGTCTGTTTTACCGCGCATCGTTTGCATTTTCAAGATCAGATTCATGGTGTTTCACATGAGGATTTAATTCAGTAAAATTATGTTAGATTAAAAATACAGAAATAGTAGCTACAGGCAAACACTTGGTGTTATTGCTACTTTTACTAATTTTTGTTAATGAAACATTTGCCCCTGGTTGCGGAATAATTAAAACAATCAATATGCACACAGGAGTTCGGTCAAACCTAGAAATTTTAGATGCATGAAGTGTGTCACACTGTGAAAGCATGTAGAGAAGGCACGCAGAGAAAGCTCGTTTCATCTAGTCTGAGCAAAATCCATCCAACATCGAACAACTGCTTATCCAGTAAATAAATCACAGTCATCCTGGAGTCTATCCCAGGTGGCACAGGGCACAAGGTAGGGGACACCCTGGACACACTTAACTCACAGACATTCTCACACACACTTGGCCGTTTTTGCACATTATACACTGCCATTTATGAATATATAGTCTGAAACTATCATTATCCATCTCGCCATCCCTTAAATATCACTTCTAGACATATAATTACAGTCTTATTTAACTTTTACTATCCATTTTCCACCTCCCCACTTGTAACCATTTTTTTTATTTGTTTTTATTTAACTTGTCTCACATTCTAAGGAGTAACCAAATTTGCACTTCAGTTGTATCTGTACAACTATGCAGCTGACAAAAAAAATCTTGAATCATGAATAAATCTTGAATTTAGCTAAACCTTGTGTTTTTGGACCGCAAGAAAAAAAGCTGTAGTACCAAGGAGACACTAATCAAACAAGAGAAAAGTCAAAAGGCAGAACAACAGGTCTGTGAACCTGCCAAACAGTAGTTAATACGAGCAAACTGCAAAAACAATGTCACACTTTACAATAAGGCTCCCGTTTGCCAATTATAAATGGTAGTAACTCTTATAACGTTTATAAATGTCTATTCATGACTTATGAAGTGTTACCACCTAATAAATAACATGATTATAAACCATTCACAAACTCATTATAAGGGTAGTCTTATTGTAAAATGGTACATACTTTACACACACAAACAGCGCAGAACTAACAAATATTTACACAAATCAAGGGTTACAGAAATCAAGGCAAAACATACCCATACGTCATTTAGCAACATATAGCAGATCTTAGAGAGAAAGAGCCAGAAATGGCCATGGCATTGCACACACTGACACGTAGGCGTTACATTAGTATGACAAAAAAACAGAACAAACAAGACAGACTGTTGAGAAGAAAGCTGATCATCGGGATAAAAATATATGACCTCATTTCATGACTTGTCTTCACCAAAAGTGAAAAACTGGCAGCTGCGATTCTTTCACAACACTGCTGCTAAAATATAACAAATACCCGGAAGCAAGATCACTACTATTTTACAGAATCACTGCACGCGTTCACAGTTACTGGTTCTCCATTACAATCAGCTTAGGTCTAAACTAAAAATAGTGAAATGCATGTTAGACATCAAGCAGCCAGCAGCAAGAATAGACAAGCCAAGGACCTTGTTGAGGTACACCTCCCAGTCATTTTTAAATGTTATTTTCTGTTATTTTAAATTGATGTCATATTTGCTGTTTAATTTCCATTTTTAATATTTGTATCTTCCACGTTTTTCATTATTCCTATCTAACTTCTATGTATTTTATGTAAAGCACTTTGAATTGCTTCAAGTATGAAGCTATAATCTAGGACTGTAAACTAACGTTACCTTTATAACAGTAGGGAACATGCAAGAGTCTTTAGAATAACACTGAAAAAAAAATCCAATTACCAAACTTCAAAACGAAACTCGTGGTTATCAAAGCAATCATTTTCCCATTCACTTTAGACTATCTGAATTCAAAGGATGAAGAAAACGATAATGAGAATTCATTACCAGGATGAGCTACATTTGAAATGGCTGAAGATTTTACCCTGGTACACTCTGCCTGCAGGCTCCCTGACTGATTTTCCCACTGGCTTCTCATAGTCTGAACATGTAGATCTCTTTATAACATGTCGGTTGTAAGGCTTATTCAGTTCGGCAAGGAAAAAATTATGCCACTTAAGTCAGACTTGTAGCAATTTGAAGGACCTCGTTAAATTTTTTGAGAAATCTGGTTACATCTTCACTTCAGGTTTATTTGAAATGGCACAGAAGTATTCCTGAGAGGGAGAAAATCTAGGATGTGTAAGCTAACTTTAATCCGAGTGTCAAAAAAATAATTTTAAAAAATCCTGCTGTCATCAGGTGCATTTCAGACAAGGATGGATCCTCACTCAAAATTGAGTCTTAATGCATTAATGCAAAGTCTATGCATCTTAATGTGAAAACAGCTTGACTTTCTAGAGCTGACAACATTTTGCTGGTTTTTCTAGCTTGGCACTACCATGACATCAACTGTAGGCAACAACCACAGTCTGCCATCATCTGCTGAAAGGGACAGATAGCACTGTGTGGTGGGCGGAGGAGACATACACAGACCTGAATGTTAATGTGTTGGCAGGACACCGAGAGACGAAGTCAACAGTCATTATTGATTATTTGCAGCTCTCGTTGTCACCCAGACTTTTTACCTAAGCAGGTTAGAGATTTTGCCAACTTATGAATGATTTCTCCCCCCAGCCAGGGGCAAAATCAGATATCTAATTTTTAAGACTTAGCTTGACGAACTCTCGGCTGCCCTCTAACATTAACATTAAATTATGGATTTTACCGTTACGGCGCAACAACTCTTATGTGAATCCTTGAAATGGCAGGAACCTGCACATATGGTACTTGCTAGTACTCAGTAAAAACCGGTTGTTCTAAATATGACTCAAATAAAAAATTTCCCTACTATCCCACAACCCTGTCCAGGGAAACATTCCTACTCAGAACCCCGGAAAATGCACATGGACCCTTATTCCCAGCCCTAACCCGCTGGAGCCTTTTCCATAACCTGACACCCATTATCTTTTCCTGTCTGTTTCCATTGCTTTTTTCTTTAATGTTAAAGATTAATGAAAAGATCTCAAAATGTGATCTCAAAATTATTTCTTTTGACACAAACTGGACAGTTTTTCATAAACTGCAAAGAACGGAGAAAACATCCATTTTAACAGGAAAACTGATTATCCTGTTTACAACATAAATCCTGCCATGTGACAAAACTGTAAAAAAGGAGAGATAATCCAAATCAATCTGCTATAGCAGGGTGGGGCCAATCAATGGGAGGGATAGAGAACTGCAAAAAAAAAATAAAGCCTGAAAACAACACTGTCCCAAAAAAGCCCAACCTGCTTTAGCTCATTAATTAATTTCCACAGGCAGGGAACTGTGGTGTACTTCTCCAAACAGCTAGGAAAGGAAAGGAACAAGTGACCCAGAGGACCAGCGTTATTAACAGTTAAACTGCCCAAGGAAAACATCTGAATGACCTGCACTGCAATTGCTTGTTTCATTCAGATAATGGCCAATCTATGGTTTACAACTCAATTGTTTTCCCCTACACACTGGATAACAAAAAGACATTTAGGAAAGCCGCAGAAAGCATGCAGCAGGGATAAAGCCTCAGCACTGCTCCAGAAAAAAAGCCTTCCCAGGACAGTCGCAGAATGTCTGTTTACGCTCCATCCCGTGAACCCAAAGCGTTACACTTCACTAGAAATTAAAAAGCTCACAAAGACAATATATGCATCCACATTTGCTGGATTTAATGTAAGAAGAAGTGTAAAGCATTTTTTAAGCATCTGCAACACAGAACAGGGCAGATGCAGTTGAGCGCAACTAGGTCAGAGATAAGCAGAACCATATGGAGAGATGTGCAACTCACATTCAAAATGGCTTGACAAATGTTGCCAATCCTGGAAGATGAAAAGAGATGGATCACACAGAAATAAAGCCACTCCTCTCCAGTAATTCATATGTGAAAACAATTTTTTTTTTTTTAATAATAATAACAACAACATACCGGTAAAGTAACACGTATATTTTCTTTTCACCTTCATCAGTAGCTTCACTGCATGGCCAGTTCCTCAGTTAACCCCGGGAGAAAACTCATTGACAACAATCCATTCAATATCCTCTTACTGGGAAAGTAAATATTGCATTCAATACCAACATAAGAAGCAGCAGCAGATCAATTTCATCTAGTCCAGCCTCCAGGAGCAAGAAAAAGTGGGGAAAAAAATGGAACAAAGCTACCCACAACATTCAATTTGTGTTATCACGGAGAATAGCTTCCAGGCTTCTGGGACACAAACAAAAGAAATGGCTGCGGATCAGCTGGGTGAGAAAATCAGTATGTACACGTGGAATACAGAGCATGCAGCCAGAACATCTGGGGGATCCCCATTCAAAGTGTGAATACTGCAGAGCATGAGAGGGATGCATGGCTCAGCACAGAGGCTGCTCCACCACAATGGCACCTCGAGCAGGTGCTTCCTGGGCCTTCAGAATTTTGCTGGCATGATTAGATTAACAAGCAACGCATTAATAAGAGCAAAGCAAGGCATGCCACTTCATTTAATATTTAATTATAAGCCAAATTTAGGCCACATAGGGCATACATGTCAAAAAGTTTAGTTTGCTGTTCTGATATCAGAAAGAAAATACAATTCGAGTAGAAGCTCCAAAAAGGTTTAAATTTATTATTAACGTGTGAGAACAAATCTCTCTACACCACCTCCATAATTCTTAGTCATAAATAATACTGGTAAACCCCAACAAATGTCTCAGATGAGGGCGAGGGATAAGAAGCACAGGCTTATCTTGGGAGGCCAGGTCATATGGCCCGTGAGCTGCTGACCATCACACCGAGCTGTGGTCTCGCTGATAGAGGCTGCGCAAACACACACAGCCCAGCGGCACTTTGCTCTTTGTATCCTCACGGTGGAGATGGCATGCCAGGAGGGTGATTGACGCACCTTTTACCCATCACAGCGCTGCCTGCTCTCGCTAGCCTAGCTCCTCCCACTCGATTACCATGCAGTCCTCCCTCCCGCACGTCCTCTCAGGCTCCACGCCTGCATGCTTGAGGTCCTGAGACAGGATGAGCCAGCCATCCTGACCCATGGGAATGCGCACTCCCAGCAGGCGCCAACCACATCTGTGCCTGTCAGCGAGTTAACGGCAGCCGCATATCGAGGACCATCACCCCTCTCCGATACAACTTCTCAGGGAGAAACACAGCTGACCGGCCATTCCTGGGAACTGTCTCACATGCCCCTCTCTGCGCGAGGAAACCGGGGCATCCCTCCTAGCTACCCGGGACTCTTTTTCTTCTCCTTCCACTGGGACTGCCTACCTCGTTTCCCTCTCACTGTTAGCCTGCTTTTGAACTTCTGGGCAGCAGTCTGTCTCCACCTGCTGGGTTTGGCATGCTGTGTATTAGTTGGAATACCTTGCATTTCTGATCCTGCGATCTTCAGCCCTTCATTGGACTTACCGACTCAAATCTAAACCCATGGACCTGAATCTAGAGCCACAGGAATGAACACATCACTGACCATCTACTCCTCTACATGGATGAGCTCTGTCTCCTAAAGGGAAGGCAGGCATACAAAAATGTCACCTGTGAGTATATCTCTTTATGATTGCTTTTTTGTGTCAGGGATTAGAAACAGTTCAAGAAGATGCTTTTGCCTCATTTGAGGCAACACACAATCTGCTGCAAGAACACACAGACATACATCTAAGGCTTTGTAATAATCTTTTAAAGAAAATGAGCAGTTTACAACTGTACTATAGAGCAAGCCTCTCTAAGTCAATAAACAAAAGTTGAAGGCAAGTTGTCTATGTATTAAGCAGTAACACTGTTCAACATCATCCATGAACCTGATAAGCAGAAGCCTGAGGCAACATCTACAATTCAGTGGCACTCCTGAAACACTCTGGGGCTCTCGCTGCTTCTGCCTGTTGTCCCTGGAGCTCAGGCACTACAGTACATCTACAATGAATGGAAAAACAGCTACCATCTGCAGCCGATGTGGGAGCCCTGATTGCAACCTTCATTACACTAACAAACACCTTACTGTTCCCTGGCTCTCCACAGACATCGTAAGAAACAGCATCGCTCATCCCTTTTCACCTGGTTCACAATGAGAGCAGGCTTATGTGCTGATAAGGAATTGTTGTTAGCACGCACGCAATTTCATAAGGCACATCCCATAAAAGGTAACTTAACATGCACGATATCCCATTAAACCATAATAAAGCGGCTGCAATAGATGTCAGCCCTAACCTTTGTGGCTGTTAGCCTTCACAGACATAACGAGTTGTAATCAGGGCACCTGCATTGCCTGATTTGATACTATTGAAATGGTGACACCATGGATTCCTCCCATTTTCAAAATTGTGCAAATTGTATGTAAAACAATGGCAAGGAGTCATTCTAGCATGAACATGACAACACTAATGATGAGTAGAACTTCTAGGGTAACCACACTATCATGATAACACACAGGTGTCATAGGGAACCTCATGCAGCTTTCTTCCCAGCCTTCCACATAATCAGAAATGAAAGGCGGCATTATTCATTCAAGAGCAATTTTAATGGCCCATACAGAGCCCACAAACTCAGCGAAGCATTTTAGACATGAACTGTGGTACAAGACAAACCTTTCAGACAGTCACCAAAAGGAAATGTGCAGAGCAAGACAAAGCTGCAGATTTATGCTGAAGGGGATCAGGGTGGGAGGTGCTGACATTAAAGCAGATTAATGTTATCGTGTGCAACCGAGTTTACCCAGATGTGCAGTCCCATTAATCTTCATAATGCAAATGCTAAAATGAATCGCGAGGTCTATACAGAGCATATTTCATTAAAACCCAAATCTGATTTTGACTATAGATACAAGCTCTGTTGAAACAACGGAAACACTGAAGTACTAGGGCATATGCTGGTTCTGTCCAAGCACTATACCTGTCACAGATCAATCATCTAGAGTTTGATTAATACATTTAAAACAAGTCAGGTATAGCGAGAGAAAATGAAAATCTTTTCCAACCTTTGTTGCTTTTTTTTTTTTTTTTTTTACATATGCAGAATTATTTTACAGAGGAACCAAAGTGAATATTCAGCACAGCCAATTAACTACACAAATTATGACAAATAGCCTAGAATTTACAATTCGACAATGGTGATGTAATTACTATATGGGAGGAGGTATCCATAAACCTCACATGGGACCAGTTAACTTGCCAAAGGTGAAAGATTACGGTTAGGGCTGCCAAAGAAACAAATTATCTGTACAACAAATAAATACATTTAAAAGGGTTAAGATACACAAATTGTGTATAACTATGGGCAGCACTAGCATTTACTGTAAAGCGCAGAAGTGACACAACCACGAGTAGTCAAAAATGTACAACTTTGTCAAAATGGTGATGCAGACTAAAATTTAAGCCTAAATTTCCAGCATGAGAAATACAGAAATAAAATCAGTTACAAAGTCACTCCTGTGTACCCCAAGCGGTTATCTGACAAATGCTACGTACTAATATCAAGCCACGTGTGCTTTCTGAGTGCGATGATCCACTCAGTCAGCAAACGCCATTTTTCCTGATCATTCATCATGTTAATCATACGTTAATCATACAGACAGATGTATGTGTATAAGATACATTTCAGTACTGTCCACTGTTTCCACTGAATCAAGCGCCACTTCATTTCTATAACTATAATGAAATCAGCTGATTTATTTAAAATTCATCAATTCACACTGCTTATTCAATATGGGGTTACAAAGATATTGGAGCTTATCCCACAAAAAACATACCAGGTCGGGAACACCCTGGATTCCATTCCATCGCCAGGCACATACACATACATACAATTTCACAAGAGGAAAAACTGCTACAGTATTCTTTGTCAAGATCTACAGAAAATCTAGTGCTCTGATAATTCCACTACAGAGGTTTACAGTATCGTGGGAAGGTATTTCTATGTTTAATGGTACTGCGGGCCAGGTCAAAAACAACAGCAGCATTCGTCCATGAATGTACTTCAACCTCCCCAAACAGACACTCACTCTCAGATACAACTGGCCTCCAACACAGTGGCACATCTAAGGAGTCAGAAACATGTACTGATTTACTCTGACTCCTGACTGAATCATAGGAAAGCGGTCTATTAAAAGGCTTTTATTCCCTATGCAGCAGAATGACCAGGCATTCCCTCTGACTGCATCACTGCTGCATATGTCCCCCCACAAAAAAAGTCCTATATGCTATTTACTGTTGTATCTTTTTACACTGTTTGCCAAAACACCAAGATAACTAAAGCACACACTTAACGTTCGCTAACGAGCAGTCACAACCTTTTGTCCCATACAGACAAGATGGATCACAGGCAAATTTAATACATGAACTACACAAATATGGCTGAATAAAACCCATGGGTTTCATAGCTGTGCACCTACAAAATGTTCAGTTCCAGTATCACCATTATATGTAACTCTGATCTTTCTTAATCACAATACAAACAGACTCGAGCTTTTTTTGGTATAACAGTTCATTCATCAATTCATCAATTAACAATTCAAAAACCGTCCCCAGTACAGGGTCATCGTCACCATGCTAGTCCTTGACCCTGATCAGTCAATAGAAATGATAATGACAAAACCTTTATTTTCCATTTGCATTCTTCTCTTCACCTGCCCCATCTTGCTTTCCTCAGTTTGGAGGTCACAGTGCAGGGTCAGCCAACATGCGACACCCATGAAGCTTAAGGGCCCACAGACATGTGACTGCTCTGTCGAGTCTTGAACTGGCGATCTTCCCAACAATACCATATACACAGCATATTAGAAATTCTTAAAAAAATCAATACATTGTAAAGCTGACAGATTTTACCCTTCAGAATTAATGATATTGGTACTTTCGTCCCATTCTCCACTCATCTACCAAACGCTATTCCTGGGCAGAGAACAGAAGGTCACAAACAGGCCTGGAGCCTATTGCAGGCAGCACAGTTCAAAAGGCCGTGGTACACCCTGAACGGGATGCCAGTCCAAAACAGGCATATACTCACAATCATTCTCAAAAAGAAAACCCTTACCCAGGCCTTCACCTTAAACATAAGTAACCAAACAATATACTAGACTTTTGGCATTTTTAGTTTTTCGATTGCAGTCACAGATCTTTGTGGGGACCTGAAAAATGGTCCCCACATCATCAAAAATACAGGTTTTTATTACATTGTGGGGGACATTTGGGCCCCACAATGTAATATAAACCTAATCCACATACACACACACCCACACACACACACACACACACACACAGTGAGGGTGGGATTCAAACCTATAAGCCTGAATATGTGAATTTACACAGCCTGCTTGTCAAACTACCCCATGTAGTACTTGAAAATCAGAACTACCTCACAGAACCTATTTGACAGGTCCTACAGAAATACAGAGTGCTACCATTGCTGTGGATCAAAGCAATGTCACTTTGCATCAAGCACATCACTTTGTGTGTGCATATAGATATGTGCCAGAGATAATGAGCCGAGAAGCAAATGCCAAGTATACATGCAGGTGTACAAAGGAGAAAAGACAGAATATTATGTGTGAGTTTGTACATTTCTGTGTTTTATGCTAAACAGTGAAAGAGAGAATGCCTCTTCACTTCACTGGCCATGCATAACAGCCATAATTAATTCATGTTGTTTTGGGCCCAGACAGGCTTCCTGGGACAGGGCACATATTTGAACCTATTCTGTCTGCTGCAGCACCAGAAGGGAAAATCACCTTGCCAGGTCCCCAGACGGTGGCAGACACTTTACGCTACACCCAACAACAAAAAAAGACTCACTGAGGATACACATGATCTACTAGGCCACTAACCTTCACTGACCTTTCTAAGTTATTTTCTAAATCATTCTCAGTTGCAGACTCCATCCAATGATGCACTAAGTCTCAAACCCAGCAAATCTAATAAATTCACAGTTTGATATTCAAGATCAGATTATATATATTGAAATACTAAAATCAACTCAAATACTACATAGCACAGATTCTTCCAAATGACAAATTCTTAAATACACGCATACAATTTTTTGGTTTCAGATACAATAAAAATTTATGCTGTTGACAAAACCTGGTCCCCAACTTCCGTGCTGCTTCCATTAAACAAAGAATTTCCTATTGCAAACAGTGAAACGTGCCTCATTCAGATTCTTGCCTGGTCCTGCTAATTGCCTGCAACAACAGGCTTGACCACATCACGCCTACATTTAATTAAAAACGCTTAAGAATTACAGGCTGTCGCTTTCTGGGATGAATCAATGAACGTGGGCAACGAAACAAAAAAGCAGCAGATGGGTAAAACACGCAAACGGCAAAAAAAATCAAACAAAATAAAAGCACAGTATAAACCAGGGGGAACTGATGAGAGCAAGCACACAAATGCAATTCCTGCGCTCTGTATGGGTGTAATTGCTCTACTGACTATCATGTCCTACTAATTTTCTGTTTACAGTCACCAATGAACATTCTAACTGGTAGGTTGCCAGCTTCAACTGCACAAGGGACGATCTGACTATGATGTATGATAAAATGCCATTCTGCATAACAAATTGTCCGTTGATCTTACACAACCTCTGCATAGCAGTGGGCACATTCTGCCAGCATCCTAAATCCTTGCGCAAGACTTCTACATTCCCCATTTGCCTGACAAACAAAACAGAACCAAAGCACCATTCAACACACACTAGGTGGCACCATACTTCCAGTGTTCACTGTCGCTCTATAGCACTGAATCCTCCGATTCAACCCAAGGTCCAGAGGATTGTGTTCCACTGAGCTGTACTTCCTGCCAGCTGCTTACCGCCTCCACACACCCCCAACCTGTTATCTTGTGAAGAGCCCTAAATCACCAACACGGTCATGAATAATAGCAGTATTAGCATGATTAAGGTAATGAGGAACACATGCAGTAAAAAGCAGTCGGATGAAAGCAGTACAGGTTAAATCAAATTAACTGCCTGTAACAGAATCTTATATTGCAAGATGCAGCAACGTGGATTGTGACGGACTGTTATTTACGTAGTGGATACAAAACCGATAAGCCGTATATTAAATTATGTTTAATGACAAAATCAAGAGTATGCAAATACCTCACTTTAATTGCCACAGGCAAGGTACAAAGCGTATACAGCTACCTAAGAACCAAGAAATGTTCAACAGAAAATACATTCTATGTTCTTTAGAGGCCAAACTCACCCCAGTGCAAAGTCAATACACAACAGCAACACAATCCAAACAGAATTCCGCAGTCAGTAGAAAGGAGAGAGGAAAATACGGATGATTTATTTACTGCGTTTTCTTCCACCGAACAGCCTGGTGCATTCAGATTTTCAGAGTTGGTATGAACCTTCATTATGTGACCGTTTCCTGGGTAACAAAAATCCACAGAAACAAGGCCCGCTCCCCTAATTCACTACATACACACCCTGTTAACATACATACAAATTATACAAAACTCTAGAATAACCTGGAAATAAGTATATGAACAGACAAAATTTCATGTAATATACCATTTTTTCCTACACATTTATATTAATAAAGATAATAAAAACCCTTTTACTGTTCGGAAGAAATTTTAAATAAAATTTCAAATAAATTCTCAATACATGTATGTATGTTTGACAGCCAAAGAAAGACAAATGTACATTCAGGTTCTATTTGTACCTGCAGATGGAGCTCTGACAAAACCATCATCTCCAGTAAGAAAAGCATCTATAAGATACCAGTTCTGAAACACCAAAATACTTGATTATATGTTGTAGATGTTCAATAAAACCAAATAAAACCAAACTAATCTCTGTCCAGTTTGATAAAAACCACAAAGCCATTACAAAACGTTTTGACTTATCCAGGTGAAAATTGTACTATTTAAAAAAATAGAGATTTCTATGTACAAGTAGGCCAGCACAATGTGCAATGTTAATATTGACATCACATGTTATGCACATGCAATTGTCACATTGCAAGGACGATGTTAGTCAGCTGGTTTGAGACGATCAATAAGTTATGCTAACACATATGTGCCATCACAGGACACAAAACTTAACAAGATTTACAATTTTAATGATTGTTCCTTTTCAAGATTACCTAGTAATTGACAAAAGCAGTTATCTGTGATGGCACGACTTGCAACAACACCAAAGACTTACTGAAAGTATTGTGTTAAGTTCTATTTGGCTATAGTTTAGTTTGAGTAAATCTTCAGCTGATTTTTTGTTTTATAAAAATTACAATACTTATCGCAAAAAAAAAAATCACGTTATGTGTTTTCCAGTATCATGCAGCCCTAAGAACTACTGATTCTATATATAAGACATGATTTTAAAAGTATAGCCTGATATGGATACAAAAATACAGGGACTTTCGCTGTATTTGCAGATCTCTCATTCAAATCTGTCTACGCTAAGCCTCCCACCCATTCTGAGATACCGTTTGACCTTAATACCTCACATTTGGAGACCTATTGGTTAAATTCCCCTTTGGTCACCAAGTTATTGGCTTTTTCCCTGTTTTCAAAACTTCATTTCCTCCTGGATGCTGTCGATGCCCTGGTACAGAGTACCCATCTAAACCCTCGAGAACCACAGGCCAAGCACATTAGAGGGGAGAGTCTCACCTGCAGGTAGCATAATGGCCCAGAGGGTGATAGTGTTGCGTCACACCTTCAGGGATGGGGGTTTTCCAGGTGTTGCTCAGGTTTCTTCCTGAAATCCAAAGACACACAGGTGCACTGGCATCTTTAAATTATGCATAGCGTGTGACTGCTAGCATGAGCATATGTGCCCTGTGATGGAGTCACATCCCTATTACCCTCTTCGCACTGCAAGCCTGTACTGGATAAGCAGGGTGAACGGCAGAGTCGTACCTGTGCAGCCGATACGGAGCCACAAGTGCATTTCAATGGCCCATGCATTCAAAACGAAAACCCTATAAGTCTTTTTGATTTTGCTAGAATCGAGGAAACGCATAAAAATTACGGCTATGCGGTAGTCGAACAAAGGCACAGCAACCCGAAAGAAAAACGCTAAACTCGACTGGGAAATGTGTATGAATTCAAAAGCGGCTCAAAGACGCGCGAATTACTTCTACACAAATTTATTCCGTCACATGTTACAATGGAGTGCAAACATGTTTTATATTACACAATAACTTATTTTTAACACCCCAGAAAAACTACGTTTTAAACGTACAGGTCCCAGCTAGTGAAAGTCAGGCCACACATTCATTTAGAGCCAAAAAGTAACTTTGTTTTTTTATCTCAGCGAAATACAGGTGTTTGCACAAGTATGACTTCCCTTTACTGATTTATACGAAATAAAGGATGTTGTAAAAATATTACTTTTTGAACTGGCGTGATAGGCTGGAGACAGTTTTTAAAGGTGAGAAATCTTTCTATCGGTTTTGTTGTTTATGGACTGTATTGTATGTTTATTTAACTGTGGGATTTATTTCTGTTTGTCGATCAGCTGTGTTGTTAAAGCGTAAACACTTAACCTGCCACACTCACCTTGTATCCTGCCGACTAACGATGTGCGGATCGGTACTGAAATCCGAATTTGAATGTTTCAGTTATTTTGGGATTCGATTCCAACGTTAAAATATCGATTTTACCTGGTAATTTAAATATTTATATTATTATCGGAAGCAAGACATGAGCTACTACCCACAGAAACGAAAGACTTTCAGGGTCCCAGACACTATATGGGTAGGTAAGGAGCATGCGCTGATTACAGCATGTTGCTGCACCCACCACACGACAGACCACCTCAGGGATGAGAACCTGAGCACAGCCATGCGGTGGGTGATACCTCAGCACCACACTAGTCCAAATGGACCAGTATGAGTTTTTTTTCCCAGTGGCTGGAGTGCCAATCCTGCCACCAACCCCCAAATTTCCCTGTAAGTTGGAGGATCTCCTTGCAGGGCTGGATGTAGATTAACATCATACCTAGGACAAAACAATTGCAGGTTAATGGCCTTGCTCAAGAGCCCAACAGAGTAGGATCACTCATGCCATTCACGGGATTCAAACCAACAACCTTCCACTTGCTGGGACAGAGCCCTAGCCTCAGAGCCACCACTCTGCCTACAGTATATAGTGACTTGGGAAATTGAGCAATCGATCTGCTGGCATACACAGCCACCCACAGCCCATTTTCCTGCTTCCTAAGTCTTCCATCTGTAGGCTTTAGCCCCAGACTTCCCTTTATAGACCGTGACTACGCGTCTGTTTTTATTTTCTTTTTACACTTACAGAGATTAGGACAGCACCCCCTAGCTGCATTAATATAGCCTTTTGATTAATATAAATTGATGATGTACCGTATGTCTTTTCCTTCCTCAGGTGTGCGTGCTACTTCATAAGGGAATTCTAGCAGGCCTCTGTTACCAAACGAATTTCCTCTAAGCACAAATCCATTTGAAGAACATGGAGGTGGAGGAACAGCAAAATTTAGCAGTCAATGCCAACGCATCCGATATCGATACAATCACACACAGTCTATGGGAAGTTATAACCATAGCGACTGTGTCAGCGATTGTAAGTCTGATCACAATAATTGGGAACATTCTTGTGATGATTTCCTTTAAGGTTAACAGCCAATTGAAAACTGTGAACAATTACTACCTGCTAAGCTTGGCTTTTGCAGACCTCATAATTGGAGTATTTTCTATGAATTTATATACCTCATACATACTCATGGGATACTGGTCTTTGGGCAGCTTAGCATGTGATCTTTGGTTAGCTCTGGATTATGTGGCTAGCAATGCCTCAGTAATGAACTTGCTAGTTATTAGCTTTGACAGATATTTTTCCATTACGAGACCGCTAACATATAGAGCTAAGAGGACACCCAAACGGGCCGGAATCATGATTGGCATGGCTTGGTTGGTGTCATTTATCTTGTGGGCACCCCCCATATTGTGTTGGCAGTATTTTGTTGGCAAAAGGACAGTACCTGACAAGCAATGCCAGATCCAGTTTTTCTCGGAGCCAGTGATTACATTTGGAACTGCAATTGCGGCTTTCTACATCCCAGTGTCCATCATGACCATTCTGTACTGGAGGATCTACAAGGAGACTGAGAAGCGCACAAAAGACTTAGCAGAACTTCAAGGTCTCAACTCTTCAGTTGATTCCAGCAGTGCCAAACCCCAGAAGACCCTAATCAGGTCCTGTTTCAACTGCAGACAGCCACCAAGTTCCTCCCGGGATAGGAACCAGGCATCCTGGTCTTCTTCGAACCGTAGCAATGTTGCCAAGTCTGCAGCGGCTCCCAATGACGAGTGGTCCAGGACTGATCAAGTGACCACTTTTAACAGCTACGCATCCTCAGACGACGAGGAGCGCCCTGGCTCTCCAGGGATCTTCCAGGCACCTTATAAAAACCAGGCCTGTGAAGCAAAAGAAAGTTCTGTTACAAGTAAGAATGAGCAGCTGAGCAGCTATGAAGAGGGAAGCTATTTCCCTTCTCCAGCCAAGAGCAGTTCCCAAAAAGGCAAAAAATGTGTTTCATACAAATTCAAGCCCGTTCCTAAAGATGGAAGTCCTCAGCAGTGCAAAAATGGGGATACTAAAATGACTCAATCATCATGTTCTTCTGCAGAGTCCATGGGTGCCCCTTCCACCGCCTCCTCCTCCAAACCCATGGACACCACCCTGAAGAACCAGATCACCAAGAGGAAAAGAATGGTCCTCATTAAAGAGAAGAAAGCAGCACAGACTCTCAGTGCTATCTTGCTAGCCTTCATTCTCACCTGGACCCCCTACAACATCATGGTTCTGATCTCAACCTTCTGCTCTGAGTGCATCCCTTTGTCTCTCTGGCATCTGGGCTACTGGCTGTGCTATGTCAACAGCACGGTCAACCCCATGTGCTACGCCCTCTGCAACAAAACCTTCCAGAAGACCTTCCGCATGCTGCTTCTCTGCCAGTGGAAGAGGAGGAGGACAGAAGAGAAGCTATACTGGTACAGCAATAATGTGGTCGTTGGCAAAAACCTGATAGAGGGCTTTCATACACTCAAGTAACTGAAGCATTTCTTTTTATTTGGCCAACACGCTTTGGCACTCAGTATTTCAATATCTGGTTTCACATAAACACACTTAATTCTAATTGAAAAATAGGCCAATTTTTGCAACTAGGCTGAATTTTAATGTATAGCGATGTGAGTTACCCATGAGTTAACCCAGTAACAAAAGCATTAGAGCCAAAAGACAATAGACAACAGACGACAAATCAAACATTTTTGATGATGTATAAACATTATAAAATTACGATGCTAATGATTCTCATTTATATTTTTGTTTTCCATGTTTTGTTTTGTCTTTGTCTTTCCATGGAGAAGACAAAAAAGATCAACGTGGATATTTCCCTGGATGTTCCCAGCATCTGTATTAGTGCTTCATGAGGCCCAGATGGAAGAAGCTTCAGTCAGTTGTGTTACATTCACCAGATTCATCCTCCTGCTACTGTTCTCCATATTTTGCACTGGCATTATGATGTATGACTCTGCTATGGTTATATGTACAGTCTGATCCTGTAAAAACTGCATATCAAGAGCCTATTCTTTGTCATTAAAGCCTTTAACAGGTGCAGTTTTCTGTCACATGACCTGACCCCTGTACACAACTTTATCTTCTAACAGTAGCACACCATACAAAGTACATTCTTTTCTGCATATTGAGGAATAATATATATTTGGGATAGAAAGTGGAGGCCAGAAAATGTAATAGCAATAAAAATTGCAGCAGAATTTTTCAATAAAATATTGAGATATTTTTTAAATAAATGAACCAGTTAATGTGGAAATTGACTGCTTTAGCTTAGTAGCAGCTGTACTTCTCATGTGAATTTATGTGCAGTGGAGACTGGTTCAGTCCTGCAGAAACCTGTGTGAGGCCAACATATGGTGCACTGGTTTCACCTGGAGTTTGTTTCATCGTATCATGAGGACTGCAATCAATAATGCCCCAGATTCTTGTTATAGAAAGGTATGTTCATCCTGAGCTAATAATGAATCTATTTTTCTATTTTTCATTTTGTCCTTACCTTCAAAGTAGAAAGCACTGTATTAATTACCACAAGATGCTGGGTGTCTTTCTTCTAAGGTTTGGCTTAAGACCTATGTGCCTGATTTTTTTTCTCCTATACAGCCCTTCAAAATGTCAGCATATTCTTGGCTTACCTGCCGGTTCCACATCATTTGCAGTATTATATACATATCCACTCAATACCACATGCCTCAGTTTCACATATTATCAATACTTTTGAAAACAGACTTGATTTTACACTGAACACATCTGGCCACATTGATACTGTGCAAAATATGATGTGAGACAGGAACGCGGCTCTAAATAGCCCTACTGAGAAACATTCAGCATTGATTTACATAAAATACTCATTGCTCCATAAGTTGCCACCTGTATCATCACCTTTAGGGCATCTCAAGAATTTCAATTTCCCTTTACATATTCTGACTGCCCCCCCCCATGTAAAAGAAGGAAAAGATTTGTAATGTTGGCTATTTCTAAAGGGGTTTAACAAACTGGTTTATGTTACTGCCCTTGTTACTATATTTTTTCTGTCATTAATATCACATGCACTTACATAGAATGTGAAATTGCAAATACTGGAGTAATTAGTTCAAAAACCCTGCGCTTGATGAAGCAATAATATTCATTTAGCTGCGTATAGGAATGACGCATTGCCCCCTCCCTCCTAATTGTTGAGTTCATACTCCCTACTTTCCCTAATCTCATTTTCATCAGGCCAGATTTCATCACAGCTCATCCTTCTGACAGCTGCCGGCTTTGATGCCCTTGCCGATGGCCGACGGCTTCACCATCATCCAGGCATACTTGCAGAGATGCTCCTTATTGCAGTCCTTCTGCCAGTAGATGACATTCCGCCGGTTCAGATTGGCACCGGCACAAGCATCGTACCACCAGCCACCTCCTGGAACGCCCTGGAATTCCAGCTGGGCGCAGTTCTGGAAGTAGTTGTCGTTGTCGCGGTCCTTGGTAGTAAACTTCTGGTTGTCATGCAGATAGTTCTCGGTGTCCTGAGTGAGGGCGTCCACAGCAGTGCCCTGAAATAGCCCCAAGCGGAGCCTGTACTGGGTATCCTCACCTTCCACCAGCACAGGGTCATACTCGCCCATCTTAGTGACGGCATCCTTGTCCACCAGCTTCACTCCCAACTTGTAGCGGCCAGGCCGGCGAGTGAGCTGGTGCAGATATTCATTGCCCAGCCAGTGATCCCCAGTGAGGACCCCAAAGCCCAGCTTGTACTCATCCCAAGTACGGTCAAAGTCAACCGTGCTGTTGACGGTGATGTGCTGCACTACAGTCCAGCCCCCGTCCTGCATGGCGCAATACGCCACAATGAGGGAGTCTGCTGGCTGGATGAGATATACCCCATCTTGTGCCTGGCCCCCAGAATCCTGCCAGATCTCATAGCAGTCCCCTGGGAACTCTGCAAGACAGACACTCACCTTTTACGTGTCGCACATCAGGTTGCTGAACATTTACGTTAATGAAATTGTTAGCTTTGAATCATTTTTCGTTATAAGGCTAGTTAGAAGCTGTAAGTAAAACTCACCAATTCTTTTGGTCAGTTTTTGACAGCTTCACACAAAAATATGTCCTTTGATTCTGAAGTTTGAATTAATTACTCGACAGGTCAGTATCTAGAATATAATGTACTGATTCCCAGTGGTATCAGCAACTAGCAGTGATAAACCACTTTTATAAGCATTGTATCTGAGTAACTTGTAGACAGGCTTGCTCTGCCAATTTATCAATATTTCAAAACTTTCAAGCCATTTTCTCAACATTAGACAATATTCATACATAGAAATGATCCTCTAAGAGTGTTTCCCAACCCGGTCCTTGGAGGCCCACAGACATTCCACATTTTTGCTCCCCCCCAGCTCCCAGTAATCCTTACCCTACCGGGAGATGGAAGGGAACAAAAACGTGGACTGTCTGTAGGTCCCCGAGGACTGGGTTAGAACACACGGTTCTAAAAAGTTCCAAAGAAACCAGAAAGACACCAACAGTAAAGCGAATGCCTCTCGGGCAAGCCGGGACCTTACCTTGGAGTCCTGGGTTGAGGACCAGTTTGAGCTCTTCGTGGTAGAGCAGGTGAACATTCTTCGCTGGGGGAAACTCAGAGTGAACCCCCATCAAGCACAGCACAGGGAGCAGCAGCGCTCTCAGCCAACCCCCAGTAATCATCAGCCTCCCCCACATCTCCCTGCAAGTCAGTGCCGAGGCCAGAAAACCTTAAGCCCCCAGTGCCACGACTGTTATACACTAAGCTCTGCAGTACAAAAGGCTGTTATCAACGGCACATAAATTTATACCTTAACAATCTGCCCAAATCCTGATGGCTGTAATCTGAAACATTAAAAGGACGTTCGAAAATTTAAGTTAGACATTGCATAAGAATATTAAGATAGCAACTAACATATTAATACCATACAGAAGAGTAATGCATAATATACTCCATATGGTACATTCAAACAGCAGTCCATGCTCCAGTGTAAAATATCTCCATGAAAGTGAAAAAATAAAGTTAGCAACCGTACCAAGCTTTGAGTGTCAACTGCTCTCTCTGATGACAGCTGTGGTGGCTCTCTTACGCTGTACTTTGACTGCACCTCGAGGGACAGAACAAACACGCATGCAAGTTGGCAGTCGGAGACTCCAAGTCCAAACAGACACGGCATCGTTCACACCCCTGCTCCACATCTCCGTCGGACTTCAGCCCCCGCTTCGCTCCTTAGAGCCGCTAAGGATTAAAGCATTCTCTTATCTGCTCCTGTGTGGAAAGCAGAAGAACACTTTGGAGTGATCTGATTGGGTGAACGCCAGCAGGGATCACAACCTTTGTTCATGTTGCAGTTGTCAGTTTTGTTTAAATAAAAAGATTGCAGAAGGTTTCTGATAGTACAGTTTATTTTATTTCTTTTTGCATGGAGAGGAGTTGGGCCTGCTGGAAAGCATTTTACGATTGACCTGGCTCATGTGTTTCACAGATCCAGCCGGCTGACAGCCTTCTTTCTTCAAGACCGCACATGAACCCTTGTTTAAAAACTGTCATGCAATTTTAAACAGACTGCAAAGAAATGCCCACTGACCAGAAGGCAGAAGACACAGTGTCCATCATATTTCCAGAGAACAAGCTACCAAACACAATGACGTATTTTATTCTTAGGAAGACACTTCCAATGCACAATACATCACACAGAATCAACTCAGCACAGAATCAACACAGTCCACAGCAAACATAATCGAGCACCCCCCACCCATTCTCTCAGTACTTCTGTCAAAGAGCCGGCTCCATACTGCCAAAAACTATTCCCCAGCATGCACTGCTTCAGGAAGAGAGGCCCACCCCAACCAAATTCAAGACCTAGTGCAAGTATTCAGAAAAGCAGGGCATAGGGAGCCTGAAGACACACAAGTCACAAACCCAGAGCAGTTTGACTGAAGCTGAAATACACAAGAGTTAATAGTAAGACTGTATAAGAGCAACACAGTTTATATTGTTAGCATTTAAAGAGCTTTATTGAAGTTAAAATTTCATAAGCATTCATTTAGTTCAAGAATATCAGTCCCATTTCAAGCAACTGACACCCTAATAGTGAATATCTCTAATATATAATGTCTCATTTAAGTAAATGTGGCAGAAACTGGATCATGGTCAGAACCAACACAAAAGATACATACACAGTGTGGCAATGGATGCCTACTGAAATACACAAAGCAACAACATTAACTTACATTCAGCAGTGCAACAGGTTTTAAGCAGTTAAACCGGAAGTGATGGGCATGCATTGCAGAGGGATATCTGACCAGTTAACTAGCTAAAAAGATGTGATGGCATCACAAAGCACACGTAAATTAAATTAAAAAACTGAAGGTCAGGCTCTTTCATGACATAGATTGCACTGAAGTTTAGAGCACACCTCCCAAAACCTTATTCAAAAACATCTGTCATTTTTCACCCCTTACACCCCATACAAAAAAAATCTGCATGTCCTGAAATTCTGATATTCTAATACAAAAAAAAGACAAACGGAGCAGAAATAATTTTTCGTTTAAAATTCCCCATTTCCATGGTAACAGTGCCACAGTGCATTACTGTTCCTAGGCAGAAACGTGGCACTACCTCCTCTTCACTGCACCGCTTTTGCCTCCTTTACTGCCACTCCCGGACTTTCCAGAGCCCTTGGAGAACAGCTTGGTCATGAACTCAGAGACGTCTGGCAGCTCATGGTTGGGGTTCAGCATGTTCATTGACTGCTCCATCTCCTAGAAGAACAAAGAGAACAGCAAATACTTTACAGACCACAATACCCTCCCTTCCCTTCCAGCAAAGCATACCACAGCCTCTACTGCTGTTGAGGGAATCTGTCCCTGCAAGTCACAAAAAGAAATCCAAGATTTCATGGGAAACGGCTTGCCTGGTTTGGATACACAATGCTAAGGTTAGATTAACTTACCCTTCTCATCTCGGGGTCATTGGTATTGACAACCTTGGGCAGTAGAACTATGATGAGCAGGGGAAGGACCATCATCATAACCTGGGTGAAAAAATGGATAATTTAAGGACTAGGACATTAAACTCAGATTTCTCCTTTACAAAAAATACAAAAATGCGAAAGAACTTTCATGACAAATCTTCCAGGTTACCAATTGGTCACAAGGCATCTGCAAACACACAAATGTGTTGAGCAGCACTACTTCTGTATCTCTTACCATTGGGTTCATTAGAAAATCGGTCCAGCCCCAGGTTTCTCGCTTTACGAAGTATGAGTGGGACCCGCTGGACTTCATCTGGAGCGGGTATGGCTGCCTCACCACCTCGGAAGTCTTTATGTAATTCACCAAGCGTGCCCTGCGCGTCAGAACAGACAAAACTTGACATACGTACTCAATGCAAAAACATAAGACTGGTGCATTATAACTAATGTCATTGAATGGTAATCCAGGTTATTTAAGCTCGAATTGCGCTTCGTTTAACAAAAGCTTTTTAACTCACTGCGACGACGCACAGACCCAAAGAACCACAGTCAAACGCATGAAAACTATATCATGAGTAGGTGAATACCTCATTTTCCCTTTTGATGTAATGTCCACCCGTACAGGCTCGAATCTGTATGTTGGCGACGCAATTTCCACTACATATGAGCCCGAGGGAATATCATTCACAGCAAAGCTCCCATCGGTCCTGTAGAGAAAAAACATTAGGAACCGTGAGGAAACATCTTTCAGCCATTCGCTGGCATTCCCTCTCTGTGGACATTTGTCGTTATGGTGACTGGCAAATCATAAAGCACCGTTACATATAAAAATACGATGTAATTAACAGGCACGGATACACAGTCAATTTAATGCAGAACATACAGTACGTTAAATTTCCTAATCCTACCTCAGAAACCCTACGTGTTCCTCCCCCTCTACGAGAACCCGAGCGGTAGAAATCCAGTCCTGGAGCTTCACCCCATGCACAATCGCCCGGCCCTCGATCTTGAAGCGATCGCCGCTGGTTTGCGCCGCGACGCCGCCGGGCCCAGGCTCCAAGTCACCGAAACCCAACGACAGCGCCAGCTGCGTTAAGAAAAACAGCCACGACGGCCACGCTGTTCGCTGCAACAGCATTCTTACGTGGACCTCGCCAACCTGAAAACACCCTGCAAGACAACTTAACCACGATGATTCAATTGCAAACTGAGAAGTAGCTGTAGCCTGACGTTTCCACCATTAGCACAAGTCGTCGCCTCGGCCTGAGCAATGACGTCATGACGCTGGCTTTACAACAAAAACTTTATCGACAAACGCGACCGCGGACACTGACAGATCCAGCGCTTGAAAACCGCATGGAAGCGATAGGATACGCAAAACACCATTCGACTGAGAATGATTTGCATATAGATTTTCGCACAGAGTTTCCTAGAGGTCAGTTGTCATAACAAACTTGTACAACAGAAATATAATTTTAAAGCTTTCTTGTGTCTATTTTATCGTCATTTTTCAACGTCTATTTAAAGGAAGTTAAATGTCTTAAATGTCAAATGTTAAATGTAAATCTGTATCATGCAATAAAATTCAAGTCTGAAATAGGACATTGCAAATTTATTTAATACTCGATTAAAATAAAATCTTATGTACATTACAGTCCAAGATTTAATTATGAACAAGCACATGAAAAGTCTAATAATTTAAGACTGCCGCTGTTCAAGTTCTTGATTTCAGGAAGGGTGGGGGGCAAACAAAATGACTAGTAACATTAATTACATTCATCTCTACAAAAACACAACAGTAGAACAGTGCTGTGGTGGAGTGAGAGCTTGGCACTTTAATTGAGCATGAGTCTCTGGCACCTCAGAGTCCAATGCGTGCCCTTAAGCAAACAGCCCACTTCAATGTGAAGTAGGTTGTCGTGGTTTGGAGGTAGCCCCCCTTCCCCCCCTTATCAGTTCTAATAAAAAAACAGATTATGCATCATCAGTGTGATGCTCAGTCCTTCAAGTCCACTGCTGTGTTGTGCTTCCGAGGCCCAGTCTCTCCTGCCTCAGAATTAGTGTGGGAGTTGAAAAGCAGCTTTGGAAACCGCTGTCAAGTGCTTGGAGTGGTCAGAGCCCCACCGTGCTACATTTCTGCCTCAGCGCAGCTGCGATAAGTATGACTCTACTGCCTTCAAAAGAGGAGGACAGAATGAGAACAAGGACACATGTGAACAAGTTTCACAGCTGCTAGAGGATTATGGGGGGAAAAAAAGTGAAGCATCATACCTTCGCCACTTCACCCGTAGTCCCAGGAAGTAAAATTAATTTTGAGCCATGTTCCCATAATTCCTGTAACTGCTGCTTCATCACATGAATGTTCCTACAATAATAATTTTAGTAGGAAATTAAGCAAGAAGCATATGAACACACAGCACACAAACATGGATAATTATGGCCAATCAGCTGTAAAAGGCCACATTACACAAACATACTTATCGTCTGAATGGTTGTCGCGAGCCGCCCTGCCATTCACTGACAGCTCCGGCCACCACTTTGTCAGAACTGACTGAACCCAATGTAAACCGACTATCAGGTATCTGAAATGCAAATTAAAAGTAAAAGTTTCTCCATGTACTTAATCAACAGGACTAATCCAGGTTGTTATAAAAAGCAGAACTCACTCTTCATATTGACTTGTAAGAAGTGTTTTTACTAAAGGTAGAAGATCTACACAACAGCCAATGGATATTGCTGGGTTTTCCTCTTGAAGACTGTTTGAAGAATAAAAGCATAAGTTATAAGAAAAAGAATGCAGTCAAGCAATTATTTTCAATTAAACGAATACATACCTTTTTGTGATTACAGGTAGACAGTCAACAAGCACACCAGTGTCCTGGATTCTACAGATGACAAAAGGAAAATTAAAATCTGAAAATCTGAACTTAATACTGAGAAATTAGCCTGTAGATCATGAGTATTAGGTTTTACCTGAGAAGGTATGCAACTAGTTCGCCTGCGTTCCTTCGCCACAGAGTCAAAGCGACATTAAGCCTGAGATTTCTTCCAAAAAGCACTTGGGTCATTGCATCATGATCCTTTGAAAGCTGTATTAAAAATTAAGTCACACACACACAAGCAAAACAGTGAAAGATCTCTCTAATGGTTTGACTGTGACAGAAAATATGGCAAAACTATCCAACATGAGTAATAAACCAATTCTTCTCTGGAAGAAAGTAGGGCAGCAGTAATAGTTACTCCTCATTTTTACTACTCTTACCAAAAAGCAACAATCAAACATTTCATCTGAGCGAAACTACCTGCTAGTGACCCACCTCGGTGAAGTAGTCACTGTACTTGGACCCAGGTCCATCCATTTTGGTGGCCTCTGGTTGGTTCAGGGGCTGCCTGCAGTAGAGCCCTTGATGGAGGTCCTCATCACATGCCAGCTCATTCTCCTTGTTTGCCATGTCACAGCTCCCACCAGCTGTGGACGGCTTCCGTCGGCCCCCAGGGCACACAGTCACCTGACGTGCCTTTCTTTTGGAGGACACCACTCTTTTTACTTTGCCAGAGTTTTGTGCAGTACGGCCCACAGATCTGCAGAGTGGAGATAAGGCTCAGGGTTCACCCAGATAAGCCAATCACCCTTAAACAAAATTGAGGCTTTGGGGACCCATTCTGCAAGGCTTTTTATTTTTTGAATTTTGTGAATGAGTCGATACACTGGTGGCAGATCACTTCATGCTTGCCACATGTGGGGATCACACATGAGGTGTCTGACTGCTGATGGTTAGTGAACACTCACCTCTTCTTATTTATTTCCTCCTTTTTAAAATAATCCACCTAAAAGGAAAAGAATACCACTAAATTCCTCTTCCACCATACATTGTTGGAGTACATATAAGGAGATGGGACTCAGAAGAGCCATTACGACTGTAAAACCACTGGAAACCCTACCATGATGTTGCAGTCAAACAAACAAAATGAACATTAAAAGTCAAACAGCCTTTGCAGCCCTACTTGCCTCCTTCATGGTCTTGCCACTTGCAGACCGTATCCTTTTTTTGAGCTCGCAGGGTTGGGCATCTTCATGAAACCGGTGCTCAGACTTGTCAACACCATGGTCTCCAGAGGCCATAATAGGGAAGGACCTTGTGAAAGTGTAAAACAGAAAGGCTGATTCGGCTATTTTCTAGCAAACCCTTCCATTATTGTCACATGCAAAAAAAAATCCCGGAAGTAACAGGTCTTCCTTTCAACTTAAGGCATTTCCTCCACAAACTACGTGAACGTAAGCAGTCAACAACTTAACTTTACTGGAGTGCACCATCAGCAAACAAGGTAATATTAACTAGAACAATCCTGATCTGTGTGGACTGCTTCCACTGATATCGCCTTTCATTAACACAACGTGCCACGTTTAGCGGAACAACGGCAAGATGGGTAATTACACGAACTAAAACAACCAGAATAGGCATTACTAAGGTTCTACAAACTTCATATATCTTCGTAGCTGTAATACTCGATACGCCAGTTCGTGACTAAAAGCCCGAAGCTCCCCGGACGCAGGATGCACCTGCCGCCCGCCGTGAACATCCCCACCGTCACAGAACGGCACCCGAGTCCGTTTTCGGCGATAAACTTTCCACATATAGCAAAGGCTGTTTTTGTTCCGTCGCAGCAAACACCCTCGACTGGCTCTCAATAAACCACAGCATTAAACTAAACTAATCCACTCACTTACCCGCAATCCAAAGGGCTGCAAATTACAGCGATCATTTAGGCAGCAGCTTGGCGCAACCAATGTGGATCCCTGCCAAAGTTTAAAAACGCCAATTGTGCGGCCAGGAAAACGCCTGGATGGAGCTGCCCCCGTAGGAGAGACAGGCAGCTCCCCGGACAGCAGCGGGACGCTCGGTAGCGAAGCCCAGCCGACCGGGGCCCAGTCGCAAGCTGCGCCCCAGCGACGGCAGCACCGGCCATCTGCTTTGTTCGTTCACGTTCATCACCATAATCAGGCTATTACTCCAAAGGGCCAGGGTAAGATCTTCGCTATTTTGGCACACAGAAATCATACGCTATGGCCTGCATGTGTATTTTGTCCACATTTTAAGTGCACACGGTCTGCCCGTGGAGGGCGTTTTATCCGGCTAGCTATGCTAGCTGCCAGCAGAGGTGGTGCTGAGGCCTGCCGAGCAATCGCACACACGACGATACAAATTCTGTAGCCTTCTGCCCACTTTGACAAAATTGGTTAGGCGATCGTTTAACTGCACAAATATTTGGGCTTTCCTTGGGCTGTAGGCGACTGCATTTTGATGAAACGTTTGCTGGGAAAGAGGCACATCTAAAGCCTTGGAGGAGTTTACCTACCGTTACATCTTGGCTTCTCGTGTATCACATTATCAACGTGTCAAGCCTGG
Organism: Mormyrus iriodes; assembly: GCA_011763525.2. Taxonomy (NCBI): domain Eukaryota; kingdom Metazoa; phylum Chordata; class Actinopteri; order Osteoglossiformes; family Mormyridae; genus Mormyrus; species Mormyrus iriodes. The sequence goes on from JAAGVU020000025.1 coordinate 352,268, forward strand.
AATTGAATTCGACTGTAGGCGAACGGTAACAAAACGTAGATAAACTTAAAAATAACTATTTAAAAGATTTAAACGTCATTAACCGAAAAATACATTCAGAATCGGACTGGAACTTGCGCCATTCAAACAGAAAAGCACTGCATGTTGGGAGTGATCTTAGCCCGTGACACTGTCAGTAGAACTCGATCGCCCCCTGTCGTTGGACCGGGGAAATATATGGACTCTGCGGCCTAGATCACCTGTACGGCCACCGTCGCTTGGGAGTGCGCCCTCCTGTGTCCATATGACCGCAATGCATGTACCTCGCGGAGCTAGGAAGACTTTCGGAAAACCGTACAAAATTGCTAATAATTTCCCTGGGCGTGAAACATATTAAAGAACGAAAAGGTTTTTAAAGAATTATTGTATTATTTATAACTTAATATTTTATGTTTCAAGGCCTTGATTAAAAAAAAAATCACCTGGCCTGTATTCAGACGGTTTCATAATTGTGAGGACTGTGCCATTGTTATTTATAAATATTTCACGTTAAACCTACAGCTGCGAGTGTAAATGTAGTAAATACAGCATGTCAGTAATGAAGCCTATGACAGGCAGTATAGGGCACAAGGATGGGATACTTGTTTATCAAAGGGCACACATACATTTATTTATTTAGCTGATGCTTTTATTTACAGCAATAGGCAATTATGAAAATAAGGTCGGTCAGTCCCTGGAGTAATTAGAGTTGAAGGTATTGCTCAAGGGCCTAACTGTCAAATCATTCTGCTGACAATGGGATTTGAACTGGCAACCTTCAAATCATAGGTACAGTGCCCTAACCCGCAGAACCACACCCTATGGGTGATTTAAACATTCAAGTTCTCCAAACTACATGTGTTACAACTGTGGGAGGAAACCCATGCAAACATAGGGAAGGCCTGCGCTCCGCACACAGGTGTGTTTGGTCTTATGAGTGAATAGGTCTGACCGCAGCAGGTGAACACTGAGGCATATAGTGCTGGAGATCAGAGATCTGAAGCCACTGCCACAGGTGAGAGTCTGGTACAGGTGGTAGGTTGAAAGAGAGACATCAGAGATGATTCTTATTGCACTCTGCCTAGTCAGCAGGGGGAGAACTAATGTGGGGTCATATACTGTGATCTTTGATTCATAGTTGGGGTAATCAAGTTTGGGATTCATAGATTCATAATTGGGAACAGGAGAGAAGTTTTCAGCTGCAGAAGGGTGCTGCTGTGGTTCATGCAGAGCAGTAATAGCATTAGTTGTAGTGGAATATTCACACCTTCTAGAACAAAAGATGCAGATTCCCAACTTGGGGTACTATAAAGAAGAGGGCAGTCAGGATGATTCCAAGGGCCCCTGAGTGACAGAACCTTTGTAGCAGAATTGAATTGGTCTGGGTTAGGGGTTCAGTGTGATATGCCTTTTTGGGGCCCAAAATTTCTAGTGGCACCCGTGTTTGCAAGGCAGATAAATAGCCAAGGATTCAAGGTCAGGCAAGTAGAACTAGTAGTGAGGGTGGTTTGTGGCTGAGTGGGTTAGGATGTTGGGCCTGTGATCAGAAGGTTGCATGTTCAGATCCCATGATTAGCAGAGTGATGTCACCATTGGGTCCTTAAGTTAGACCCTAACTGCTGGTTTTGTCTGGGATTTTCTGGCCTTGCTTTCTCAAAAAAGGTATGTTGCTTTGCATAAAAGCATTTGCTTAATAAATTATATGTAAAGGTAGAACTGGTATAGTATTGGGGAGTACACCATAGATTATAAAACAGATACTGCTGCCCTTAGACCTAAACGATAGCAAAGCTAATTACTATAATTTTGTCGTCTGGTCTAAACTAATTCTTCCCAAACATTAAAGCTGTTTGGCCCTGCATTATAAAGTGGCACATGACTCATAGAAGCACATGTTGTTTACATAAATATGAGGAAGTGTATTACTGGTTTTTCATAACCTGCTGACAGTGCTTTTTTCACCCTATGTGCATGTGATAGAAACTAAACCGCAGGCAATAATTACCTGCAATACAGACGCAGTGACTGGTGAAATGAGAGATGGGCATTAAAGCCAGCTGTGCAGGACTGTCAGGCAAGGCAATGTGGATAACTTTGCAGAAGAAAGGCAGCTGTTTTATATATTTGTAGTGCTATTTGACATTGCTGTGCCACGCCATATGTCATAGATTTGTTTTTATGCATGTATCCCAGTCAGTGTTAGACAGCAGCTGGCATTAAGAACGGTTGCTTTTCCCCAACCAGTGGTGTAGTGCTTCACCTTGCCTGCCATCCTCTGTCCTTTCTCTTTTCTCCTCATGCATGACTGGTTTTGAGGGGATGGAGGGCTTGAAAGGTGTGAGAGGTTGGCTGTCCTGCGGATATCTGGCAAAACAGGCGGGTCATAGTCCAGGGAAATCACTTGTGTGCTTGTTTCTGGAGTAGAAATGCGTGATGGTCATGGGATTACACAGGATAAGTCACAAGGCTGAACTGTCATAGGTGCCATACACAGGAGGCCGCTGACAGAGAAGAAAGCAGGAATGCTGCCTGTCAGTACACTCTTAGTTGTTGGCTGCTTGATTGCCCCACTGCATGGCGTCCCCCCCATTTGGAGCCAACCGGAGCAGGTGCACATCTCCTATCCAGGTATAATTTTGTTATGCTCAGAATCAGAATCAGAATTGCTTAAGTGTCTTTAGACATTTTTTATTGCCTTTTGATCTGGGCTGCACAATATATCGTTTCAGCATCATCATCACAATGTGAGCATGTCACATCGCATTTGTCAGCACCGTTTTGTGTCTGTTGACACAACTCGCGACAACATCAAGTTATTTGACACACTTTATTGGCAGATAAGTTTTATTTGGCTATAGTTTATTTCTAGTAATTTCATCTGCATGTTTTATAAATATCCTAATGTTACTTGTGGATATTTCACATGTGGCGATGTGATATTGTGCAGCCCTATTTTTGATGATGATTATGCTTTAGTGTCTTTTGTATTTCTGGTTTGGAGGTGGCTTGGTCTTGGCAACTAACCATGGGTGTCTCTCAATACCAAGAACGCAAAGATCGTATTTGTGGTCTTTGCAGCAGCACTCTTGCTAACTTGCCTCCCAAGAACGCACTTGGAATGCAACGAAGCGTGGGATTGTTCTCATTTAGCAAGGATGCAACTGAAGCATTGCTGATATTTGGGGTGGGGTAAGAATGAGTTCTGGGGAGTTTTACTGTCCCATGTACTTAGTTGGAAATGGGCTTTGGCAACGGAAGATGACGTAAAACGGGTACACGAGAACACGAGTACAGTCAAGTACACAAATTGAGAAACACCCCATGACTAGCTTAAGCTGTTCTTGATCTATGTTATATACAGTAAGTTGATATTTATGCTGGAGGATGTGTGATTCATTACCAGGTGATGAATATGCATAACTTTTTAGTAACAGCAATTTGAAGGCCATATTTGGACAGTGAGAATATCCTAAGGACCAAATAGTGAGAAACCAAAAAACCAGACCTTTTCTATGAACAATTTGGAGGTTATATAACTGGAATATAGAGTGAACGTACAATTCTTCTTGCCTGTTAGTGTCTGACAGCCAGGTGTCTCCTCCCAGGAGTCCACGGTTCCATGGTGGTTACTTGGACCACCTTCAATGAGACAGAGAGCGTGGTTGAATACAGTGAATGGGGAGGCAAACTCTTCATGCTGGTGGCCAAGGGGAACGCCACAGTTTTTGTGGACGGGGGCTCAGAGAAGAGGAGGCTGTTCATTCACAGAGTCACCCTGTCTGGCCTGAAGCCTGGCTCTGCTTATGGTGAGTGCATGCGGTCTCAGGGGATGGGACCATTTACTGCCAGAGCACTAAGATGGAGAGAAGCAGTTACCTTCTTTGGGAATACATGTATTTATATGAGGGCCAGCACATTACATGATGGTCATGAGGGATGGTGGACCAGCTGAGGTGTCCAAGACCAACGAATGCTCAATCTCATGAGTAGGGCTCTCATAGACATGTCCTCTTCCAAATCGGCCCTCTTTGGTGTGGTTCACGTCAGCCTGTTTGTGCTCTGCTCATTCCTTGCTTCTCTTTTGAATCGGCGGAGGAGGTGAGGGCTTTGGAAGGAAAGAAAGGGGGCAGCTGCAGCCTGGCTGTGTGCCTCTTTGTCAATCTGATCATCGCTGCCGCTGAATGCTCCTTTGACGGCACAGACGGATACAGATGTGTGGGGTCGGATGACAGGGATACTGGATACCCCCTCACAGACTTGGTTCACACATACTTTGGGAGGAGTCTCACTGGTGCCCCCTGGTGGTCACGTCACAGTGAGCGCAGCAAAGGCTGTGTAGTCTTAGTTAATTAGCTAATATGTAAGCCATGTCTATGGCAAGAAGTGTCTGCTGATAGGTAATGTGCGTCAGTGTTTGTCTTTGGGCTTTCTGCCACCATGAGGTGTTTAGGACTAGTCTCCGGGCACTGCGCTCCCCAGCCAGTTTGCATGACGCTTGCTGTTCACCCTGTCCGCACTGCAGTCTACCACTGCGGCAGCGAGGAGGGCTGGAGTGACATTTTTTACTTCACCGCCCTGAACGAAAGCCTGGAATGGAGCCCCAGGTTCGCCCTCTTCGGTGACATGGGCAACGAGAACCCGCAGTCACTGGCCAGGCTGCAGAAGGAGACCCAGGTCGGGATGTACGATGTCATCCTGCACATCGGTGAGGACTCACTGCAGCGCTTTCAGCCAATGAGTGTGAAGCATGTGTGAGCGGAAAGTAACCAAACTGCCAGGAAATAAGGTGTCCAGTGTGCCTGTTATACACATTTAGTTTCAATTTCTTCTCTATTACTGAACTAACGTTCAAAAAACTGTGGACACATGGGTGTTTTTCATATAAACCAAGAACAAATTGCATAAATAATCTTATTTAGCTGTTTCTATTTCTGTTATTTGCAATGCTGCCTAAAAAATACACACTTAATGATACACAAAGAGGCAGTTTGAAAAAATAAAGAATAATGTCCAGCTTTTTTTTTTTTGTCTTTTAGGGGACTTTGCATATGACATGGATGAGGTAATGTACTCATGATATAAGTTACATAGATACTGTAGGACAGCCTGCAGATAGGGGTCTATGTTTTCACCATTGTTTAGCGAAACTGGCAAAGGGCGGGGAATGTGCAAATACACCGATATGACTTGACACACGTCTCATCCAAAGGCTTAAAATGAATTCAACCAGGCCTGAGTCAGGTCTCAGGGCAGATCCTGCACTTGGCTGTTGTTATAGTGAGCCACCCTGTGTCCCAGGGTTAATCCATGCTGTACATGTATGCTCTGAGGTCCATTGTGATCCACAGTAACCCCACACCGTCCATTAGAGGCTCTAGTGAGATGTCCTGAAGTATAAAACACGGAACGTTTGTAAGTGGCTTCCGGTAAGAGCTGTCACTTTGCGCAGGAACTGACTAACTTTGGCTGTGAAGCTCATTGGACGGCCTGTTGAGAGCAGCTGTCAGCCAGCACGTGACATTTCACTGATTCCCTCTTCATACAATTAAAAAACTCAATGCTTTAAGAACAAGACAAAGTTCATCACTGTTCCTGGAAAAAAAACATAATCAGTATAGCAACATGAAACCAGGTACGTTACTTGAAAGGGTGACAGACAATGCAAGACTTTTCAGTGTGGATCCGAAAAAAAATACCAGGTGATTCCCCAGTGGGATGTGGGTGGTTGTACCTGGGTGTTTAAACACCCCACAAATGGGGTACTCTCTGTTCTTGTGCACTTCAATTTGACACAATTTGGGCAAATTAAATGTCTGAACATTTTTATTTCTGAATTCTGTTCTCCAAGGACCAAAAAGAAACTAAAATATGTAGAACTCGAAGATCAGACGACCGCAGGAATTAATCGCACCCAGTTACGCCAGTGATTTTCAATTGCTGATTCCATTCCTTGTCTTCCTGGGTCTTTAAATAGAAACCAACAGAACCCTTTTGTACTATATTTAAAAGGACGGGTGTGGGAATAGCCGGCCGATGTCGATCTCAGTGGCCAGAATTAAAATGACAGGTAAAGAAACAGCTCTGATTCCATTAACGCTCGATGGGATGTAGATTCATATTTCAAGCTGTCTGGAAAATGTATGTACTCTGATACGGGTAATGGTTTAAAATAAACAAAACAAAGATTCCCAAAAAGAATTCCATGATTTGTTTCCATGCATCCACGTCTCTGGGTATTCCTGTGTTATGAAAACATTGATAGAGTAATGCTAGGGTTCTGTTATTCTTATTTGTCAGTCCAGAACCCAGAAGAATTTACAAAATCCGCTTATTTAAACAGTATTTTTTGAATATATGTATCAGGTTAGGAGACCAACCGTATGAAAGTGTGTGTTACTGTGCTGTTATGTTTACTGTTGGTTCACCCAAGGGAAGGCCATGACATGACCTTAAAAAAAACAATCTGGTCTTAGTCTCAGAGGATCTCTCTTTTTTAAACTGGTTAGCATTTTTAATAAAGAAAAGGCAATTGCTGGACCCTATAACGCATTTAGATATACGGTACTCACAGAAAATCTTGGGACACTCGCTTAATTCTGTGGTAGTGTAGCAAATTTATTGGTTTCATAGCAAAAGTCCATCATTCTTTGACTCATTCAGTTCTGTTCTTGCCATTTTGCTATTAACTGCAGTTGTAGTCATTGGCTGCTAAAGGGATGCTAAACACAGATGTTTGGTTTTTGTGATAAAACCCAATAAATCTGCAGTATTTTAACTGAATTAAGCAAATGTCCCAAGACCTTCTGTCAGCACAGTATAATACAAATTATTTAATGATTGCAGTTGAACAGCGATAAGCCTAAATTGGGGATGGATAATGTTAATTAAACAAATGGCCTTTATTGCTTATTGTTAGGCCCATGAAAGGAGGGCATTAAGAACAGCTGATAGTGTTCAGATAAATGATCTGTATTATTGCACAGTTTCCATCATATAAGTCATAAGCAGCTATAAGGTTTTATTATATAGTTTTAATCGTTTTTTTTATTTCGTCCTGAATGAGTAGCAAAGTGGTTGATATTTTAACACCACAAATTTTCCCCAGATGTTGTTTATTTGAATGCCTAGTGGCTACTTACTAAAGTTACTAAAGTACCAAAGTGATTTTCTCCATACTTTTGTGGATTTTTACATTCTAGCCCCAAACATTAAATGTATTTTGGTCCAGAAGGAAAATCCCAGGGACCTTATAAAATGAGAACTTCACCACCAGATTTAGAGCCGAACACTGTATATGGCTAATTAGCTATAGATGCAGTGAAGAGAATGTACCCAGACTATTTAATAAGTTTGACATTTTTCCAAAAGGTGAATTATTTAGTAAAAAATGGCGTAACCAGAAAGAAGGTCTGTGAACCTCATATGAAGCTGCAGGCCCATGGGTGATACTGAAGTTTCGTCCAATTTTGTCTGCCTGTTCTAGGACAATGCCAGGATCGGGGACGAGTTCATGAGGCAGGTGGAATCCATTGCCGCCTATGTACCATACATGACCTGCCCTGGGAACCATGAATATAAATAGTGAGTGTCTCCACGTACCGCTTTCTCCTGCCTGTACATTCAAAGGCCACTACCACTGCAGTGAGGTGTATTTCTGTACTAGGTAATGTCTCCTTAAACAGTAACTTAATACCTGCCGTGCCACACCCTTGTACACTCACGTGGGCAAATGTAATAAGCTTCAGTACAGCGAGATGCCCGTTTTTGCTTAAAAATGGCCGGGCACAAAGGCCCTGCTGTGAAAACTCGACAAGGGCAGTGATGATTTGTAGCCAAAACACAAAGATTAAAAAAATGCACGCGGCCCCTTCTGGGCTGTTATGTAACTGAGATAGAATAACGCGCTTCATTTTTTTTTTCTCGGCTTCTGGGAAAGCACTCAGTATCACGCCTGTCCTTCGGATGTGTGGTATAATGATGCATATTCATCAAATGGTTATATTTCATGGAATATAACCAACATGTATGGAGAAGCACAGAATAAAAACACTGTTAATTGCTTTTCAATTCCAGCACTGATAGCGATTGCCTAACATCGCCTCGGTCAGTGACGTCCCTGAACGCTTTTTAATCGATACTGCCAGAGGGAATCGGCAGTTTGTGTTCCATGGTTTCAGTTTTTTTTTCCCTGCTCTCACGTCACGATCTCGTGTTTATTTTTCCCCCACTGGCTAAAAGGACAGATGTTGGGTTTGGAAGCTGGCTGTTCATCCCACCGCAGAATGAATAGCTTGTTTAACACCCTAATTTAGAGATACTGTATGTTGTCCTGTGCTAGCACATTCTTTAAACAGAGATTCACTGATCACTGATTTTTTTTTTTAAACGATCATGAACATCTCGGTAAGCCAACAGAATGATCGTAAATATGGAACGATCGTGAACATTTCAGTAAGTGTATGAACTGTATTGGTATTCCGCATTCATTTGCAAGCTGCATCTCCGCTGATCTGCTACACTCCTCTACTCAACTCTTTTCGTTTGCATCATTAATGGCTCGCCTCTGGCACGGCACAGGTGGCAGCGGTTCACAGAGTCGCTGCTGGTTTTGCCCAGGCATGTGCCCTTAGCCGCCTTTCCTCCAGGGAAATGGTGAATAACGAACGCCTGCCGTGATGCGATGCTTCCCCCGCCTTCCGGCAAGGTTAAGCGTGAAACTCGGCCCTGCAATCTGTCGGGCCCAAGCCCAGGCAGGTCAGCTCTGATTTGGACAGCAGAGGCCTTGGTAGCTGTGTCGCGTGGGCAGCCTGGCCAGGGAACGAGCCCAGATAGGCCCTCCCAGGTGCTTTGGGAAGTGCTTGGGTTTGCATGAGAGCTGGCGCTATTGCTGCTGATGACTCAGCACTTTCCCCCCCTCTGTTCTCTTCCACACAAAAGAAGTTTCCTGTTTATGTGCTGAATTTACAGGCCAGCCTCTATTCACACTGCTGCCTTTACCTCAGGGGAAAACAAAAAAAAGATGGCTCTGGAAAGCCCACGAGCGTTGTTCAGTCTGGGATTTCGACCCTGCTGTTCTCTGAAACGCGGCCAAGAGTCCCCAGCCGCCGGCTTTGCCGGTTCAGACTGCTTTCAGTCATACGGTTTCCAGGCTCCCAAAGTCAACAGGACGCACTAGGCAAACCCTGGATGGTGGTTTATATTATGCATAAACAGTAGGTGCATATGGTAACGGAGTTGACACTCGTTAAGCATGGTTTTTCCGCCTCCCTTAGTAAACATGCTTAATTCCAGTCTTTTGTACAGGCAGTGTACACTGTGCTTTTAAACATTTTTGGCACGAAGGAGACGTATTTCATACATCAGTGAAATATCACGCGTGGGGGAATCGGAAATGGCAGGTGAGGTGGCTGCTCTTCCTAGGAATTAAAGATTCCAGGTGACTGCTGTGTGCTGTTAAAACAGGGCACCGGGTACGTCAAGAGGAACAAGCCACACAACAAGGAACTGCTTAAAGGAATAATTCTTGTTTTATGGGAGCGGGGGGCGGGGAATGAGGCCAACATCTGACTTTAAGTTCGACAATGTCTCCTTGTAAAAGCTGAGAGCATTTTGCTCCTAATGGACATAAACAAATACAGCAGGGAAAAAATGCCCCATCTGCCACTTAAAAGTGTGTTTTTATTATGGTATTTACATTAGCGAGCTGACCTTCCAGCTACTGGTGTGGTGGGTTTGTGTGTCTACGGAAAGTGTCATGTGTCTCAGGTGATTTCTGTTTGTTTGTGAACAGCAAAGGTGTGTTCCTTTTATGAAAGCCAGACTGCAGAGAGATCGTATGAGTGCTACCAGGCACCCAGCAAGACGAAAACACAAAGGTCCCCCGTGTTTGTTCCTAAGTGTAAAAAAAAATTGCCTTGAAGAATGGATTTTATGCAGTCTGCTATTAACGTAGAGTCACACTGGATGAAGGCATCTGCCTTACTGTAACAGGAATGTAGATACTGGACTTTAGTTTGTCAGTTTACATTTTGTCAGTGTCCTGCTGCCCACATTGCATGTAATAATGTAAACAGAGCTGGATCGGCAGCAGATGTGTATCTGCTGTGTGTCAAGGGTGAATTTTAAGACTCGTTTGAGAATGACGTGTCAGCAGGAGAACGCTTTGATTGACAGTCGCTTTAGGAGTTACATTTGTATCATCATGGCTCCGAAGGTAACAACAAGGCATTTTTTTTTCCTGCTTTCGCTACAACAAAGTGGAGCATTTCATCCTGCTGAGCCAGTCCAGAGGCCAACAGATTTATGGGATTCAGTGTAATATAATAATGTAAAAAAAATCGCTGCTATAATAATGTAGCACTTCTTGGCTGAGGTGATCAGAAGCAGGTGTACATTGACAACAGGCCCGACAAGTCATTTTGCTGCATTGTTTTTTTCGTGCCTTCTGTCTGTCCATCCCTTTGTTTATTCACCCACGGTGAGGGCCTGTCAAAGCCTGCCTTGCCTCCTGGGATTCTCAGAAGAATTTCATTTTTTTTTATGACCATTGTGCTCTCCCTAGCCAGAGGCGTATTCCTCAAGGAGCAGATGGTGATTTTGTGGGGGGCGGGGGGGGAGAGAATCAGTGTACGCTGTGTCGATGTGCCAGTCCAGGGGCCCGGTGAGATGAATTTGACCTGTCCTGAGGCTTATGAGCAAGGAGGTTTTGGTGCTCTAGCACGCACAAAGCCCTTTCATACTAGCTTAAGTCAATGTAAAAACAGCCTGGTTCCTGGCATTGCTGCACAGTCATTTCTCAGATGGTAACCCAGCCACTGGGCAATGCATACCAGGATATTTTCCCCTAACCTAGAGGAACTCTCTGCTCCACACCCTCTAGAACATTTAGAAATACAGACAACAGCAGTAAGGTTTTCCTTAAAAAGCCACCAACCAAATTAAAACAATATGCTGAAAGAAGCTGAATGTTATTGGTGGTATTCGGTGTCAAGGATCAGCTGCAGAATAATTCTAATGCCCAGGCTTCTCTGGGGAAATGAGGGGGTCGTATATCAAAAACAGTGACAGTAATAGTCATTCAGTGTTATGTCTACATTCCCTGATCTGCTGTCCGTCTCCAGCCCCCTTCCCTCCCCTCAAATTTACTGTCTCCTGTTCTCTCACTATTATATGTTTATATGGGGAGAGAAACAGTAGTTTGTTTCTCTTGGCTTGTCCCCCAACTTCAGAGTTTAATATCAGTGATTGTGTGTACGTTGCATAAGTCTTTCTGTAAGTATGCCCCCCACCCCCACTGCAAGAAAGTGTTTTTAATGTATTTTTGTTATTTATTTTAACGGCTCATATTTCATTTGCCCCACAAAACCACAGCATTTGATGGCGGCAGAAGATCGGCCACTGGATTGTGATACTGATACAGAAGAACTCAGATTCCACCGGTGGCTAGGGTGACCACCTAATCCATGTCAGGGGGGACACCATGAGCTAGGACAGGGCTTGTAAATTACCATTTCACTTTAGTGCTGAGTTTTTGCTGTGTGCTGATTGGTCGGTCTCCTATAATCATGCACGTGTCACTAATGTTAATGTGAAACAGCTGGAAGAGTCTTTCAATCAAGGAAAGAAACCAGTAAAAGTACAAGAAGAATTGAACTAATTTTCCGAGCCCAGGAGTCTTTTAGTTTCAAAGTAGTTTGTAAAACCTGAAGTAGCTGATAGTGTCCATTCTGACATGGTTTAGGTGGTCACCCTATCGGTGGCCTCTGCATACTTAGTATGTCATCAGGCTGTCAAGCTAAGGAGGAAGTAGCCACTGCAGTCACACCATCAGTATGACAGTCCAACCATAAAAGAGTACTTCTGTCTGTTTAGCCAAACATGAGCATGGACCTAGTCCTCTTAAACATCAACAACATCAAACGCTTAGCTTTGCGTTTTTCTTAATATGATTTAGTCTTGGAATTTCATTTTATAAAGCAGCTCCACTGGAAGGATAATGCCCCTATAATAACTTTGTAGCAGTACTTTTTTACACTCTTTTATCTACTTGAATTTCCATGGAAGACCAGGCGTGTCCGAGAACCCCGTGTGGAAAGTGGCTCCCAGATTGCAGTGTGAAGAAAACCAGAAATACTAATAACTAAACAAACAGAAGCGTCATATTTTCCGCTGCATTTATGGGTGAGGTAGAACAGCAGCAGATCTGAGGAAGCGGTCTCCTGTAAGGTACCCGCGAAGCAGTGCTTCTGAAACCGGTCCTCGGGGACCCCCAGACAGTCCTGGTAGGGAGCTGGGTGGGAGCAGAAACGTGGGCCGTCTGGGGGTCCCCGAGCACCGGGTTGGTAAACACTAAAGGTGGTGTTCTCTGCATTCTGAGGAGAATGATCACTGTTAGTATTTTCATACACAAACAGTATCAATTTGTAAGTCAGATTAATTATTTTAATGCTGTTGTAATTTTCTATCAATTTATCATTATTTTAATTCGTTTCAAATTATTTTAAATTCTAGTTTTAACTATCCACATGTAATAGATTTATATAATGCCATGTCATGATAGAGCCAATAGCCATGTTTATGATTATTTTATGCGAATCTAAGATGTCCACAGAAAGCAGACATTTCCTAATGTCCAGAGTTTGTACATGATGTGCCAGAATCACTGTTTTTTTTTATCTAAAGCCCTCCTGTTTTTCTCTATCAGAAAATGTCAGATGCTACCTGTGCCACTAGGTGGCAGTGTGAACCTGTGGCTTCAGTGTATCACAATCAGAAGTGTGGCACCTACCCCAAAGCCATTTCACAGTGCAGGAGCCTTGCCTGCACTATAAAGTTCATTTGAAACTGAAGAGTCTGAAGCCTTTTTCATCCATATGATTAAGATGTATTTGCTGCTGCATTTATTTCTTGTTCAGTTATTGTTCGATATGTGACACTATTCGGTTATTTATGTGGTGCAAATTGTAAAAATACATTCTAGGTTTAAGCAGAATTATGTGACTTCAGTTAGTTGTATGAAGTTTTTTGCTTGAGCCTGGAGTTAGCAAGGAAGACTATAGGCAGAAAAATCGTAGCCCTAAGAATGACAGTACACCTAAATGTGATCCTTACCTAAGCATCAACGATACTAAAACAACCAGCCTGACCCTTCCCTGTCCATTTAATCCTTGACCTTAACCTTCTCTGGTTACCGTAACTTGACATTAACCCTGTCACCCTACCCATGCTCCCCAAATTCAGTCTGGCCTCCCATAGTGGGCTGTCACTGTTACATAAGAATACCCAGCAGTTCCCCACAGCACCGTCTTCTTCACAGGAATTTTGGCTCAGCTTTTCATGGCGAAATTATGGCCTTGCCAGTCATTAAGGAAAATCCTCTCTGTTTCCAACAGCTCAGGAAGATTTTCCCTTTGCACATTTGATATGGTGGCACTGATTCTGCCAGGGAAAATATTGCCACACTGTGAAAGGTTAAGAAGAAAAGGCCCCTTAGACCATGAGCCACTAGGTAGCGGGCATTTTCACATTCTGTGGTTCTTGGACCAGCCCGGTGAGAAACTCAATGAAAACGAATGGAAAAGCAACACCTGCTGTGATCAAGAAACCTCGTGCCCTCTCCGGGCCAATGTCAATGAATGTGTTCAGAGTTCATCTGTTCTTACAAGGAGCAGTTGTACTCGGTGTAGATGTGCTGGTCCTCCGTGCTGCATCTGCCTGTCTTTACTGCATCCGGCAACATGACCGTTTGCGTGTGTCATGTGTTTGCTGAAAGATGCACAGAAGCATCACTACTATAAGAGTTGATTTGACAGGCATGAACATGTGGGTTCCCTTATGTATCCTCAGTATGGAGGGATACACATTCAGCTGGTCTGGTCCAGAAGGTGAAGGCCAGGGCAGGGCTTGTTCCACAGCCGGGAGACAAGTACAGGGCAGAGATGCCTTTGACTGAACCCTGTCAGAATTGTTAACTGGACTCAGCTGTGTTTGGCATGCCAGGGAAACCTGACCCCATTGCGTTTCTTTTTGTTTGAGGGATTATGCAACAAGATACTTACTGGCTGCACTCAGGAACAGCAACAAAAAGGCAGAAGTCAATGGTTTCTGCAGCTAATCACCTAAGAAATTTGAGGAATGTGACTTCAACAACCTATACATCTACCTGACAACTCTTCCTCTGTTTCCTTTTTTTTCCCCAGCAACTTCTCCAACTACAGGAACCGTTTTAGCATGCCAGGGGACACGGAGGGTCTGTGGTACAGGTAGGCAAGCACGGGACTGACCACTAAAGAGATTCATATATATGACTCAGAATTTACAGCATGAGTTGAAAGTTGACTAGAAGGACACGCACACTCTCTACAGTGGCATAAAAAGATTATAAAAGGAAATAAAAAGATTCCCTAGATGTCTCTGCAGTTTTGCCCTATAGAGCTTTCAAAACAGAACCGAATTTCAGTCTCCATGGTTACATGCAGCTAAAATGCACTCTCACAACAAGAATGGAAAAACTGCAAGAGTCTCATAGACTGAGGTTCACTGTACAGCAACGAGCAAACCTGTCATATCACAGTTAAAATAAGAAGCAAGGGGGTAAAAAATAGGAACTGAAAGCAAGGAGAGAGAACAGTCGACTGCTATTCCTCTGCCAGCATTTCTTTAGATGTACGGTTGGTTCTGAGGGAACCGGCGGCACAGGCAGCAGTGATCCAAGAGCCGGTGGGCATGGAATACTTGGGCCATTCTTCAGAGCCGAAAGGTGATACCCCAGAAGAGAGTCCAGCTATGCAAGGCTGAGCACAAGCACAGAGGCAGCTCTCGCGGATCCCAGATCCCGTGAGACCCAAACCTCATCCATCACAGGCACACTAAGTGCTGGACATACATCTGTCCGACATGGGTTGGGCTAATAGGGGAGCATGCCAAGGACTCTGGCACAGGATGCCATTCTGCTCTACCTTTGGTGATATTTGGGACACGTTGAGTGCATTTTCTCAAAACAAATAACATCTATCCAATACATTCTGTCCTCTGCGACTGAAGCCAGCCAGCACTCCCTTGCCACCATCATTGTTTCACTGCTCCAGCTGGCGAATTCTCTGATCTGATGATTTGCAGAAACATCTATTAATGCCAGCTCAGTCAATGACTGGTTTGCCCGCCAGCTGTGGGCTATTTTTACAGCTGCCCATAGGCTTATCCTTACCTCTCACCGGATTTGTTCACAATGGAAGTAAAGTTCCGGATTCTGGCCATAAACCGTCTTCTTTCTTGAAGCCTGAATTTACAGCCCGTGATACCACCTTGGCTCTCTGTATCATGTCAGCTCTAAGGCCAACTGAGGTGTGCTATTCTTGCTGACTCCCCAAGACATATTGAATATGCTCTTTGCAGATGACTTTCATGTCTTGAGTGGTGTCCTACAATGGGTGTTACTATTAGAATGGATCATTATAGACTAGGGATAGTAAGATTCACCGATTTGCATTTGTGCACCTGCATAAAAGTTCACTATGCGATTTCTCTAATTAATAAAGTGTGCACCAGATACAATTTTGGATGATCTCAGGATGCATTGTTTCTATCATTCTTGCATCGGTAAAATTCGATTTATGAATATATAATTATTAGTAGAGGCCCGATGCCTTTATTATTTAGAAATGTGATAAAAAATTTTAGACCAATAGTCTTATATTTAGATTGATTGATAAGCTGTTTCTGAAGCGCACTCTCTCATCTCCAGTTCTCCACTGCTGTCAGTGGCCAATTCTTTGCAAGTCTCACGCCAAGACTCATGTGAATTGGAGGCGTGTCTGTGTCTGGCGATGCATCACAATAGGAGTGAATCATATCGTATCGCATTTGTAGTTGCTTCATATGTATCTTTAATAAATCAGGTTGATGGCAATGCATCAAGATGTGTGTCACAGTGGCCTCAGTGATGGAGATGCACATGGCTGTTATAGACACAGCATACACATGCAGTTATGTGTAAGTCTTATGGGCACGTCTGTTGGCTGATACTTGTATTGTTTATGTCTCATGCAGCTGGAACATTGGGCCTGCTCATATAATCTCATTTTCCACGGAGGTCTACTTCTACAAGGAGTTTGGCGAGGATTTAATTTCCAAGCAGTATGAATGGCTTAAAAAGGACTTGGAGGTACATTTTTATTTAGATTTTTACTGGATCTACGCCTCATTTCTCAGGAAAATATCCTTCTCTTTAAAGTGCTTATATACAGTTATGTTTTTGGGAAATGTGAAACGTAAACATTTATCCAAACCATCTGCATACTTTTCTGTCATCATTCTGCCAATAATGAGATTTAGTGTTGTTGATTATATTGGCGGAATTAGGAAGTAAAATATGTTCTCCTAAGCCCAGAAGGCTTGTGCACTGATGGTCAGTCACCATACTGCACTGTGTACATAAAGTGCATTGTTTTTCACAAACTCCCAGGAAGCCAGTAAGCCGGAGAAGAGGCAGACGCGGCCTTGGATAATCACCATGGGACACAGGCCTATGTACTGCTCCAATGCAGACAAGGACGACTGCACCATGTTTGAGAGTATTGTATGTTATCCCTACCCCCTTTTTAATAGCTATTGTGGGACCAAAGGCATTCATTGATTAATAAAATAATAGCTGCTTTATTGTCAGGGACAGTGAAGACAAACCCAAGCTGTTACTCACACATGGTGTGCATGTTCTGGTCATGTTACAGGTCATAAATTTCTAGTACATATATTATGTAGCTGCAGACTAGTAAAGTAGGTGCGGGGGGGGGGGGCAGTCGCAGCGACTTAAGCAAATACAACAGTGCTGCATAGAATGAAGGCTTTGAGGTGCGACACGCTACTCAGAACCTTTATAGGATTATTTGCAATTTTTATCTCTCTTTTAAACCTCTAAAAATCAATATATCATTTAGTGCGCTTGTAATAGCATAGATTTTTGGGGGCTCTGCCGAGGTGTTTCAGCAAGGCCATCTTCATTTAGATATTTCATGACAATCACATTGTTGTAAGAATAGTGGTCTGTTAAAGTTTGTTGAATAATCGGGTGAGAAATGCACCTTTACCGGTACCTTTATTTTCAATAAAACGCTCTGAGGCTAACTATGGGGGCACTGAGTTCAGCATTAGGGCATTTGGCAGCTTGGTGCCCCAGGTCCTGTGTGGGGCCTTGTGCATGCCTGTCTCCCTGACCCCCAGGGGTGTAAATCCTCCATGCTGACCTCCTTGTGGACCTTATGCTCATCTGAAGCCTTAGTTCTCTGAACCGCTGTAAGCAGTTTTACAGTCCGGAAAGGAATCGGCACATTGATCCTGATCCTATGTGCTTAACCTCCTGTTTGGTGTTGCTCTGTACTGAATATAGCATCTTGCTGCCCTCCATGTGGACTTTCTTTGCTAACTAGCTCTCTTATGTATTCTACTAGAATAGTATCTTCTGACTGTGAAACCGGTTTGCTCTTCTACATGGCCTGAAGCGTGTGCTTTTTTGCAGCAAGCAGATGAGTGCAGAGTTCACAAAATAGTTTCCATTTGGTCTTATAACACGCAGTTCTCGGTACATGTCTGGACTGATGGCTTAGACTGGCCCAAAGAGGGTGATTCCAGATGTGTTTTCTGATGGTAGTTATCCAGTGCACTCTCTGTTCTATTCCAGGTCAGACAGAGCCTTGAAGATCTATTCTACCTCTATGGTAAGATGCTCTTGTGGCAACATGGTATCACAAAAACTATTTGCCTTTGTTGGACACACACAACCTGTGTCTGAAAAAGATTTTAACTGACATCCTCTGGTCTAGCTGCAACGAGGGCTGAGAAAGACCAGACCTCAATTCGCAGCCCTATGGAATCATTTTTGATGGCTGCTTTTACCTTTGTGTGACTGTCCTAACTTGGTTGATTGTTTTGAGAAATATGCCATGGAAACTCTTGACTTTTGCGCTACGAAAGGTCAAAGGCCATGGGTAGCTAAGCTCAGACACCTGAGTATGGCAAGTTCCCACAGATAAATGGAAAGAGGAAATCAGGGCAGCACAGAAAGAGACACATAGGTACTGGATGGAAATCAGCAGATGGTGAATTTGAAGTGGAAGTTATACCATACTATGGTAGTTTAATACCTAAATGGTTTGGGGCTGCTGCTTTTACAGGCGTGGACCTGGAACTTTGGGCACATGAGCACACCTACGAAAGGCTTTGGCCAGTCTATAAGTACAAGGTAAGGAGATTCACAAAGAGAAATACAAGAAACTGGCAGGAAGACATACAGTGCAGTCATGCTTATCATGTTTGAAGTTGAATTTGACAGCAAAGTAAATAAATGTATAATGTATATAAAAAATGTCTCTTAATCTAATCTAGAAGAAAATAAAATAAGAAACAAAATGGTACTTTCCCAAGGTCTACAACGGGAGTGCAGATGAGCCATATGTGAATCCCAAAGCCCCGGTTCACATCATCACTGGCTCAGCTGTAAGTATTGCAGTGTTTCAAGAATTAGCACTACTGATCCATAACCAAACATCACAAAAGAATTGAAAGGGACCCTTTTTTAAAGTGATGCCCCTGAAAAGCTCTGACAAATGATAGAGGTTTGACAGAACTACAGATCTCTTTCAGTCAGACCCCTTTGATCTAACAGGGATGCAGAGAGAAACACGACGGGTTCATCCCCAAGCCCAGGGACTGGAGCGCTTTCCGGAGCACCGATTATGGCTACACCCGCATGCAAGTGTTGAACTCCACCCATCTGTACCTGGAGCAGGTCTCCGATGACCAGGTAGGTGGAGATGCTCCCTGCTGCCCCAGAGCTTAGGTTTTCCAGACAAGACTGCGACAAAAAAAAAAAAAACGAGAGCAAAGGGAACACCGCATGCAGCCAGCACATCTGTTTTCTTGTCACTGAGGAGCTCCAGAAATTGATTCACCCTTTGGCTGCAACTTCACCCATCAAGTGAGATTGTGAAGAAGATGCAGACAGTGGGTGATGTCAGTATTGTAGTTATGCCGAGGTCAAACAGACTCAAAGACACTCTTCTCCCTGGTTGTTTTTCCCGCAGAATGGTAAGGTGATAGACGCCATCTGGCTGGTGAAGGATCGGCATGGGACCGCAGCCTGGGTCTGACAATACCAGTCAACACTGGGTGGCAACCAGCAGCATTCAACCAATCAAACTCCGTCCTTTCTGGAGTAAAGCATTTAAAGGTTGAATTAACTTCAAAGTAAATTTTAAACTTTTCAGGGACATGATAAACAGTTATATGAGTACAGGGATATGACAGTTATAAAGCAGTTGTGATTTTTTTTTATAATGGATGAAAGCCAGTTATAAGATACATGTGTTTTGAACTGAACAAAAGGGTGATACTCTGGCTTTCAAGTGTTGTCAGATTTATATTGCTGAATCTTTTATTTAATCTGTTGTTCTAGAGTTGGAATGAATCTGTCTAAAATCACAGGGATTTTATAAGCCCACGTGAGGTGATTTATGCATTATGGACAAATACTAAAAACATTTATCAGAAGCATAAGGAAATCGCACAAACCAGGAAGTTCGTGTTTCACAAACAAGGTTTCAATGCTGCTAATCACGTATCAGGCTTTATAAAGGCTAAATCGGACATAAAATGTATATTACCTGTCATACTAGGTTTGGAAAAACAGTGGGCTCATTTTTGCAATATTTTTGTGCAATGGATGCTTTTTTTATTTAGTGTGATGTTATCTATAAAATGGTAACAGGATAATTATGTGTAGCTTTTGTTTGGAAATGGGAAATTTAGTTTTATTTTATTTTTAAATTGTCTTATTGTAATTGCTGTCTTTTTGGTCTTGCAGATTTTTTCAATAAAAATGGCTATTCTGGGTTCCCATCCGCTTGTTTCTGGCTGAAATGTAAGCATGGTTTGCGTACGGTGTTTTGTTTTTGGAACAGCAGATGTGATCCTAGATAATTGTTCCACTTGGAAGGATAGCATGTCTTCGTAATGTTACAGCTCTGGCTATGCTTATATAGGTCCTTCATTCGGTTCCCGGTACTACCTTGGTCAATCACTGCACCTTGTGAACTTGTAACACAAAATGCTTCAGGGATAGGCTTGTACTACAAAGGAAACATGTATCTTTCATTTAGCTTATAATAAACCTATATATTTTTATGCCAATCTAACAATTCACAGCTGGCCCAGTAACAAACAGCTAACTCCAATATCTATTGGAGACTTCAGGCCATATTCGAAGGACATGTTGAAAGGCTCAAACCTCTGTGGCAGCTTGAATTCAGCAAGGCAGACAGCGATTTATACACGGGTGACTCCATCGAGGGCTCCCTATCAGTACAAACAGCCTGTGCTACTCCCTACTCAGTCATTTCTATGGGAAACATCCTGCCGGTGTCTCTGAACAGAAAAGGGAAAAGAATCTCCATGTGTTGCCTCCATGAGGTTAAATGGGCCATGAGACAAGCAGCAAAGGTTAGTATGACAGTGACTGATGGCTGTCACTGTGCCACCCCTTCTCTCCTGGGCAATTAGTTTAAAATGCCCCATTAAGACTAAACCTGGGGCACATTTCCAGGGCTTATTAAGAACAGATAAGAACAGCCCCTTTTCTTCCGCATGTCTGAATCCTTGTCCTTGTCTCACTCCCAAAGAAATGTTTCCAAAGTTTTGTGGAGGTCCTCCAGGATGGGGCTATAATATATTGAGATCCATTGCATTCTATCTTTTTAGGACAGGATTCTCCTTCCACATATCCCTACATGGGACTGATCCGGAGACTCAATAAAACAGGAATTGTTTGGACTTGGGCTGACAAACAAAGACGGCTTTCGATGGAAAACAGCAATTACTATTTTCAACTTCAATAAACCTCCTGGACGAGCAATGGTTCCCTGGGTCTTTTCATCTCCCCATTGCATGAGATACTGTCCAATACCAGGCCAAGTTACAGTCCCCTGGGTCAAAAGCCCAGCTTCTTTTGTGCAGTCCAGAAGGGTGTCAGATCCAGTTGGTGTGATGTGTCCAATTCAAACAGGGCGTTTTGTGGAGATATCCAAAAACAGCCGTTTGGTTTTCATGCAAAAGCACAAATATATGCATACAAGGAAGAGTTTATACAGGGATATCTGTGGTTGTAGCTTGCACACAGACAAACGATTTTTGAAAGGACTCATTATCGCCTCTGGTGGCCAAGAATTGGTGGCCATCAGTGATGCATCAAAAAAAAACAGTTGGGCTGCCTCATGCTGTGCATTACTTATACCTCCTTCAGCTGGTAGTAGCAGATGACTGAGCGTAAAGAAGTTGCCTGACCTGCAGCACTCTTATTATACCGTAAGATGGCTTATTCTGGGGTTTTTAGGGCTACATCTGCAAAGTTCATTGATGAATGCTGTCAGAAACATGAATGGAACTTAGCACTGCTTCACAGCTCGACTCAAGACAATGCCCTGTGTCACTGGGGAATTACAGGTCTGGAGTGCATGTGGATTTTGGTGTACCGAGTGTTGCTAGAAAAGCAAAAATGATACTTTCTACCAAATTGAATGATCTGTCAATCACTGACCTGCTGTTCTAACATTCTCTGCGACATTCCAAAGTGGGCCAGGAAATGTGGTGCTGGGAAAGGAAGAGTCGTTACCGGATGGGGATTCAGAAATGGGAAAGCAATAAAGATTCCACAGACCCCCCCCCCCCCCCATGCTCAGAGTGGCTTGCTCATCGGCGTTCTAGAACCAGCAACATCACGGGGTTACTAAAGAGGTGGGGTTCTGAGAGGTTAAGGTTCCAGGAGAGGCCTCTCTGACACACGTATCTCGAACCTGCAGTGTGGAGACGACCCTCCTGCAGGGCGTCTGCTTCTCGTTGACTTCTGACCCAATGCTCTTGTTGTGATAGTAAGAGTATATCAAGCGACAATGTCTCAGAAACCAGCAAATAGTTGCTCTTTGACCCTAACATTCACGCCACATTTTAATGGTGAGGAGTTCAGTGGGACAGTTGCCTCTTATTGCAGATTTATGAGGTACTGGTTGTGTGTGTGTGTGCATGGGGGTGGACTGACTAAGAGTTATTTTGTTAACTGTGATTATATGTTTAGCGCAAATATATAATGAAATCATTCCACTCAAGGATATTATCCATCCATCCATCTTCCAGCCACAGATTCTGAACATGGTTGTGGGGAGGTGGGCGGTGTCTATGGTAGGTAGCATAGGATACAAAGCTGGGCAGCTCCCTGAACAAGATCCAAGGTCTACATCTATGTAACATTTATTTCAAGGTGAACAGGAAAAATAGAGAACGGTGTATGTCTCAATTTAAGCTAGAGGTGAGAAAGAGTGAACATAACAGCCAACGAAGAGAATAGCAGTGACGGTGCCAGGGAGGAGCTTGGGGGAGCTCTAGCTCCTCCCACAATGACCATAGCACCCCCACAGCACCCCCAAAAAACGTTTATTTTTTTAATCTTTTAAAATGTCAGTAAAATCTTTATTTCATATAATGCTTCGACTACTACTTCATTTCTAAATAAAGTAGCCATTAAAATTTATTTGTATACAATTATGACATCACCCATCATTTTATTATCCTACATAGCTTATTGTGGCTCTTGTAGCCTAAAAGTTAAAGCCCTTGCTCTAAATAACATAGCTTTCCCACAGCACCTGTAACATTAAATTACAGCAGCACCACCACTGGAGAATGGCATGAACATTAGAAGTGGGTGCATGCCTGAGAACCAGCTACAGTACTATGCTCGTTACAGCCTCAGTAACCTCTGCAGTTGTGCAATCAGTATCCATCACTCCTGCAGTCCTGCTATAATCAAAAATCCTCCCGTTTGTTCTCAACTCCCGGCTCGCCTCTCATCGTGACTCAGATGCTCGTTATTCAAGTGTGCTTGTTCAGAGAGAGAAAATGCATGCAGAATTGACATAAACAGTTGTAAAACAAACAGGATGACTCTTTAAGGATCCCACTCGCCAGCTGTGATAAGCCAAGTGTTTGCTGACTGTCAGGCTAATCTACTCGCATACCTTCGCGTACATCAGAGATCCCGTGCACCAGACCCATAGCCAGAAATACATTTCTTGGGGGGATCCGGCAACACTGCCAATAGGTTCCTCTTGGTAGATTTTGCTGACTGGGGGAGCTGAAGCAAATTTTGAGGGGAATTCAAACCTGTTATTTTACTGCGTGGCTACGTGTTTGTCGTGCAGCACAGCAGCACTGGATTTACTGAATACTTCCCAGAATGCTTTGCTCATTAATTCCACTGAGGACTATTAAGAGCATTTTTCCTGATTTAAATATTAAATAGTCCCAGAGTTTGTCAGAGAGGAATGGTTTTTATTAAAAATAATATTGGACAAACCCTGTTAAACAAATACTCTTTTCAGCTTGATCAGTGAGGGATTGGCTCAGCTTAATGCACGTATTTCCCTGAATTTGAAAAGCAGGTCCACTTTACATCTACTGAATACTGCTGCTCTGTACTTGGGTGGCATTTTCTCGCATATGAATGATGTTTTTTGCGTCACGGATATTTTTTCTTAAGGATTTCCCTTGGATGATGCAAGGACCCAAGACAACCTCAATTTCAGAGTGAAGAGAGTGAACTGTGGTTGCCTGGCACAATGATAAACAACATGTCCTCACTGACAGAATGTGGCCATATTGATGGGCTGAGCCTGTGGACGGGCTGTCATCTTGGGCAAACGGCATCTCTTCACAATGTCTCCTCCAAGACAAATATCACCATATATCATGGCTTTTTTATGTCCCCAAGTTGTTGACTTGAGGTGAATTACATTTGAAAGCAATTACTGACCACAATCCAGGAACAAAAAGACAATGGGCTTGTGGGTAATTTGTGTAGCTATAAAGTAGCATTTTTTAATTATTACTGGCACTGTTGGATTGGTGCACAGTAAAGCAGGCGAAGCTTCTGTGGGTAGAGACTTACATAAACCAAGAGAGTTACATAAAACAATGTGCACTATGAAATATTTAGTAATATAGCAACAGACAGAAGTAACCAGGCCTGCTGGAACGAGGGATTAAAGAGGTGAGTATTCGTGTTATACAACCATTAGCTTGTCTCTTCACCTGAACAAACATGCATGATTACACCTGAGCAAATTGAACGTGTGGCTTCCCATGGCCCGGATCGCTCTTCAGTTCCTCCAGGCTATGCTGATCAGGGGCCTGTGAAGTCTAAAGCCTCCAAACCGCTATTCAAAGCCAAGTTTGAATCTCAACAAAGTTTACTTTAAAACCCAAGGCTCCTGGGCCAAAGAAGTGAGCTTTTCAGAAACCTCTTCCCTTTCGGAGTGCTAATCGCTCATGTCTGTTACTCTCTTAAATATGCTGGTTCACATCCATGTTTATTTAGCATGCCTCTTTATTTGCTGAGCCCTATGGACACTACAAAACTGCAGCGTAGTGAGACGGCTTAAGTTAGCTCAAGGAAAGGTGTTATATGGGAAGACAGGCTGTTTCTCTGTTTGCCTGGCCTCACATGGAGCGCCCAGAATTCCCATTCATGCTCTCTCAGATGTCGTGCTCAGATGTCCAACTGGTATTTCCCTGGTATTTTCGTGTCCCATGGACACTTTGGAAACCATAAAAATTTCTTAGGCCAGTGTTTTCAAATCTGGTCCTAGGGGACCCATAGACACTCCATATTTCTAAGCTCCCTGCCAGACAGTCCACATTTTTGCTCCCTCCCAGCAAAAATGTGGACTGTCTGTTGGTCTCCTAAGACCGGATTGGGAAACACTGTCTCAGGTGACAGACTTCATCAATAGCCTCCATGCACAGTGTAGATCTTCACCTTCTACTGCATGGCCTGTGAGTCGTGTGAAACGATTGTGTGATGCAATGTCAATACCTCAGTTTGTCTCAAGCTTATCAGTATGGGTATCACATGACCTTCGGTATCTATCTGTATTTAACTATATCCTTGTACAAGGCTAGCAGAATTTATTACTTTCCTTCTCTAACCAGTCCCCTTAGTTCTCAAAACACAGAAAACAAAAATATTTTAACTAATTTCAACGCTCTGCCATCAGCAGGGCAACAGCATGTGTTACCATGCAACATTTGCTGTAATTCATCTCTGTCAGGAATATTTAAATATACTTCTCATGCCTTGCCATGTAATGACTAAGTCAATGTGGTTCTCATTGTTGCGCATGGCGACTGGAAGCAGACATAAGATGCAGTCGGCTCTGCTGAGCCCCACAGAGTCTCGCTGTACAGACATCGTGGACAATGAAGTGGCAGACTATGCCTAAGGGAGGTCCAGCAAGACCATCGTATGATGAACTGGCGTGAGAAAAGGACCAAGATGTTTCATTGCGTAAGCCAAGGCCAGGGCCTTTGAGCAATCACCATGTGAAGCTCTCCCCTTCTGAGTCTGCACAGTTAATCCAAACTGTTTAGTCAATGCTTAAGCAGTCCTCAGTATTCTCCCAGGCCAACAAAGCCTCCATGATAAGTGTGCACTGTTTTGCAACTGTCCCCAGACCAGATCAAGGGAATGGATTATCCAGGGGGGGGGATCTCGAACCTTCACAGGAAAACGTGAACCATTTAATAAAGTCTCTATGTCTAGGTCCATGCGGGCATCTTGTTATTGTGCAAGGGCTATCAGATGTTCTGTGTAGAAATGCCATCAATTCAAAAGTCAGTACCCCCACCCGTCTGGAAACCCCCAGATCTCAACCACAATGGCGTTGATCTCCAGAGACATTTTCTTCATTCTGCTACAAAGAGCTTTTTCTGCTATGCGCTATGCTCCACAGTGATTCCCGCGGTAGGTTGTTTCATCGGAACGATCCCACCAGCTTAAATGAACCAGGAATGCGGCATCAAAACGAGGTTGCGGCACGCACTCTGTTGGAAAGTGCCGTCGTAAACGTGGAATGAGCGCGGATGCATCTCTGTAAGAGGGCCACAGTAGCCTGTGTGCTGTGTGATTTTCACAACATGTGTGGGGAAAATGCGAAACATATTGCTATCCAGCTGAAGAAAAAAAAAAACGTAAACAAATGTAGCTTAGAGTTTTTAATGAAAACAATGCACTATTGCTCAGCACTTGCTGTCGGGGTCAAAACAAAATATAAGTTCAAAGTACATATTTTGTGTCCCTCAAAGCTTTGCCAGAAGATGTGTAGCCCTGACTGGGGATTTAAAATAACAACACATGCACTGTGTCTGGGTTTTGGTCTGAGACGCAGTGGATCCAGCTGCAGGAGGGAGCCAGAATCAACCATAGTCATTCAATTGAGGAAAACAATTCCACTGGTTGAGCAATAAAGGGGGGCTGCAGAGATAGCGTGTCTGCACCCCACT
Source organism: Mormyrus iriodes (assembly GCA_011763525.2). Lineage (NCBI taxonomy): Eukaryota > Metazoa > Chordata > Actinopteri > Osteoglossiformes > Mormyridae > Mormyrus > Mormyrus iriodes. The sequence continues at coordinate 378,665 of JAAGVU020000025.1, forward strand.
GTAAGCCTAACATCCTCTCGCATTATGTTGTAAGGAGGTAATCCCAGAGTGGATCTGCCCTTTTGTTTTCAATCTGCCCTTTATGTCCGATTGCTTTCCGTTTCAGGAAAAGTGAAGCAGATACTATGTGTCTAGCTATAAAACACAAGGTGGGATTTTATTTTCTGTGCAGCTGGGGCCATGAAGGACTGGATACAGTGGAAAGGGAAGGATTCCGCTTTACAGACGGAGCTTAAATAATCCATAATGTGTTGTTCGAAAGTTGAATGGAAAGTGTTGTCAAATGGGACTGTTTGGCCATCACCAGCTGTTCCCTTACCCTTGAATCATTCTGATCGCCTAGCTGAGACACACCCACTATACCTCTGCGCAATGAAGCTTGGGACTTATTGGGCTGCGAAGGATCCATCGGGTAGATTCTTCACAATTTGGCAAAAGAAGGATGCATCTCTAGACTGCATCTGAAGTGTATTTGGAGCCTTCGAAATGGGACAGCCTGTGACGCATTCGTGTCTTCAAATGCAACCTTAGAAGAATGCAGTCCTTAAATTAAAACACAGCCAGTGTGCTCGTAGTGTTTGGTTAATTGTTAATGACCTGCACCTGTTTCTGCTCCTAGCCCTCGTTACTTGTGTATAAATGTGCCTGCTCTTTCCTTATTCCTCTGTCGGTCATTGTAACTGACAGTGCTGTGTATGTTTGAAAGATGGTGAGTGTGTTTCGTGTAGGTGGTTCTCCCTTGTGCCTAGTTCTATCCCTTTTCAGTTATAGTCTTTATTCTCATTTATCTACCTGCCTTTGTTTGACCCCTTGTAGTCCCAAAAACCCCTTGTTGTCTAAAGGCATTCAGTGGATCATCATTCCCTCATGTCCTGACGTGACATCAATGCTAATTGTTACATGGCATAAATGGATGAGTTCTGGTGGTATAACAAGTTGGCAAGCATCTGTATTTGAGGCTGGGCTGTGGCTTTCCCACAATGCCCCTCTGTGTTCATTGCTCCATGAACAACATCCTCATACTGCATGTTTCAGCAACTAATTCTGGAGACGAGCTCTGTATGAATGCATTTTTCTTTATAAGGGCCAGGCAAAGACTTCAAGAAACCGTAGGTGTAGAATACCTCAACCCATGTACATGTTTTGAGTCCCAGTGCTCAGAAAACAAACATAACAGATGTACATCAGATGGATTTAGGGGTGAAGGTGAAACCCAAGGCCTCTCATCAACACCCTGCCCCATCCACTAGTCTGTAAACGACTTCACAGAGCATCTGATATTTCAGCTGTACCTGGGTGTTATTTTTGGGTTCCTTTCCTCAGCATTTCACTGTTCCATATGTGTGCTGAAGAGGGAGAGGCAAACCCATTTATATCTGTTCCTGAGGAAGGCTCACAGCAGCTTCACGTCTGAATTTCCTACGATCAATGAGTCAGTCGGTTTTTCTAAGAGTCGATAAACACGTTTTGGTGGAAAAAGGAGTGCGCGGTTGGCAGCGTTCACACTGAAAGTGCCGCTTATTTGCGTTGCACCAAACCATGTGCTTGGCAAAGGGAAGTTGCCAGTTCACCCAGCCACTTGACATTCATCGGTGGCTGTTAAAGTAGGCTGGCATCGGAGGCGCCTCCTAGCCCATGGTGAAACACATCATTACGGTCTGCTGTCTGGAGCAATGCGAGTCTACTTAAAGCATTCTCAGACAACAGTGCCCTCAACCACAGCCACTGGCTAGCCTTCAATACTCCATCTCCCAGACGAAGGATATGAAGATGGGTGCATGAGGAGGGTCTGCGGAAGGGAAGGGGATACAACTGTGGCACATCTCACCTGGATTGGCCCATCGAGGACCGTTAACAATGCCAGACAGAGGCAGGCAGTGGGACAGGTAGAATGGGTCTGGTATGGTGGGCATTAAACTGGGCACGTGGCAGGCAGAGAGGGAGGGGCCCGCTGGGCAGCTTTGGTTTTACAGACTCTTTCTGGAACCCAACTCGTAAGTGAAAATGTTCCTTTTATTACCATCTTTTATTTCATAGGCAGAGAGTTCCTCCAGAGTGAGAAAGCATCCAGATGAAAAAAAAACACTAGTCAGACTAATTGCACTAAAATAAGAATTCTAATTGTGCAGTATTTCCCTCTGTAATGCAGAAGTGAGACAAATAGCCATTGCTAACAGGGGCAGTTAGATATGCCTTTAGGCAAATCAAGCTAATGAGCTGAATTTGCCATTTCTCCCCTTGTCTCTCCCTCCCACTCCTGCCGGCAATACCAGTCTCTAATAGTAGGACTCCTTCAGGTGAGCTTTCTATCATTGCAGCCGGCTGTTGAAGACCTAGACCTGTGCCCACCCCATGTAAAGTAAACAGAGACCTAGTGTAACGCATAGCTTTGGAGACAGGACCACAGTTATCTGCAGGAAGTGCAGCTCCATGCCAGGCCAGGAGGGAGCAAAACCACATGTTAGACAGGGCCGCTACAACAACAAGAACTTCTCTCAGTTGGCTGCTTTTGGCATTCAACTCCAGGCAGTGTGGGCAATTAAAAAAAGGCTGCTTGTGGACTGTTGCCCTCGTGCTCCCCAGCTCCGACACCCCGAGCCCATATGGGAACACCTGCCAGAATAGCAGTAGCAAGCTTGCAGTCTGAATGTTCCAGGGCACTTACAGAAAGACGAAGGAAAAACAAAAAGCTGAAAACGTGGTGGGCACATTTTTTCAGGAATGTCTCACAGGAAGCCAGGGATACGTGAGGTCCATGCCGACAGGATGCTGATTAAAGCACAGCAACCTAGCAGCAGGCAGGCCCATGGAGTAGAAGATAAAGGCTGGCACCACTTGGGCCATTTACCGCTAAGAGGAGACGCCTTGCACCACCGTGTGTGGTCGACACTTCCCGGGAGATCCTAATGCCTGAAGCTGGTGGCTCTTTATCACACCTAAATGCAAGAATGGCTCTTAATGCAGCCTTAAAAAAAGGGGTAAACTGCAACAGCAAAGGAAGGCCAGCTTCTTCTTAACCAGCTGGTTATGTTTTTTTAAGTCAAATGGCCTGAGACACAAGCAAGCGTTGCTGTAGGAGACGCATATCTTTGTCATGACAGCACCGAGATTTTGAAATAGCAATTAAACATCTTATAAACGCAGTAGGCTGCCAACGAGATGCATCATTAAGATGTAACAGATTCAGAATTATTTCCCCAATGCGTACATATGTCATTAAGAATAAGCCCTGTGTATAAATGTCTTACTATTTGCATGCAACTCTTTATTGAGCTGATTATGTGAAAATTATGCCCTGGAATTTTTATTTTGCGGCCCACTTGAAAGTAATAGGATGACAAGAAGAGCAGTGTAATAAAAGAGTGCAATTAAGCTAACCCAAATATACTGACCCGTATTTTTAATACCCGCGACACGTTTCAGGCGTTTCCACGTCAAGATATTTTAAGCTCGTTTCAAAGAGGCATTTTAATTCCTCACACAGTGGTGTTTAACTTTCCAAGTCTTGCTGCTTTTGTCTCAAGAGTGGTAAGGATGAGTGAGCTGAAACCCAGCTGTAGCCAAGCTGGCCAGACTGAGGCTGCCATTGACAGATCACTCAAGGAAGAAGGAAGACAGGTCTGAAAACAAACAGCGCAGTAGTGCTGAAAAAAGATCCCAATCCTCAGCATAGCTTTGGAATGCTCGTCATGAAACAGTAAGGACTTGCTGGTGCATCATAGGAAATTGTAGCATTTAGTTTCATTTATTGCCATTGTGTCCTTATACGTTTATTCATTCCCTGACACAAACAGAATTCAGTATGTCACATGGATGAGCTCCACTCAAAATTAATAAGTAAATATATAAATGAAAAATAATGCTACAGCAGCAATAAATTCTAGTACCAACTCAAGAGCATGTCATTCAATATTGGGTTTGGAATCAGTACCTGGAGTCACAAATACGGTAATTGGTGGGATTAACAATATAGCTGGCAGCACCCTGCATCTCCACAGCTGGCTCCAGCCTACACAGAATGTGGGATGTAGCAATCCCGGACAATGGTTGGCTTGTTTCGGGTACCTTCAGCCCCCCAGTTCCCTGAGCCAACCCATCTCTCCCCCTGACCATGGTCTGTTTCTTTTACATTCCCATTAGCTCCTAAAACTGGAAATGAAGATAAAGAAGACTCGGGCATCACTGGCTAGACATTGGCGCTGTTAACAGGTGAAGCCATATGCCCATTTGAGATGATCTATTACAAAGACATACCTATACTTTGCAGTGACAGATGTTTCTTCGCTTGTATTTCAGGGGAAAGTTCCTTCTTGTCATCCCTATGATTTGGGCATTACAGTGGCGCAAGAAGCTTCTGTGTCTAAGTGGGGAGGGCAGAACTGGCTCCTGTCTTGGAAAGCACTTAGTGAGGAATAACGATGGACGCTTTTAAGTGGGAAAGATAAGCACTTTTAATGGCCGTGAGGCTGTCAAAGAATCCTGACCTATCACCTTCACAAAATTAACCCCAGGACATTAGGTAGTGTGGGCTAAAGAGGCCAGACAACTTGTACCACGTGAAAAATGGCTGGATGCAGAAGAACAAGCCTCGACGAGATAGGGCGTGCCTTTGAAACACCCTGTCTAATCCCTGTTAACTGGCTCAGGAAGGTACTCAGCGCTATTGAACTCATGCAGATCCATGTCTTTCAGAGCATATTAAGCATAAGAGTACCGAGAATCAGGCTGCTGTGCCTCTGCAAGGTAATTAATCCAGCACAATTAGACTGTCACCTTAAATCCACTGAAGACTGCCTGTTTCACTGCTGAATTTCCATGCGTGCTCAATGAGACGGTGATGAAGACTCAGCCTGACACCAACACATAGGCACTTTGTATATGACAGAAAGTAAAAAAACCTGAAAAATGTTAATGGAAGCTTTTGCGAATGAGATATTATATAGGAGCTGTTATTCTTTCGGAAGATGAACATTGTGTACACTGTGAGTCACCTGTGGAAAAATATAAGCTAACTTGTTCCTTATTTTCCACAACCAAATGTTTGTTTTACAATAGAAACACATTATTTAACCCCCTACAATTATGTTGTTAAAGAAACCACTAACGAGTGTTATTTCCATAGCCACTGGGGCATGTGAGGGAGCAGAAGGGAGATATAAAATTGATTATTAAAATAACTGCTGAGCATTAAAAGAGTTCTTGCATGTCAGGTCCATTGTGCTGTATGTGAAATCTCATGTTTCTTGGCAATGCTGTGCTGTCCTGGACATGGCAGCGAACTTCATGTGCTGAAATATGAGAAGGTGCAGGCCATGCTGTGGGTGGATCACAAGGGGTTATAACGTCTCAGGCAGGAGAGGAGGCAGCCATCTGCTTCTGTGTGTGTGGCGGGGGATAGAGGGGGGGGTGGGCGCAGGGTATTATAG
>JAAGVU020000025.1:385141-402133 GCA_011763525.2 Mormyrus iriodes
TCTGTCTTTGTAAAGCACTTTGAATTGCCTTGTGCCTGAAATTGTGCTATATAAATAAACTTGCCTTGCCTTGCCTATGGATGGTAGGGACATGTATATTGGTGGGAGTATGTGGGTGTTTAGGAGCTCTGCAACTGATTTGGTCCCTACCGATGGTGAAACATAACCCAAACCCTTGTCCTGTCCTTTTGACTATCTGCGTGTCTTTTACACACACACACACACACACACAGATGTAACCAAGCCATTTTGGGCAAAGACAACCTGTCCTTTCAGGGTGTTCTGAGAGCTGCCGTTTCTGCACCTCCCTTCCTGCTATGAGGATTTTGATAGGACTGTTTACACAACTGGGGCTTCAGAAACAGGCCAGCAGAAGACGGGCCTTGCCTGGGCCACCAGCCCGCTTCATGCCTTTCGCAGACTGATATCACAAAGATCCCTTTATGCGGCAGCCGCCGGGTCAGCACGGATGAGAAATGCAGGCTTCTGACGTCCTTTAGAGTGGGCCTGCCAGCACTCGTTCCACAGAGACAGCCGTTCAAGGATCGAACAAAACTATTTGGTACAGGATATGAAATCCAATAACATTAATTTGTAGGCTAAAAAACCACATGCAAAATTTCATTACGTTAAGGGTCTGCAATGTACCAGAATGCAGATGGAGAAGGAGTGACCACTGAGAGAGCACCAAGCGTTAGACGCGTTAGCTGTTTTCCTACACTGGCGTGCCTTATTGTCATGGAGACTTTCCCCTTTTTGTTTTTTGTTTGGGTTTTAAAGCAGACCATTAAAATTTCTCATAATGTCGCTGCCACCACATACCATAGTCATGGGAATCTGGGTTTACTCTATAGGGAGAAGCTCACACATAAACATAACTGCCCCACTCGTTAATTTTGTTCACAAAACGCTCACACACGTCTTTCCGGCTTCTATAAAGTTAGCATTCCAGAGCACTTAAACAGTAGAAGGCCATGGACTCCCAGAGGTTATTTTGCCCTATATACATCTCAGAGGTTTCCTACACTTCATTGTCTTTTGGCTGTTTTTCCATATTGAAGTCGTTCTAATTTTGCTTATTGCCACGCGTGTCTGACACGTTCTTCAGTGTATATTTTGTGTGCTTTACTGTAGTCTTTTTGTTCCTTTGTCCGACACAATGGAAATGGTGCCACATAAAAATAAATTGCAATTAGTTGAATAATGAAGAACAGCATGTTCCACATTTTAAGCTTTAGATCGGGGTTGTTAAGGTGCAAATTTGAGACATTATGTCATATTTTCTGTGGTCAGGGTACAATAGAGGAGCTTTCCTTACTAATGCAAAGTTTGGTATGATGAATTGCAAACTGACATAAGGCTGATAAAGTGTTTAATTGTCCCTAGGCCACAAAAAAGTGAAAGCAATATATTTTGTGTCTCACACAGCGAAAACTTTACAAGCAATTAAACCAGATTCAGAGGCGATTCAGATGCACAGTAGCAGGATCCCTGCATATAGCCATCCTTATGCAAACCACTAGCTGTTAGCATTTACACACTATAACCTTTAGGAGTTGTACTACTGTTGTGGTCATGAAAGGTCAGATCTAGGTCCTTAATATTACCACATTGATGTCTGTCAATCACAGTTACAAGACTGCAGTAATTTGCCCCCTTTGTTGTTTGTTGGCAGTTTTTAAATTCTGTATTACGGATGTACAAGAGTTAATGGAAATGTGAAGCCCTCTCAGCCTTTAAAACAAATTTCATAACATGTAAAGGACGGAACTGGCTGGAGTCTAATGTGAGGAGAATGGTGGAGAAGGAACATACAAAACTGCCCATGAAATGATCTGTGCTTCTGATATGAAAGTGCTTCCAGGAGATGAGGGGATACAATAGAGACTTGCAAAAATGCAAGTTTCGCAGTTGCCTTAAAGAAACAGTTCTGTTGTTATTTCATTATTATCCATACATCGTCTATACCTGCTTGTCCTGTGCAGGGTCACAGGGGTCTGGAGCTTATTTTAGAAGCTAGAGGCACAAAACAGGGAACAGCCCAGGGTAGGGTACCAACCCATCATAGGACACACACACAAAGACAATTTCACAGCACCAATTCACATTAGCTTGTTTTGAACTGGGGGGAGAAACTGAAGAAAATTCCACACCAACGTGGAGAGAACATGTAAACTCCACACACATGGAGCCAGAACAGAGACTAGAACTATGGTTTCCAGAGGTGTGAAGCAACCATGCTAGCCACTGCGCCACCCTGCACCACTGCGCCACCACCACCATCATCATCATTGATGTTGTCATAGAAACTACATGAGCATCATAAATAATTCTGCCCACCTATTCCGTGGGTTGTGGTTTGCTGCACATTCACCCATTCACTTGGGGGTCCTTCTTCCCTGCTGCTATCAGGCACTACAACACCTCCTCCCCACGGGCCACCCTCACCACCAGTCATAATTCCGTCTTTGATGCTGTAAAACTCTGCTAATATCTGTTTTTAAGTGCACATACACCATATGTTAATTTGCAACTAATTGCACTAATTTGTTAAGCAATATTTTTTACACAGACTTCACATTGCTGGTTTCTATAACTGTGAAGACAGATGGCTTAATATCTGTCTGATGTCTTTGGAGCTGTTCATTGGCGAAAACTCAATATACCCAAAAACCCCTGAACTTTCATCTATTTCGCTGAAGAATGAAGTTTTCATTCACGTTAAAAGTATAAGTCTAAGAATTAATCGGGTGTCTGGCAACACAGAGGCTATTCAAGCCTCAAATTATAACCTGACCTGCTCACTGGTTACGGTATCCCAAAACTATGCTCCGGATGGACAGATAACCCTTAGACTGGCCAGATGGGGTTTTGACTCCCCGCAGAAGGCCACAATGTAAGAATATCAACTCTCTTGGTAAATCTTATCGCCAGTTCTGACATTCCACAGACTGTTTCCATTCTACTTTCTGGAAGGAGCCAGCGTCAGGATCAGAGACGATGCAGCCCCTTTGGAATGTTCTCTGCCCAGGAGGAGCCCTATCTGATGGAGACAAACCTGGGTCCTGTGTTGCCACTCCAATAAACTGGCTAAGCCAGGATTGCAGTGTAGGTCACCATATGATACCTAGTAACTCCTCACACATTTGGCTTGGTTTTAAATTCCTCATATTTCATTTTTTTCTTTCAAGAAAGGGTTACGTAGTTTTAGCACCTTATTGATTTCGCCCATGACACATATTTTATATCCATCCATCCATCCATCCATCAATCCATTCATCCATCCATCCATTCCAATGTCTTCAGTCCTCTCTTCCAGATAAGGGTTTATATGTATGTGTGCTCCATAATTAAACTCTGAAGTGTTAAAATGAAATTCATAGTTGCTTTTAATATTAGAAGTTCATTGTAAACGTAAACCCAAACTCTTAGTCCCCATGGGGACATTTGCCAAACGTTATGCTCATAAACCGCATCCTCTCCAAATCCATGTGTGACTAGTGCTGTGAAAGGTCTGCCTGTGAGCTTGACTTTCTTTGGCAGAGCTATCAGAAAGTGACACTGAGCACGTGACTGGATTGTGCCAGCGCTGAAAGAGCAAGCATTTCCCTCCTGCAGTTAATCCACCAAGGTTTAATCAGTTGACAGTGAACCAAACTCAAGGCAATTAAGTCATTCCAACAGGTTGACCTTGGTTATAATGACACTGCTCTGTTAGCAACGTGTCGTATCGGTGATTAATGGCCCAAATAACAGATACTACTAAGACAGTGTTTTGGGATGTTGTGTTGTAATCTTGTTGCTACCACATCACTGACAGAGAATGTTAATGTATGTGATTGTTAAATCTGCAACCTTGGGAGCCCCTGATTCTATATCTATCCTTTAAATAGGAAGTCTGCACAGTAAGAATAGTTATAAATGATGTTATTTTTAAACAAGACAGAAGGCTGCATCAACTGCTACATGAGATATTGTGACCTTCTCGAAGGTTATGTTCATGTCCAAGTACACCAAAATGTGATTTCATTTTGTTCCTTGTATTGGATATGGTGTTTTATATGATAAACTTTGTTTCAAGGAACAAAATGAGTGTTTTGAGAATTCTTCTTAAACTCAGTTTACTGTGTGGATAAGGTCATATTTTTAGAATATGACAGACTTGTACAACTTCCAACATGGCATGTAAAAGGATAGAGCACAAAAATGATACTCCCCGAAGACAACAGAAAATACATTGTTCCTAGGAAGAAGTTAGAGATGGTTTTTCAGAAAACATTTTTCCACCAATTCATTGCGATACACTTAACTGGGGACACAGAAGAAATTGCATGGTGATCAATAAAATTAGCTATTAATATAAAAAATATCAGTTTTTCACTTTTGCTGGTGTTGAAACTCAGATGAGAAAGTAAAGCCAAGAAGAGTTTAAACAGAGTTTAACAGGAACAGAAGCTGAGAAAACATTGCAGCATTCCCTATCTGAAACTATGCGTTCCTGTGCTTTTTATTTGAAACTCACAAATACAAGTCATGATCCTGGATAAAGTCACTTTGCATGCTACTGGATGGTGAGCTATCAAAGGCATTCTGTAATTCCGCAAAGAAACTGAGGCATTCTGTAATTCCAGAAAGAGCCTGAGATACTTCAGATATTCCCAGGAGCCAATGAACTCCATATGGGCTAGATAAGCAACACCTAAGTAATTTGGTGCCTGGATTAATAAAAAAATGAGGAAATGGGAAAAGGAGTGCCCTTTACAGAGCAAGTAAAAAAAACACTGATGTATATCTCAGAAATTAATGTTCTCGCTTTGATGTCAAATGGCAGATTTTTTCTTCTGGTGTTTTTTTTTGTCCTTAAATACGAAGTCAAAGATCACAATTACACTGTAAGTTTGTTCTCAGGAGCAAGAGCTGTAATCTGCTTCCTTCGGAGAAGTTTCAGTACAAGTACCAGCAAATAACTGCTCATACATGAAGAACATTAAAATGGTGCCCATTATGAAGTTATTAACTGAAAGGCGAATAAAATAATCATCAATAATGTAATAAAGTAATTAAATATTTTCATGGCTTTGGTAATATTTAATTTGCTGCGTTGCATGAATCTTTTTCAATGGACATGTCAATATATACAGTAATACTGTGTGGTCCTGAAGAGATTTGTTTCTTAGTTGCAGGTGCCAAAACAAATGAAAAAGTGTTGGCTAGACAGATAGGTGGCAGAGACTGTTGTACATTCATTTCACTGCTTGGGAGTTTGAATAACTCAGTGTTTTCAGATTTTCTTCTCCCTCAACAAACTTGAACCAACTAAAACAGAAACAAATGTCTGGAGACCTCCAGACATCAGGCATGGAGCCTCAGTGAATAGAATTAATTTCTGTTGGATTGCATGCAACAGGTGACACTTCAAAAACCTCCAATTCATTATTTCTAATCAGTCTTGTCAAAAACACAGCACTGGGAAGTGTTTCATCAGTCTGTAAAAGATCCTACTTGCCTAGATTGTAGGCCTTAATGGCTGGATGATCACCTTTTGCTCCTGTCACCAACATGTGCCTATAGCATCATATTTGCAATATTGTATACCAATTTAAGAAACCCACAACATGTGAAGACTTGCACGGTGGCTTTAAGTGCACGTCAACTGACAAGGAATTCTCCTGAATTTATATAGTTTTGAAATCTTTTGTTTTACAACTGCTTTTAACAAATAAAAAGATCCCACACAGAAAAGGGACTGAAACTGCTCGCAACAACAGACACCAAATGATACCATTAATACCTCTCTGAAAATGCAAGAACACCCTCCTCATAAGTCCCCCTTCATAAACCCTAACGTCCGGAATTTGTCCTTGAATAAAATTATTTCAAAACTGTCAAATTGTAGAACCAATAGTTATGGAAGAATTGTTTCCCCAGAATATTTTGTATAGTACATTAATTTAGGTTTTCATCTTTAACTTTAATTTAAACTTTAATCTTATCTGATTAATTAATTTTTTTACAAGCAGATTAGAAGAATTTGATTTGACCCCACATAGAGGCACAGAGAGATCTACATTTATCAGTTAGAATGTGTGGTGTCAATTCTGACAGGCTGTCACCTTATGACCTGAACCGGTTTACCCTGTGACCCTTGACCACCAGTGTTGTCCCTATACTGTTAGGAATGTGCATCAAGAATGTATCAACTTTCATCCTTTTATCCTGAAAATTAGGGGAAAAATGCCAGTCGATAGGTTTAGCATGCAAACAGCTGCAAACACAATGGCCAGGGACAATCCGCAAATCTCCCCCCGATACTAATGCTGCAAAGAATAAATAAAATATCCTTTGCCAACAACAACAGAGGCTGTGTTGGCTGTGCAGCTGAGTTATGTAAAAACAAAGAGAAAGAGAAAAGAGAAATATGACTTGGCAAAATAAAGCCCAACTTCTGGTACTGATTTAAGACTTCCCAGTCGGCAGCCTTATTGAGGCAGTAGACGGTTAAAGCATCCTATCCAATAAAAGGGCAGATTAAATAGTTTCAGCGCCAAATGCTGGTCCCCCTTCCTGTTCACGTTATCATCCTCAGATAAACGCAACAGAGGAATTGTGTTTAAAGCACATTTTCTACTTTAAATGAAAAACTGGATTTGCTTCTGATACACATTGTGTCTTATTCATAAATTCTAAAAGATCTACAGTGTCACAGATGTTTGCCTGCCTGCAAAGATAATGCCATACATTCAGAGAGCACAAGCGCTTGTTCAACACTTAAAATAGTTTTTTAAAAGTTTTTTTTTTAAGTGTACCACGGTTTTAATATGCACATCGAAAAAGTTTTGAGGCGTTAAATCTGGACAACAGGTCAGAAAATCAGAAAATTTATCTATAACTTTCATATCTACAAGTTCACTAATACTGGGTTTTAATTAATATTCAAGAAAAGAAGTTCTGTATTTGCGTAGATTGTTCTGGAAGGCTTCTTGTGTAAACCACAGCTCAGTGAGTGTAACACACTGATGTCAGTGTTCTTTTTCTGGAAGTGCTTGGAGAGCACGACTGAGTAACTGGCTGTGGAGACTCCACACTGTCAGCAATGATCATTTACTGACTTTGGTTCAGAGGTTAAACAATTTGAATATTATCAAAATTGAATTTGGAAAACTTGTCCTTCAAAACAGACAAAGGGTTTAAGTTGGGCTTCACGTAAGACTGAGCTCACACATGGTTTCAGTTAAAAAAAACTATTAATGCAAATTAATGTATTTCCATCCATTTCAGAGAAAGTTGCTCAACGTGGGATGAAATAAATGAAACATAACCACAAGCCAACCCTGTAGGCTTCAGTTGCTTTTGTGTTCCAGAGTATGGGGCTAATAAAATCCTGCAGTAAATCAATAAGGAAGAGATCCCAACTTAGTGGCCTCTTCCAGCGGAGGAGTGTGGCAGAGGTGTGACCAGGTCAAACCACAGTCATGCAATTTCTATCCAGTCCATTCCTGGAAGCTTAGTCACTTCCATTGCTGTGTAGCATCCAGATCGTGCTGTGGAAGTCAGACACCCAAAGGGTCGATGAGTCACCTCATTTACTCTGCAAACGTAAGGCTACTTCTATCCCCTGTTCCCCCGTAAAGAAGCTTTTTGCCAACTGAGGCCAGGCCAGAGCTGCCTTTCATCTCCTGGGTCAGCTGTGGTCTTGCATGTGCTCATCAAGTCATAAAAATGACAGAAAATTCAAAACAGCCAGCAATGACAACATGATTCTCAGAAACTAACTGTATCAGAAGGTTACATTTTATTATGGTATTTGTTTTTCATTATTTATCTTCCCAAGCTCCTGTTTCGAGACTTAACTTGGATATTAAGCAATATTAAGTATTTTTTAGTTATAAGGTCTTTAACACCAGTAGGGGTGGTTTAGATAGTGTTTTTACTCAAGTTGACCAGAAGTTCTCAAGAGAATTTAAACATGCTTTATTAAAAAAAAAAGCAGTGTGAGAACAGCACCAGTGTGCAGCCTTAGTGCACCACTTCACACATGAACCCGAATAATGTGTCCCAAGTCATGTACACCAATGACGTCCAAGCTAAACACAGATCATAGTGAATAGCCTCTCCTTTCACAAACCCAAAAGCCATCTAAGCATGGATTATTTCAACAAAATCTAGCAATAAACCTGCAGGTCATTTACAATGAAACGCACAAAGGCCAGGGTTCAAAGCCCAATTTAACATGTATGGTACCACAGAGATATGACATACAACTGTGTCTACATGGGAGTGAGTACCGGATAATGAGACCCCTGAGGTTTGTTTGGCAGCGGAGTTTCCGTTTCTCATATGCTACTTCTGACAGAAGGAAATTGGACCACAGATGTTTGGCGAGACTCGTCTGTCTCCCAGAGGCACCACAGTTCATAGGTCGTATTAAAACTATACATACTGGACTTTTCTTTCAAATCAAACTGGTGGAGTAACTCTATCAGGAATGATTCCTGTCTGAAGTAGCTGTTGGGGTAAAAACAAAATGACCTTAAACTACTGTTGCTTTTAAAGTTTTATCACTGTTCTGCGTGTTGATCTGTACCGTAGACTTTTCCATCAGTATGGAACACATACGTGTCTGTAGAGTATAAAGGGAAAAGATTTTCTGGTTCTGTTGAAAACATTTCCCCCTATTAAAATCCACAATTCATACATTTATCCTCCCTCAATTTTACAGGAAAATTCATGCATTACTTTGGGGTTTACGTGTCGCTATTTATATATTTAGTATTTTTCAAGCACAGTTTATGGATACTCAAGTAAATGCATTTACAGTATTTTATTCTGTTTTATTTTATTTTATTTTATTCTATTTTATTTCGCTGAAGAGGGTCTAAACAGTGGCCAGGGGTCCAGCATCCCTCCCACATCCTCTTCCCCCAAAGCAGTCCTGTAAATGTAGCTTTGACGCCCACTGTCCAGTGACCCTGAGCTCACTCTGAGGAATGAAAGAGCCTTTTCCTCCCAGTCTTGCAACGCCTGTCAGAGACTTCCTTATGAGTAACAGTTTTGGACCAAGTTTCGGAAAAGCACCCTTACAGATTTCTTGGGAGCTTTTTTCTTTAAAAACGTTCTTCAGTACACACTAAAGCTCAGTGTAATTTGGTATAATGACAGCAGTCAGAGGCCTTACATGGAGGGAAAAGTTAGTTTGGCCCCGGTACAGAAAAATAGACTCATACAACAGAGATGCCAAATGCTAACGGCAGGGGAGACCTGCCCATCCTCAGCGGTACACAGATATCTTCTCAGCTGTTCTGCTCTCCCATTGCTAATGTGAATAGCAGAGCAAGAACATACAGCCTCACACCTACAGTACTGTACAAAAGTCTTAGGCGGTCAAAGAAAATCATCACGTGTAAAACTATGTCTGTCAAAGTGTGTTAGTTTAACCATTTCAAAACTTCTAAAATTACCCCAGTATTTGCAGCATTACAAAGTCCAATACACCCATGTACTTTTTGACTCAACCATTGCCCTCTTGTTTAGCTAATTAATACTGCATCAAGTTATTTAACTAAATGAGTTCACTAATTAACTGAGCTGGAGGTGAAAATGAACAAATACATGGAATGGCTGAGGTGCCCCTGAGGAGCGGTTTGGGAACCAAAGTGGTGTTCTTATAGCCGTCCAGCAATGTATCAGGAACCATTTGGAGAGCAGAAAAAACATCTTGTTTTTCGTTGTGTTACTTCTCATGTGCATATGTTCTAACATTAAATAGTATTTTTTGCTGAGTGAATATACACTTACAAGCCAGATAGCTAGCCTTAAGTATTTACTTTTGACTACCTAAGACTTTTGCATAGTACTGTACATATTACGTCTAAAATGTTCTAGACGGGACCTCAAAAGATCTGAATTCTGTTCTAAATTTGGATTTCAGACACCATTCTCCTTAACAATTTCATATTATACAAAGACTCTTTGAATTAAGGGTTTGAATGAAATCCTCCGGGGTCACATGGACTTCCTCCCGCATTCCACAAACATGCAGCTTGGATGACTGCTGTCTCAGAGTTGTTCATAGTGTGTGAGTATGAGCGAGCCTGTGCTCCATGTTGGACTGGCGTCCTGCCAAGCATGTATGCCAGCGTTGCACCCCGTGCTGCTTGGGATGAGGGGTCGAAAGATGTATGGTCACTACATTTAAAAGGGGGATATTTCAGGAGAAAAAGAAGCTTGATAGCAAAAGGTTTCAGTAAAAGCTCTGGTAGCTCAACAGATAGAGCATTGTGCTAACGATGCAATGGTCATAGAACGAAATCCCAGGGAGCATGAATAAATTATAACCCTACCCTCTGCTGTCAGTTGCTTTGGATACAAGCATCAGATAAACGCAAAATCACAAAGAAGCCGAGGGAATGTTAAAGTCGTTAATTAATACAAATCACCTCACTGTCAGTGGTGGGCAAGCTGCGAAGAAAGTAAACTCACATGTATTACCATGGAAACTTAATTACACAATATTCATGCAATAAAAAGATACTTTCTTTTTGGCAATTTCATTGTTATTATTAAACAGGGAGAACAAGTCAGTATAAAACTGACAAAAGTCCAACTACTGAACTGTACATAAAAAAGTAAACCGCATAGCAGGAAGTGTTCCCTGTTTGGGGCTTGCGGGCTGCGGAGCTTGTCGGCCAGATTAGCGGAGTGACACTACACCATTTCTAATTTTGTGGAAAATGACTGGTGTAATTATAAAAGTTGCAGGCCGGTATTTTGCAACTTCTTCTAAATGGTGAACAGGTTGATGAAATGCCTGGTCCTCCACTCTGGAAAATGTCAGATTGTCCAGTGCAGTCATCTCCTTTATTTTAGTGATGTCTTTAGCTCTGTTGCTGATAACATTCATTAATAATAAAGTTTACATATCAGCCAAGACCGACACTGTGGACCGATGCTGATATCTTAATTTTTTAGCAAAGTCTGGTCGATACCGATATGTTGCGCAGTATATCGAGCATATCAGGTTAACATTATATTTTACTTAGTTAGACTTTTGACCACTGCTGCCATGTCTAGCAAAAATCTTGATTTTTTTTGCGCTACATAGATATCATAACCATTGTTGTGAGCATACTGTGCTGCAAAACAGGATGACTTTCTCAAAAGCATCGTACTGCAAACATAATTAGCACAGCGCTTCCTTCGAATATTAATGAGCTGTCCCGTGCCATCCTATGTTTGTAAATTTGCATGCTACTTTGTGTGTTTACCTCCAGCATGTGAACGCGATGGTGTGCACCTCGCAAGTAGGAGTATCTTCATCTTTAAGGAGGGTTTTGGCCCCAAAAATTGATTCTGACATCAACAAATAGATGCATTGAGTTGCCACCTTAATAATCAATTCATCACGATGCATGGATGCATCTTTACACCCCTAATGGACAGTGAATGGACTGCTTACATCATTTTAACTTCTCAGCGAGGATTTCACTCAAAATTAATTACATGTACTGAACACAATTAGGTTTTCATTAATTCAGACTTTTTTTTCATAAAATGAATTCATCCCCTGACACAAAGAAAGGTATTATACAGCAGGCAGTAGAAGACGGTGAAGTTTACATGTTGTGTACAGAAAACAAAACAAAGTAAGACCAGCTCCTGGCATGGATCCTTCTTATGTAAGATGAGTGCCTGACCAACAAAGGTGTTGCAGAATATTGTAAGGAGCACAACATATTTAGTACAGATGGGTCAAGCAAGATGTGTGGAAGAGTGTGGAATGGTCTGCCCATCCATGATGCAAACATATCCTAATTAATAAGTCCACAACTGAAATGAAAGGTATGACTGATCTATGCAGTATAGTACCAAGGGCAGAGAAAAGCCAGGGTCTTAGTTGTATTGAGTGTCATCCCTGCTATTTCTCAGCTTTCTATTAGCTTGGGTCAATTATAATGCAGACAAATTAAATCCTCTCATGTCCTGGCCCTCAAAATGAAGACGCACACAAGCTTTGCTCCATTTGGATATCAGAATCTAAGTGGGGCAGCTCTAATCAAGAGCCGTCATTCTCACCAAGCAGGACATCACAGGTCTCTGTAGTGGGAAGCTGCTGGTAATTAAACTGGGATTCAGCCGCAGCAGTGTACGGCCCTAACAAAGCAGAAGCAGAAGAGATGCGTAAATGGTATTTGCCATGTGGGAGCTATTCATAAATTTGATATTGTTGGTAATAATTGTCACAAAAAATGTGCACCCTTTATCCCACGCAAAATGACTGCTTAAATAATAAACTTTCTGCCAGTTTTTTGGTTCACTGAATAGCCCTATTGTTTTGGCTTGTGGTTTTAAACAAAGCAGAGAGTCTCATTGTGAGCATTCCTCAGTGCGTCCGCTATGGATGCACTGGCCATTAACAGGGGCTACGCACCACTTGCCGCAGAGGACTGGCCAAAACCCTAGCCTTAATCGGGTGTGACAGGTTCAGTGCAGCCCAGCGGAGGTCAGGCGAGCCGTGTGTAAGCATGCATTTTTCCGTCGAAAAGGGAACAGCCTGTGCACTGAACGCGTGCTTTTTGGTAATTCCTGTTTTTGTGAGAATGTGGCATTGCTGTTTCGACCTGCCAGTGAGACTCATTAGAAATACCACAAGAGCCAGAGCCAAGGAACATGACCTAAAAAAATAAATTTCATCTTAATTAAAATTCTTTATCGGGCAGTCTCTCAGCAGCTATCTAGTACAATATCCTCCCATTTTGATTGGATATCCACAACTATCTAGTACAACACCTGCCCATTGTGATTGGTTGCTCAGGTCCTCAGGTGAGTGCTCGTTTTTATTCTTCTGCCTTCACAGGATAAGCCAGATGGATGCCATTTGTTTTCACCACAGAAAGCTTGTTCCTGCCAGTCTGCACTCATGAGACACACCTTGTACCCAGCACTGCTTGAGAATGCAATAATAATGGTGTCAGTGGCTATCCGAGTGATGCTAGCCTAACATTCTAAAATGGTAACAAAAGACAGGTTGAATCATATGATGAATTTAACCCTCTAATACCTTTTAAGACTTGCATCTTTTGGCTTGGCTATACTTGGGGACCCAGAAACAGTCCAAGTTTTTGCTCCCTCCCAGCTGGGAGGGAGCAAAAATGTGGACTGCTTGGGAGAGAACAAAAACATGGACTGTCTGGGGTTGGGACCAGGTTTGGCAACACTGTTCTAGAGACTAAAATCAAGGTCCTTATTCGCCACACTAGATCTTTCTCAAAAAATCAGAGCACTAATGACATGTGGTATGGTATGTGATCATTACCAACAGCTCCCCACAGGCCCAACCTATCTATTTCTAGCAGCCCCAACATGCTTTGGTGCTGTAATAAACCAAAATGAGTGACACCTTGCGAAGACTCTCAAATTTATAAGTCACAAGTTGAAACTGAATCAAGGTAGCTGGGAATGGGTCAGAATGCTTTCAGAATGCTTTGCACTTTGATTTGGGGATTGCAGGAGATATGTCTTTTGGGGCCTCTCATCTTGGTGTTGGAGCTTCCTTGCCTTCTTCCACAAACTATCTGGAATCTTGGGGCTTGTGCAGTACAGCTAATGACATTGTTATGTCTTTTAGCAAACCTCACAAGAGCTCCACAGCTGCCTGTCAGCAGTTACGAAATGCTTCTGTGCTCATTAGCCTATGTCGCTGGACTGGGGTCTGGATGTCCTCATGCCCAAGGGTGATGCGTTTGACAACCCTTCCACAATCACATGACTGCCAGCCCATCCAAACAGTAGAGTGAGGTCAGTGAAATAGAATTCTAATTACTTCCTTTATGAACGCATATGTTCTTGATAGGCAAAACCATGTGATGCCATAAGCTGCCAAACGTTTACAAATTCCCATATGACAGGTTTCTCGATCCAAGTCCCAAACTCCAAAGCACCCGGAAAATGTTTATTCCAAAGCTTAATTGTGGATCTCTTTCTCATCCTAGACCAAGGGGCCTACAAGCAATATACTTGGCTTCACAGTAAACATTGCCTTGCTGGATAGTGACTGAAACTGGGTGGGTTTACAAAGAACAAGTCTTCATTTCTATTATTAATCCTCTTGACCATATGTTTGTTAAAACACCTGTCATGTTACAACGATCATTTCCTGGTTACTGTGGTGGTCTGCTGCCGGAAAGACCTGCCCAAAGGACCAGAGAAGCACACCAGTCTTATGTCAGCTGCATGGGTGACTAAAGCTACAATAAGTTACTGTCAATGCCATGGCGATGATAAAGCACACAACCCAGCAATGGGATTTACTGTCTCTCCTTTTGTCATTGAGGTAAATATAAAATGAAAGCAGCTTTCCGAACCAAAGTCATACACAGTGTATAAATTTCTCTATAAAAGGAAAAGGAGGATGTACCAATGACATCAGAGCTTACTGGCCTGAAAGTTTGGCCGTGGGTGAATCTCTTGCGGAATCATGGGAAAGGCAGAGGTTTGGGGCTTGACGTGGCCCAGCTGCTGAGTCAGTGACTCATTATTGCCTCCGTAGGGAAATGCAGGGACCGACTCCCACTCAGAAAACGAACTGAACTGTCCATCTAAAGACAAATGTTTCCCAGATAGGGTACATTTTTACAAACTGATTCAACACTCGGGAACAAGAACTTTTCACCAAATGTTGTGCGTAGTCCTAATTCTGCTGCCCTGCTGTTTAACGACATTTTACTTAATGGTACCTTGTGCCAAAGAATTAGTTGAACATTGTACAATGTTACATATTAACAATACAATGAGTTTAATAAGAAGCGTTAGGCAAAGTCAAAGTGAACTGGCATTATATGGTGTCTACAATTATATGGACAGGTCTTGACTGATGTAAGTGATCCATTCCTCATACCCTTACATAAGTTGAATTTACTATTCTATACCATTCAAGAGACTTTAGAGCAAAAAACAGATAAGCCAGAATATGCTCGTAATACATACTAAATAACACATATTAAATATGTGAAAAGATAAAGTGAAAATTTACTTACAGGCATATGTTGCCTTATGAACTTTTCTTTCTTTATTATCCTTGTTCAGTGTACAATGAAATTTGGTATGCCACTCCAGTGACAATGCAGAAGAAATAAATAAAGAGAACTATAAATTAAAATATGAACTGTATGTGTTGAGAATTTTACAAGCATAAAAAATGTCTTGGTGAGGAGTGAAATGCGAGGAAGCATAGCAATGAGGTAATAGTGCAATAAGTTGGCAATAACAACAAATGAGAGAACATGACAGTAGTGCAACAGGCTTGAAAAGGCATATCTATATGATATGAACAGTACAGCAAGCAAGATCAGTTATCGATCGTTCAGCGGAGCAGCAGTTCTCAGGAAGAAACTCTTCCTCATTCTTGAGGTGTGGGCCTGGATAGCTCTGTATTGTCTCCTGATGGCGATGGGGTAAACAGACAGTTATGCGGTTCGTATGGACTTTAATGGTATTAGTTGCTCTGTGAAGGCAGTGGCTGAAATAGATGGAGGGGAGCTCAGATCCACTGATTTCCGGTGCAGTGCTGATGACCCACTTTAGTGGTTTCTCGCCAGCAGCAGAACAATTTGTAATCCACACAGGGGTGCACAGCGTGATGATACTTTCAATGGTGCTGTTATCAAAGTTCATCGAGAGCCGTCTGCTCACACCGGCCTTGCTGAGTGATCTCAGGAATTATAGCCCTTGCTCTGCCTTCTTACCCGGTGAGGTATTATTGACTGTCCATGTGAGTTCATCTGAAGGGACTCTAGGGACTCTCTTCACCGCGTCTCCATTTATATGCAGGGGTGCATATTACTTATTGCCTTGTATGAAGTCAGTGATTAGTTCTTCTATGTTACCTGTATTAAACGTAAGACTGTGATCTGCATACCATAGCACGTAATTCTGTACTTCCTCCCTGTAAGTTGCCTCATTGTTGTCAAAGATCAGAACAATTACAGCAGTCTTCTTGACAGTTTCTATTATTAAGTTTGACCAGTGGACGGGTACACAGTTGTATGTGAAAAGTGATGAGAGACTAGGGTAGTGTTCAGCACGCAGCCCTGAGGTTTGCGGGAACTGACTTGTGAATGTCCAAGAGTTTGCATCAGCGCATCCGTAAACTGTATCTCAGATATTTTTTGCATAAGTCTGGATTTACTTAAGTTGATTTTACTTAAGTTGAGAGCTACCTGTATAAAAATTCCACCTGTTAAATGTGGTAGGAGGGTTAACATTGGTCATTTGACCCGGAGTCTCAGCATCAGGCTATAGGAGCTATTACAAAATAAAACAGGAATTGCATTTTTCATCATGATTCTATAAATCCAAAGTAAGTCTACTGCACCAAACCGACCAGCAGTGTTTTGTTTGCCAAGTAGAGTGAGGGCCTTGGCTAGAGCATCTGAGGAAGGGTGAAGTGTTTACTGCAAACCCCACCGGTGACTGGAGACTGTCAATAAGTCACACTTGCTCTTCCATACCTATATGTTTCACGCTCATGGTTCTGTTCCATGCCTTGAGAACCAAGTTAAGTCCACAATGCATGGAGAGGTGTCTGAAACTTTGGCCTGAAAGTTGATGACTACTTAACTCTACCCTGCATCTCTACACAACTTCCCAACCTCCTCATTGCAGTGTCGGTCCATCATGAGTTGATTGCTTATCAGCCAGTCAACACACCGTTGTGAATCATGCAGTTTTGTTGTGGTTACAGTGCTTGTTGGTCTGGCTGTTTGTCTGGAAGTGAGGCTGCCCCATAACATTATGAGATGAACCAAGGTAAACAGCTGCTGAACACAGACTGGTTGGAATACTTTAGGTTTAATTATGCATTCTACCCACAGATAATAATGTCAGTCTTTATAAAGACACTTATCTTGAATTTGTCAATACACAATGTAACACAAATTTTGTTCCTGGACAATACATGTTATTTCTTAATTGCTTATGTTGTAAAAGTATAGAAAA
>JAAGVU020000025.1:402233-421578 GCA_011763525.2 Mormyrus iriodes
TTTCTGTTTGTTTTAGGCATGACGGGTTAGGAAAACACACTTTGTACCCAGGAACAAAATAAAAATAAAAATTTGTTCCATAGTGTAATTGAACTTGAGTGAACCTATACCAAGATCATATATGTATAAAAATATGAGATGAGGAAAAATATATGACCCTGAATAAAACAGAATTACATAACATTGAAATATTTAGCTTAATAACAAAATGAATATATGAACAGACCTGGTTCTTTAAAAATGAAATCCAGTTTTGCTGTATAATCACTAATGGTGGAGACAAATGCCTAGATGTCTAAAAGCTCAGAATGAGTCTTAGAATTAGCATAGATGCCTCATATACTGAGATCTTCCTTTGCTGTCATCATGATGTCTTCATACTCTTTTGGTACAATGAAGTGAACATGACCCATTATGACATGAGACTCTTTGCATATGCTGTTATAAAGGGACTATGGCTAGATAGAGGGGAGGCTTTGCCAGTGACTCAGAAAGTATACAAACATAATGAATGGCCATTCCTAACATGTTAACAGAATAGGAAACTACTGTAAATAGCTAGTCCTGCCACAATAACACAAAGGGAAACGGGTATATTGAAGATGGAAAAATGCCTTCTATCACTACATAACCTCTCCACCCAAAGGTTTGGTGGGAAAATAAATGAAATAGTAGCTATTGCCTTATATGGTTCATAGCCAGTTCACTTCTGGTGTACATCACAGCAAACCAGTCAGAGCCTCAGTGACAGGAGAGAGAGAACGACATTAATTACATAATCTGCCTGGGTGGAAGCATGCCATGAGCCCCGGGCCAGTTTGATCCCTTACATTGGGGTCTTGTCAACAGTGTCTCCCAGCATTCCTGGAATGCCTGAGGACTAACACTCAGAAATCAGCATAGGAACAAGCTGCTGTTTGTCCCATGGAGAGCTAACAGACCACCATTGTTTTCCCAAATGAGCCAGTGGGCCCTCTGCCCCCCAGGCAGCAGTCTGTGAGGACGTCTAGGCGTGACCTTAGAACAAATTGTTTTCATTTTCAGGCAAGTACACAAAGCAGCCCTCTGACAGAGGGTGCTTTAAACCAGAAATTAAGATAGGTACTACATAATCCTTATCTAAGCATTATCCAACCATTTTTCTTCCATCCATTCTCCAATAAGTTCTTGGTCAGTGTCATTGGAAGCCTGGAGCTCATCACAGGGAGCATAGGGCAGAAATCTGGGGTGCACACCACATCGGATGTCAACCCTTCGCAGGACACATTCATGCACCATGGGCAATGTAGAGACAGCATTTAGTCAAACTGCAAGTAACATGGGCAAGATGTACAAATTCCATTCCAAAAGCCCGAAGGCGTGAGGCAACAGTGACACCCCCCCCCCCCCAAGCAGCTCAGCCACCATGCCACCCCTCTGTTGTCCCCTCTTTTCCAAAGCACAGAATAGGGGACATCCTGAACAAAATGTACAGAACAGGAGACACCCTGAACAGAATACACAGAACCATGGACACCCTGGACAGAATACACAGAATGGGAGACTCTCTGGACAGAATTCACAGAATGGGAGATATCCTGGACAGAATGCACAGAATGGGAGACTCTCTGGACAGAATGCACAGAATGGGAGATATCCTGGACAGAATGCACAGAATGGGAGACTCTCTGGACAGAAGGCACAGAATTGGGACACCCTGGACAGAATGCACAGAATGGGAGACTCTCTAGACAGAAGGCACAGAATGGGGGACACCCTGGACAGAATGCACAGAATGGGAGACTCTCTGGACAGAATGCACAGAATGGAGACTCTCTGGACGGAATACACAAAATGGGAGACTCTCTGGACAGAATGCACACATGTGCAATTAAACATCCAATGGACCTAAACTACGTCTTTGCACAGTGCCAGGAGATGCATGAAGACAAAGAGAGGACATGTTAACTGCAGCCACACAGAGCTTATTGAACACCAAATGGTCGCCTTGCACAAAATGTACGTTTTCTAACAAAAAGGGATATATGAAATCAGAGAGAAATAACAGGCTGCTATGAAACTTCCTCATAAACATTCCAGAATAAAAAAAGGCTCTTGATTATGACATTACTGGACATAGTTATGGTTCAGCTGCATAAATGCTTGACAATTGCCACATGTGTGCTTTCAAGTAAAGCTTTGATTTTATTCCCACTGAAGCAGGCAATTATTTGTTTAGGAACTTTTCAGATAACAGTTTTGCCCGTGCTTGTCAGCATGCAGACCCCAGGACAGAACAGGGATCTCCTACTAAGTTGATTTCTGAGGGACAGGGGACAACAGACGGGCAATTACCCTTTATGTATGCATGAGGAAAGTATGTTTTACAAATGGAAAATATTTGCAATGCAGCGTTTCCAGAAAGATCCGTCTGCCCGCGTTATAACCCTACGCCTGCAACCACTTAGAGATGTGGTGGAACAGCAGCATTCCTGGCATTATTAGTGTAAGCTGGTGAGGGTCTGCTGGCCTTAGTGCTCAGCTTTGGTAAGGGATTCGTTCCCCCTCCCTGATGGTGGCAAAGCTTCACCCTGCTGGGCGACCCCAAGTGACGGGAAGGGTTCAGGCTGATGACAGGGCACACTGAAACTGCTTTAGAATGGGCCTCAGCTGAAAATCAACCACACTAAATGCGAGCCAGCATATTCCAACCACAGACAGGGGGAAGGCAGTGCAAAACAGATTTAATATAAGGCACTGCAGGTGCATTTCAACGCTGACCCGTTACTACAAATTCTTTTGGGTTTCCTCACCTGGCTTTTTTGTTCTGCTAAATAACCAATGAATGAGCAAAGGTTGAATCAGACAGTTGAAGACTTAACAATATTTCATTTCCATACCCCAAAGGGGACTAGTATTGAGCCAAAATGTAAATTGGAGCTGCAAATAAAAGCAAAGGGCCTGGATGAAACACTCAGCTGTTTTCATCTAATTTTATGGGAGCCACCAACCTCTGGAAGAGGAGAATGTGCATTTCAAGTGTGCGCACTTCATTAGTAGTGCATTCTCTCGCATTATCACCCGAGAGGGAGCCAAGTAAGCTTTCAAAGATTTCACATGGATCTGCCAGAACGACAAGGTGCACCCTGGCTCACTGTGCATTTCTGTTTACATCACACCCTTAAGAAGCAGCTTTATAAATGTTTTTCCTACATTTACCATTCATA
This sequence comes from Mormyrus iriodes, assembly GCA_011763525.2. NCBI lineage: Eukaryota > Metazoa > Chordata > Actinopteri > Osteoglossiformes > Mormyridae > Mormyrus > Mormyrus iriodes. The sequence goes on from JAAGVU020000025.1 coordinate 405,440, forward strand.
CTCCTCCGACACCTTACAATGCAAGGGGGGGGGGGGGTCTCAAACTACTGACCCGCAAGATGGTTTTATATAGCCCATGACATGTTTGTAATACATTATTATATCTGGCTCGAAGATCAACCTTGCATTTTCCACAGAGAATAAAAAATAATGTATCCCCCATATTCCTCTATTCAGCACCAGCACATCCCCCCCAAGTACTCATTACTGCATTATAGACATGACATCGTTTTTTTTGTCTCTCATTCCATGGAGTTTTGACTTTTTTAGTTAATCACAAGTATACGCTATATCTAATTTGTGAGTTTCTTTTTTCAGTAACAGCATGATTTATTGACCTCGCAGCAGTCTGAGAACTGCTGAAATATCGATATTTCCACTACTGTAGTTATGATGCATCAACAGGACACAACACAAAATGATTAATGATGTGTTTTCAAAGACAGTAGCTCTATAAAGCATCTGGAAATATTCAATACATCCTACATCTGCACTTCTGAGATATCAACACAAAGATAAAAGAAGACATTACTATCCAAGTTTAAATATTAGTACAAGCATGCAAATGCAAAGTCTGCTTTCGTGTAAATGCTTAAGGACACACGCGCATAGAGTCATATTCACACACCCACACACATTTACACACACAGATAAAACAGCAAACACACCTGCGGTTTATGAAAAGGAAATTAACCCCAGAATTTTGGCACAGTGCAGTTCATGTTTTGGTTTTCCCCAAAGTAAGCGTTATGAAGTTGCACTGAAGATCCTCACTTGTCAAAATGTAATCTTCACTGCACTTACGCAGACTTCTTGGGTCGGATCAATGAGCTGTCATGCTGAGATTTATGATACAGGTCAGATCAACATTACATAAGAAACTGCTTCCTCAATCTCAGGCTTAGAACCCAACCATGGTCATATAATTTCTCAACTGAGTTTTGTCCGCCTTACATTTGTGGTAAGAGTCGTGTAAGAGATTCTATGTATTGCTTTCACCCTACATTATTAAAAGACAGTTTTACAACTCGTGTGTGCAGCCTACAAATTGATATCAAACTTGTATTCATTGCCGTGTGCTGTTCATTCTTGCAGGGATCTGTTTTATTGGATCAGATGTCATACTTGCAAGCTCAGGTGAAATACATATATTTTCTGCCAGGAAGACAGCAAAGTGTGTCCCATACAAACACTGACATGTTTTGAATTACAGGTAAACACATAAAAGGGTTACAAGGGTTTGGAATCCCTCACTGAAATATTTGCTAACACTTTTCATTAACTACACCTTTATGATACATTAATTATACATTCATAGAACCTTCAAAAGTACCTCAATAGCTTTAATATACATTAATAACACACATTATATGATTAAAATGTGTGTTATTAACATGTAATATCTGTAATTAATGTATATCAAAGCTGTTATGGTATGTTAGGATGTTAAGGTATAGTTATATGCTGCTAATGAATGTTCTATGAATGCATTATAAAGGCAAGATGAGGGTGCAGTTAATGTAAAGTGTTACCAAATACTTTAATATTAGTCTGGGTCATGTGATGTTAGCAATAATCATAAATAAAATTTTGCTATGAGAATCCATTAAAGTTAAGCAGGGTAATGCTTAAGCATCCTTAGAAACTTGGGCTCCATAGCTAGTGCACTCCTACTTTAATTTTAAGTGAAAGACCAGCTACTTACTTTTTTGCTAACGGCATATGGCGTGCCCATATTAGATACTAAGCCCCATAAACCCCTTGAAAGACAGTGCCAGGCTCAACACTCTGTCCTCAACAATGTGGGTAGAATCCAGGACCCTTAATCACAGCCTGGAAGAGTGGCAAGGGATGTTGTGTAAGATACCCATAAAACTCACAAGCTGTGCCAATAATTGTTCTCCATTGCCTCGTTTTATTTAACTGTGCTGACCTCATGGTTCATCCTTCCAAAATCTGCTGGCTAGGACACGCTAAACGACCCAGTGAAAACTAAGTCAGTATATATGCATCTCAGTCTTTATTCTTACAAATAGTTTCTTACGGAGGTTTCTTGCCAGAGATTGATACGATGTGTGGTGATACACCAGAACTGAAACAGAAAACAAACAACACTGTAATGCTGACAGTAAGGTATAACTCTAAAGAAATGAGCCCTGAAAACTGAGGAAATGTACAAAACCCAATGGCTATCAGAATATCAGAACCCATATATTGGAAAGCCTGTACAGCACATATTATAACAAGTAGACAACCTGTTTCCAGCAATTATCATTACTGAGGATTAGCTCTGTAATAAATAATAAGAATGGAATTATATGATGATATTATAATCCCATCTTCCATAACCACTTAACCCATTTGGGGTTGCGGGGGGTCTGGAGCCAATCCTGAAGGCTGCAGGCGCAAGGCAGGGAACAACCCAGGATGGGGCGCCAGCCCATTGCTGGGCACACTCACCTACAGGCAATTTGGCAACTCCAACCAGCCCCAGCATATTTTTAGACTGTGGGGGGAAACCGGAGCACCCGGAGGAAACCCCATAATGACAACATGCAAACTCCACACACATGGAACCCGAGTAGAGATTTGAACCCAGGTCCTAGAGGTGCGAGACAACAGGGTTAACCACTGTGCCACCACTAACAGTATAATTAAATACTATTATTATCTGTTTTCATATAAACACGTTGATACAGTGTGATTCAGGAGGAATTTCAGAGTTGTTATTACTGTTTTGAAAATATACGATTCATAAAGAATATTCTACTATTTGATGATCGTGATTTCAGCCAAATGCCTATATTTAGCCCCTTGGGCTAAATATATCCTGTCATTTTTTTAAATTTATTTTCATTACTGATCATTCTAACTGCTTCTGGGATTTTATGTTAAAGTTTTACAGGAAGGGAAAACAAAATTTGGAAACTTGTTAGAAAGTGATGCAGTTTCAGTAACACACAGACCAACCACAGAAACCCCCTCTCTCAGTTATCGCCAATCATTTGTACATCTTCAATTCCATTCTTCAGACTTATTAAAATTTTGCAGAAAGGAATTGTTAACTAACTAGAAAACTATTCTGAAATGTGACTAAAAGGGGAAACAGAGATGGACTACATTTTTTCACCACTAAAATACATATACTAGAGATATTAATAAACTTTTCTGTTAAATATTTCTAGAGGTTATTGAGTTCTAGGTCATCAAAGTCGTTGCCAAAACTACACAGGCAGCTTTCACCTGAACCTTTTGAAAAAACACAGATTATGTTAAGTATCTGACATTTCTCTCAGTTAAGGTACAGGAAGCAGCAAGTCATTTTTTTTTGCCAGATAATTTGTCTTTCTTTTTCATGACTGGTCAGGAGCATGGGGTGGCCTGGAGCCTGTCACAGGCAGCACAGGGCACAAGGCTGGGGTACACCCTGGACAGGATTCCAGTCCAACACAGAACCCTCTCTCATAATCCCTTTCCCTATTAACCCTAGAAAAGTGGTCCCATTAGATTCATCCAAAACATCTGCAGTACAGTTATGCTTCCAGTCACAGGAAGCTTCTCATATATACTTCTGGGATTTTTCAGATGAGTTAAATACAAACTGCAAGTAGTGAAGATTACCTTATTTGTTTACAATTGAAAAAGATTTCCTGGTTAAACCTGAAGAGTGGATTTAGTTTAAATTGTTTATTTGTCTTGTCCATTAAAATAAAGACACTGATGTTAAAAGGGGACTTCAGACATTTGGAATTGCAATGAGAGTCCTCGGAATCTGCATAGGAAAGTGTTGGAAAGGGTTGGGAGCACATCCGGGGGCAGCATACTGTCCTCCTTCGAAACTTACCTACCTCCACGGGGTCGATTTTATTTTTTAAATTTTCACTTAAGATGAGAATAGGCACAGGACACTAACAAATATTTCACTAAGGTCGTATGAAACTACAATGCGACTCCTTAATATATTTTAGAATGACCATGTCACCTCAGAAAAGTACTATGATTTCAAAAAGCCATTCATCAATTACGATTTCCACATAGATGGTTCCATTTAAAAGAGAACACACTGAAACAAGGATTTAAGTATAAAATGGGATTGGAATCTAAAAAATCTAACAAAAAAAGTTACTGCCTGTGTATTTACCTCATTTATGGTCAAAACTGCCAACAGTCTCAAAATTCACATGATTAGACTAGGCTGACAGTAGGTCGTAAATGTTTTTCACGGAAACACCACCGGTGATTTCTCCTTCGCACGCAGGTACAGACACTCAAGCATTATGTCAGGATAACTACAAGGATTTACACATAATCAGCATGGAGATGGAAAGAACCTTCACCTGGCGACCAGGCATTTGCTTTTCAGTGTAAAACATACAAGTGAAGCGCACCAAGGCTGGCAGGCCTGGCCCTTCAGGTTTCTCAATGCCTTTTTGAGGGAGACCACAGTTCCATTCCTGCAGGAGGTATGTGTTGTTTTGTCATACCTGATGGTTCAAGGAAACCGCAGAGAGCCATGGTGAGCAGCCAAAAGCACATCAGGGAGGCTGCTCCCACAGTGCAGGCGCGTGTTTTCCCTGCACAGGACATTCCATGCAACAAACAAAAAGCGTTATATAACAATGGAAGTAAACTGGAGCTTTTAGCTGGAATCCTGGCCATTGAATTAGCTCGTCATTACCAAAGCATCTAAATACATCTTTTATACGATGTGATTATATCGCTTTTATTCCTGAGAAAATTATGGCCCCTTTTGGAAATAATAATTCTAGAAGCTATTTATATGGTCTTTTCGGGGTATTGCAAGTTACTCTATGACCTAGTGATTTACTTCATTATGTCTTCAGCTTCAATATGTTGCCAAAGATAAAAATGGTCAGTTCTGCAGGTTTCCTCTAGACAGAAAACTACCTTGATATACACTTATAATTTAAACAACAGTGCATTCATGAATAAACAATTCAAAACAGAAAAATACAAAAATTATGTTCATATATCTAACATCAACATCTGAAGATTATACAATAAGAAAAGAGAATGGGAACAATTCAATTTAAAATAATTACAATACCACTAATACAGAATTAACTTATCGCATTAATAACATGGTTTATTCTATTCCATACCTTGCAGCTTGTTTCCATATACAGACTGTGAAACAGGTAGCAGATAACTGGAAAACAAATTTTCAGTGAACTAGAGTTGAAGATTACTGGCATTCACTGCCTTTACTGACACTTTTCTCATTTACAGCTCACATTTTGGCAATTTTCTACTTAATCAGCTGGATAAATACCTTTCCCAAAGGGATGTCTTTGTGACTAACCTTGACCACTATGTTAATGGATAATATTCTTTAAAACAGTGTTTCCCAATCCAGTCGCCTGGGACCCACTGTCGGTGTATGTTTTTGCTCCCTCCAAGCTCCCTGCCAAACAGTACACATTTTTGCTCCCTCTCAGCTCCCGCAAAAATGTGTTTCTGTGGGTCCCCAAGGACCAGACTGGGAAACACTGCTTTAAAACATAAAATTATTTGTGTTGTCGCAGCTGGATAAAAAATCGATCCGTATAGTTTAATTTTTATCCTTTCACACACACACATATCCACAGGCAAGTTGGCAACTCCAATTAGCCTCAGCATGTTTTTGGACTGTTGGGGGGGGGGGTGGAACTGGAGTACCTGGAGGAAACCCCACGATGACACGTGAAGAACATGCAAACTCCACACATGGAGCCTGGTCCCAGAGGTGTGAGGCAACAGTGCTAACCACTGCACCACCGTGCCATCCCACATACTACAGTATATCGTATATTACAATATATTAATTGCAATAGGAATAGATAAAAAAGGAAATAAACGTCATTGAATCAAATCAAAAGAGTCTCTTGCCTCTGCAGAGTTTATCATTTTCATTAAAGTGAAATGAATGCGTGAAGTGCAGAGCTGATGCTGTCAGTCAGCACAACAAGGCAGTGCGGTCAAAAGTCAAAGTAACTGGCAAAATACAGAGAGCAACAGTCACCTGGACCCTCGTGATTTATTGCTCATCTGGATACCAAACAGAATTCCAGCAAGTGGCTATAGGGAATAACATTGGTCAGGTTATTTTGAGAAACATTGTGGTTTTAGTTTATTTCAAGAAGTTTACTAAGAACTTGAAAGCAAACAAATGATGTCTTGTTTGAAAGACAAACAGCTGAGTTTTTTTCACATCAACAGTAACAGTTAAAAAGCACTTATTACACACAAAATCACACCAGTCTGCCAGGGAAGAGGAGGAATATAAACATTTATATTAAATATATAAATATTATATTTTCTGAAAGAAAAAACTAAGGTACTAAAATACCTATGACTCAAACATTGCATTTAATAGGAACATCATGAGACATCTAAATAAAGACCATCATTAATCTGTTCTTACACTTAATCACCCTGCAGTTAAGTAGCAGAAGGAAATGCAAAAAATACAGAGTACAATTCAGTGGTTGCAATAAAATGCTGGATTTACAACAGAACCCGACCAAGACTTGGTTTAAATTTGCTAAACAAGAGGACATGGAAAGAGCCAGTTGTCTTACTATAACATGCATATTTGTTTCTCTGATGGTTATTCTGTTAGTCTGTTGTGCATTGTGTAAAGTGTAAATTGAAAGTCTTTAGTTATATTAATAAAAACCCAAACGCACAGCCCTTCACATAATTGCAAACACATGGACGGCCTTTTTTGTTGGCATGAGCACGCACAGAAAACACACTTTTACTCAAAATCGAGTATCAAGGCAACAGTCGCATCATTTTGCATTTTAGGCTGCAGTACGACAGCAAAGGAGGAGAGGAACAACAATCACTGATTTTAAAGTCAAGAATGATTATAAATAATTTTGACATGAGAAAAATGTTGAATTGCAAATTTGCCAAAAAAAGAAATAATTGCCTTCTACAGAACTGTAAATAACAGGATGTATTGTCTGTAAAGCCAGAAGCAGACTATGCAAAGCTGTTTCTCAGTAATGCCTAGGGCAGTTGGACGGATTGCGTGACAGGAGATAACTCTGTGAGGAGAGAGAGAAGCCCTGAGACAGGAAAATGTTTTACTTTCTAATTTTCCCTTCCAAACAGCTTTTGTCCCTCATTGCCCAGTTTAAGGTCCCATTAATAAAGTGAAGACACATCTGTTAATTATGCAAGGCGACTGCTCATCCTTTCACTGAATGGAGGAAACTCGTATATTTCTAAAAACGTAAAAACTGGGCCAAATCACATAAAACTTTCATAGACAAAGGCAATGAGAAACTGGGAAAGTTCAGAGTACCGCTGTAGATATGGTTTGTACAGACTGCATTGATCTGGTGTTAGGGCCACCTGCATCCAGGGCCAGCATGCTTGCTAGCAGGTGCAGGTAGGACAGGATGGAGGTCAGCCCCGGACAGCACCTTACACGGCCACATGCAGGAGTACAGAAACGGCAAGCAAGCAAGCAAGCAGATATGCACATTTATAAGGAATCTATGATAGACTTTGATTTCTGAGGAAAATCATTAAGTATATTTAAAAAGCTCCATTAAGCTGGAGGAGAAATGGCCTTGCTAAATAAGTATATCTGAATAGACATCGTTGCAGGAAAGGAATTGTGCCTAATAGGCACATATAATAATAATAATAATAATAATAATAATAATAATAATAATAAATTATTTTTTTTCGTAGGGGCCTTTCAAGACACACAAAGACACCTTACAAACATATTAATCAACAGTCACAATATAGAATACATAAGCATAAGAAATAATACAAATATTACAGGTAAGAAAACAACTGAATTAATAAATCATACCGAATATGTATTCTGATGCCAGTTTGCTAAGGCTACGAACCATTTTCATTTCTCTAAAACTATAACTGTGGGGTTTGAATGGAGAGCTGGAGGGGCACAGATAAACATCACCCCCAGAGGGTTTTGGACAGCATGCGTGCAGAGTGGAAATCCCTGGAGAAGACGACGGCTCTTTGAGGATTCAATAGAAGCAGGCCCTAAATCACAGGCACAAACCTTCTCCCAGACAGTGCTCGACATAAATCGAGCCCTGAGAAGCTGAAAAGATTCACATTCCTCTGAGCCACTAAATCACTCATTGCATTGAAAAGGACTATATTCACTTAAAGGCCTAGCACTTTCAACTGCTGCGGCAATTTTTCCAATAAATAGTTCAGATTTTTCAGTCTGGTTGAGTGTCACAGCCAGAATTCAGGTTATGAGCATCACATTTAATCACATGCTGTAAGGGCTAGCCAAAACAAACAATTTTTCATATAATGTGCATTCAAGGAACAAGATTCGAATCAGAATTCTAACTTTGATACTGATACCAGCTTTAGTACCTTTATATCAGTACCAAACAGATGCTAAAACGATACTATGAAACATTCCCATTTAAATAATATATTCCTTTAAAATAAACAGGCCTGTTTATGAATTAAACCAACAGCAGTAGCCTATAATATAGTTATAATATAGCATACTTTTCATCACTGGGGAATGGCAAAACATAACTTTAGACAGAAACACAAACCATTATAACTGTTCAGTTACATCACTATTATCAGTCTTATATCTGTTATCATGAACAACTGACGATCTTTGATCCCCTTATTTAAATCAGGGTGCGTGAGAGATAGATGGTTTGCCACATTAAATGTGCTGTCCCCTTGTAGCAGCGTTTGCATGCGGGCACTGTCAGCTCTGCGGGTTCACCCTTTCCATGCAGTTTAAAACCAAAATAACGCCATATCACAGTTCAGACACACTGCTCATCAACTACAGGTTCTTCGCACAAGAGAAACGTGAAATGAGCCCAGTCATGTCTCTCCTCTAAGCATAGATTTGGTATGTCCATTTTGTGGCGTAACTTCTTAAATATCAAAATTTTTTAAAATCATATAATTGTGTTTAAAATTTTTGCTATCGTAATTACAATACTGATACAAATATATCAAACAGTGTTACAAGGAACAGGGTGTAACAGAAAGTTGTTAATTACTATGGCTAGCTGTTTATTTGACGTGTGCGTGTTTGTGTGTATATGTGTTGAGCATTTGCGGGATGCGTTTGACCGACAAGTCTGTTCCACAGCTACACAGTCCCATACACAAAAGATCTTGATGCCCTGTGTGTGGTAACTCATTACTCCTGTGATCATCATCAAAATGATCTGCCAGTTGTGCCATAGTAGCCCTTCTGGCCTGGCCAGAAGCCTTCATTCACATCTTGTTTTGGCTGCCCAACACCCTGTTGGCAGTTTGTGGTTTTTCCCTCCTTGAACCACTCACAGCAGGTGCTTACCATGGCTGATTGTGAATACCCCATAAGTCTGGCCGTTTTAGAGATGCTCTGACCCAGTCGTCTGGCCATAATGATTTCCCCCTGATCAAAGTCACACAGATCTTTACTCCTGCCCATTTCTTCTGCATCAACATGTTCACTACAAGGACCGAAAGTTAGATTACCATCTAATGCAGGGGTGGGCAATCTTATCCTCAAAAGGCCAGGATGTATGCAGGTTTCAGGGATAATCTTTAGGTCCTCCAAATTGCAGGGAAAAATTTGGAGTTGGTAGCGGGACTGGCACTCCAGCCACCATAAAACACTTCATGACAGCTCGATTTTAACAGGCACGACAGCCTTCTGCTCTCAGCGGGAGTAACTCTGCTGCAGCCGCCCACAGGAAGGATGCACGCATCATGAAGGGGATGGGGGAAAACCTTTGGGAGCCTCATCCTTGGAAGAGTCAAAGCTGTCAGAGAGCTAATAGGGTCAGTCCTGTTGGGGATCAGAGCTGGCGTGGTGCTGAGGCGTCGCCTGCTGCATGGCAGCACTTGGGTCCCAGTTTGAGGCGGCCCATCCAGGTAGGCATGTGAAACGTCTTGTCTCTCCAGCAAAATGACCATCTTCCTTTCCTGTTGAGGGAGCTTAACTCTTCATTTCAGTAGCAATAGTCTTTGAGGTCCGCAGACTTTGGAGCGGCCAGATCTCTGTAGGTGGGTACACCTGAAAATTCAGAAATTCACCTTTAGGTAACCTGCTCAAACCCAGGTATGAGGACTCTTCAGCCAATCAGTCCTCTAATTAGTAATCTAATTAGGGAGTTGCAGCGAAAACCCGCATACCCAACGACCCTTTCTGGATACGATTGCCCACCCCTGATCTAATATCTCCCAGACCTTAACACACGTTTTTACAAGATATTCAGCATCATTCGTTTCAAGTGGGGATGGTCACAATGTGGTGGCTCAATGGTGTATATATATTTTTAATCCTAATGAGAAATTTAGAATCTTTCATCTAATTCTGTTTTCACATTTTGAAAAAAAACGTTGACATCATGAGAGAGATGGTTGTATTACATGAAAGGATTGCGAGCTGCTATTATAGGATCTGGTTAATTATCCTGGGCCAAGTTTTTTTTGGCCACTTTTACTGTTACAAGGAAGCACTGAAATACAAAGAATAAAAAGACAAATATTTGAATTTCAGGACAAAAGAAGTAACAAAGAATTTATTGCTATTATTATTAAGTCTGGCTATTTTATGACAATGAAATATGATCATATTCCTAGAGATATATTTTCACAAACACTAACAATATAAAACAAAGCAGTCAAACTGCGTAATACTCCTTCTTCCTTTGGACATGTCGCCTTTCGTTGTCTGACAGCACAGGGAATAATAAGCATGGATGATTTCAATCTTAGACTCAAGAACTCAGATTACTGGGTATACATAAGACTAGCAAAAGACACCTCAGTCTTTAATAGCTTCAAAACAAAGAATTTTGTGTTGGTACACAAATATAAATATGATGACATGGGAGAACTAAATCCTGTGGAGATGATAGAAGGATGGAGACCTCATCTAACCTTGCGACCTATTGCTTAAACTCTCCAATTCCTTTATTTGAACCTTTGAAGACAAAAACCGTGTAGAAGAAGAGTTTGAAGCAATGGAACACAGCTGCAGCATATGGAAAAAGCACCAGGAAGGAAGTAGGGCTAGGTGAAGTCACGGTGCCATGGTAGTGACCTCCTCAGCCCTCCAAAGACAGCTGCCCACCACATGCCCCAACAGAGACTGAAAAATACAGTTCTGAAGTGGCCTTGGAACATGGAGGATGTCCTTGGCACTCTAGAGCCAACTACAAAACCATGTCACATGCTATCACTATATTCAGCAATTCCCCATGCAAAGAAATATGCCTCAATATACCTCAAAGGGGTGTGAAAAAATGTCTTGACCAGCCAATACTTGACAAAAGTCATATAAAATAAAACTATCTGGGTAAGTCGCTGACTTTTTTCTAATATCAACAATAATCGACAATAATTAACCGTAGTGACCACCAACAGGCAGAGTTTAACAGCCTTTAAATCTGACACATCAGCTTGTACACTGCTTTTGAAGTTTAGATTTGACTCGAAGCATGCTGGTCCTGGCACCCTTCACTTCACTCGCAGTCCTACTTGATTACACAGCTGCACTATCACTAGATGTTCCATCACCATACGCTACAGCTGTGAAGGAGACAGATAATACATTTCATTTTGTGATGTCCACTACGGCCACTTGGGCAAAGAATTATGCATTTAGTTCAGTCGTTTGACTGTGAAGCAAGACCTAATGGATTGCCCTGCTGTAGAAATGTGGACACAACCCACTGTTTTCCATTTCAGTACATCACCCTGTTCCCTGGAGGCCCATCAGCCATTCAGCGTTTATAGTAAAGTACTTGAGAACTTCTTTTGGTTATCTCACAAATCAACAATTAACTGTAATCACTGGAAGATGAATCTCATTCCTGGGCAACAGATGCAGGGTGCGTTGTAAGCATGCGTGCATGCAGTGGGCTGCCAGGCCCAACTGCTGAAACACGTGAAAGTATGTTCACCAAATTATAAAAGAAATCAAAACAAACAAAACATTCAAACGTCACAGGTACATGTCTTATCTCAAATGGTATACCTCAGACATATTCATCTCTTGCCAACAGTTGAGGGAGGAGACACAATTAAGTGCTGGAGATGGAGGGTGTGCTCTGCGTGACAGCCAACCACACAAACAGCTGATAAGCTGAGACCCCAGTGTTCAAAGCAGTTGCCAACTTTTTCTAGGGTGGGATTTTGACTGAAATTATTCTGGTCACAAATTTTAATATCTCATATTTGAAGTATTCGTATATGTCACACTTTTCACTTTTCAAGTAACATTGAGTAAAAGCAGGCAAAAAAAATTCCTGTGCACTCTTTTCCCTGTTGATATAAGCCTACACAGCTGAGATTTCTTAGCTAAGTGAGTACTTAATAGATTTCACCTATTGGGAAGTCTTACTAATGCAAATTGTTGCATGTAACAAAACACCAGCAGAATGAGGTAGGAATTATATTGCTAAATTGAAACCAGTGCTAACCTTTAATTCGAACAAAATTGTCTCCAGATATTTTCTCAGACCTAAATCATTCACAAATCCTTTTACACCCAACACATTAATTCTCACACTGTACCGTGTCTTGCATGCTTGTCCCCTGGGACATACGCTAATGCTTGTATCTGGGGCCACTTCACCAAAAACCTGCACAGCACTGACAATAAGGGACCTGAAGGTCTCAAAAGAGACTATTAGTATAGTATATTTCAGTAACTACAAAGTGCTAGATGATGTGATTTAATGCTGGGAAGCCTCGCAAAAGAACACGTCAAAAGCTCTGGGTATCAAGGCCCCATAGCTGGCATATTTGGGATGCATCTGCCTGTTCAATGGCCTGTCAAGTGACTAAAGGGACAACCCAGAAGGGAAGGTCCTGCAAAGAAGAAACGCAGATCTGAAGAACAGCAGCAAGCCAAAGTACAAATTGGTTGATACTCTGTTCCCTTTCCAGTTCACTTTCAGTGAACAGAATACATTCCACTTCATTAAGTGTAGTGTATCTTACAATTGAATATGGCAGCTCTGCAGTATGGAAATCTAATATTTTCACAGAGGGATTTCTCATTTCCATTGAACCCCCTTTAACAGATATGTGTATGATCTATCCAGCCTTTCATATCCACATGTAGGCTGTGGAATGATGTTCTATCAAGCTCACCTTCTCTCAGCTGCTGAGGAGAGAGGAGGGTCTGGAGAGCAGCTGGAGATTACTAATCGGGTATAATGGTCCCCAAGTTTTGTTTGGCTGGGATCCTGGGTACAGGGCAAGGAGACGCTGGACTGTTGCCTGTGGTTCACCAGCAGTAAAACAGGGCCATTGTGTTTGAAGGTCTTTCTGACAATCTTCTTTTCCAAACCATCCCCTGCAGTGTTCCGGTACATATTACATACTGCCTTATGAGGTTATGGCTGCGCTTATAGCCAACTGTAAATGGAAAACTGGACCTGCTTATTCCTCTCTTCTGCCATAAACATTCAAAGGGTCATTTACATTCTCATAAACGTGGTGTGGGAGGTCCTGTTTAGCATGACTGGATATCATAGGATTGGCACGAATATACCAGAGGACACACAAAAACTTGTTGCAGCAAGTCAACACACTCACTGGTTCACAGAGCTCCCAAAGCTTTGCGCACATAAAGATGACTCCTGTTGCATAATGGCCAAGAAATGTGACCCACACTATTATTTCGTACCTGGGTGGCAAAAAAGGGAGAGTTACTGATGGCTGCCTTTGGGTTACTCAAGGGATGGCGCTGCCAAAGGAAGCAGCCATTTTAACTCTGCCACCATGTCCTGCCCATTCTTTCACAGTTATCATAGTGCTTTCTTGTCAATGCTTTTTAAATTTTGCTATATGGCAATTTTATGATGGTTTTAGGTACATACTGTGTGGGGTGAGCCACAGGGAGATGTTTCAAGTAGATATCACTGCCTTGGCGTTGTAACCCTAAGGTTAGACAGCCTTAGCTTAACAGGTGCCTTAATTATTACATAAGCATTTCTAGTTTCTAGTACTTGTCATTGTCATTTTCAGGATTTACATACAGGTTGTTATTTGTACACCTAGATAGTGACCCCCCTACTCTGACCAAGATGAGAAGACCTTGGAAAATGTATCCACAGTCTGTCTCCAGGCACACTATTATAAGACAGAGTTTGTTTATCCCAGGGCCTTTGCAAAAGAGTGCAAAACATCTGGAAATTAATGATCTGGGAGTCTTGTCAGATTCTACACATTTCAAGAATCTTCTTCTCTCAGTCTCCATCTTTCACTGTGGGAACATAACGTTCATCCACTGAGAAACTGCAGATATGACAACTGGTTGAATGAAAAACTTACCGTCAGCGATAAACAGCAATGCCTTGTGTTGGTTAAATTGCCTTTACAAGATGCTAAACCAAACAATTTCTATACATCATGTACTATTGAAGAAACAGAATAATAAAAACTCCAATTAAAACATTACAGACAGACTGTCTTCTAGGAATATAACAAGGTACTTTTCCATATAATTGTAGTCAATATATTTCTGTTCAATTACAGAAGACTGGCAGTACATCTAACATAAAATATTCCAGACTGTGGCAAGATAACAATGACACACTATCACAGTGTCGTGATCTGTAAGGTGAGAAGTTTAATACTTCACATTAACACACAGACCCTGTCTATATCCTTTGGGATTTGTGACAACAAATATGGCAGTCCCAAAAAGGAAGAAGTCCTTTTTGTAGATGAACAAAGATGGTCTTTGTTTTGCAACTATGACACGCACATCTTTAACAGCACAGAACAGCACTGAGGTGATGCTCAAATACAGCCTTTATAAGTACACTATTATAAGATGATACCCATGTAGCTTGTGATTATTTATGTTTTGTAATGTCTTCAAAACAAACAACAAAAATTTGTCAACAATCATAATGTTTAATTCATAATAATATATGCTTCAAGCCTATTTCCAAAGTAAAGATGCCTGCAAACCCAAACAGTCCAAGGAGTCCAAGCTGAAAGAATACATTCAATATTCAGTCCGTATTATATATTCTTTCACTGGAGGGGCAGCAATAAGGTAATTATTTTGTGCTACCAGGGCAATGCTAATTTTCATGTGGAGGAGCAAGAATGCATGTGCCTTAGGGAATAACACTTTTGAAAAACTTGTTTTTCAAGAAGTAAGAGCTATGTTATGTCAAGTGGCTCCCTGCCGGCCGGCTGGCCTGCCTTGGAATTCAAATGCGGCTATTTCTGGGCTCTGTTGAGAGTTTAGAGGAAGCCCTTGGCTCTAGTTTTGAGTGGGCGGTCGACACAGAAGAACTCTAACACTATAGTCAATATTTGAAGATCTAAAAAAGACCGATTTCCATGAACTTATCAGTGTGGGGCAGTAGGGCAGACACTACAGCTTAGCCCTGCAGTTCCAATGAACTGTCTGGAACTACAGCAGCAATGTTGAGATTCAGTTTGAATATTTCCTGTACTACCCAAAAGTACATCAGACTATACTGAGAAAGCAAGAAATAGATGATTTGTAATTACCAATCTCAGTAAAAGTAATGAATAAGAGTATTGTAATACTCTGGGATATATCAAGCACACCAAACAATGAAAAGGGAAGGGGGATACGCATTGTTTAGATTATAAAATCCCCTCTCACTGTTTACCTTTCTTATAAAACAAAAAGCAAACTGAATAATCCACTTATAACTGATGATAACTGATGTGTTTGATGCGTTTTATATATATACAGTATATTTACAGTACATTTAACATCTTAAATTAGTAATATAACTATTAGCTTTACTATTATGTGTACTATGACCTGTCATGAAAATCATAAAATATAGTTTTATAGAACATTTGCTTAACTCATGAACATGAAAGTAAGGTTAATAATATAATTTACATTATATTCAAATCTTCACTCAAATCAGTGAAGTGCAATGGTGGCAGAAATGTGGCAGTGAAGTGCAGAAATGCAATAGTGACCTTAGATGTGTGTTTTGGATCATTGTCATGTTGGAAAAGTGCACGATGACCAAGGGCACGGAGTGATGGTAGCATCTTCTCTTTCAATATAGAGCAGTACATCTGTGAATGCATGATACCATCAATGAAATGCAGCTCCCTGACACCAGCAGCACTCATGCAGCCCC
>JAAGVU020000025.1:422224-478734 GCA_011763525.2 Mormyrus iriodes
GTATATTCAAGCCTTCCAATTCAAGCTTTTTTGACTACTTTCAAGTTGCGTTATCAAGGTCCTTTGGCACCCATGAAGCATGCATCATCTCTGTTATTGCCTGGCCTAAGGCTTAAAGGGGACAGGGTGGCCAGTCTGAGGCATGGGAAACAGTTGTGCCAGGCTTGTATGACAAAGACAAAACATCAGCAGTCATCACTGGTTGCATCACAAGAACACAAAGCTTTATAGTTTCCACCTATTCTTCCCAAGACTTAAATGAAAAATGCTGTTAAAGTGCCTTGCCTAAATTGTACATCTGGTCTTAAAGTCAGGCAATATTCATCATTTTAAATGAACATCCCAGCTGAGCGATGATCTGTGAGCTATTGCTGGTGAAGGAAACAAATATTGGCCAGAGAGCTAGCTATTGCAAAGCTTCAGAAATGATCAGCTATGACTTTAGATCAGCCTCATTCCTGTGTGCCAACCAGATGGCATTAAGAAACCACTGTGACATTTGAGACGAGTTGGGTCCCTGACAATTCAATTTGTTTTCTGCAGACCATGAACTCAAATATGGACTAAATCACCATAAAAATAAAACATCAAAAAATATCTATTTGGGGGTAGTTTTCAAACCCTTACGATGCCCAAATGATTTTAATGTGTTTGCATAAGTTGGAGAGACAGATATGGCACTTTTTCACAGCAGTTACTTTAGTATATTGAATTTTCATGTCATTGGAAATCTACTTACTGGGAGGCTCTTAAAAGAGGATGTAGAATGCTAATTTAGAACCAATTGTTAGGATCAAGTTCCTTGGAATACTTATTTACCCAGAGCAGCTTTCAAAGTTAGCAATAGAACATGGTAAAGCAACAGGGCTCCTTCAGGGAACTTCACACTGTAGCCTTTAAGTGGGTATGGCTGCTACTTTAAGCATTCTGTCACCCCTGTTTAAAAACCTATTTTGCACATCTGTTTTTAAATGCACGTGCAATGCCAAGCCCATATCCTTTTTTTATCATCCCACACAGCTCCTGTACTCAGAAATGGGTTTGGCCCTGAACACAGTGCTAAGTGATGCAGCAGAACGAGGCTTGTGGGCTCCAGTCAGACAGGTATGCCACTAATGCAGAGCACAAACACATGGGACGTGTCATATACAGAGAGCTGCCATGGAGGTATCTGGGCCTGACAGAGATGCTCTGCAACACTGGCATATGGTATTTCCCTTTCAAGGGCTTCAGGAGCACAGGGTCAAGGTGAGGATACCTGCAGTAGTCTGTGACCATAGAAGGTTATGAGCCACAGGAAATGTGGAGCTCCAGTGAAGAAGGTCCCTGGCTGTCTTCTGGAAACTTCATGCCCATGTCACTAGGCAAAGTAAGGGAAGAGCTGAGGCCAGTTCTTGTGTGGGCACAGCAGGACAAACTGGCTTTACTTGCTGTAAACAGAAGTTTACGGTCAAAAACAACACACGTCCTGAAAGCTTAATGGACATGAGGGAATTCCTGTGAAAGAAATGGGGCACAAAAATCAATCTAATCACATGAGCCAAAGAAGCCTCAAAGAATGGAAGTAAATCCAGAAGACAAAACTTGAGTGTTGTGAAAATGTGAGTGGAGAGAAAGCCAGAAATTAATATGAATGAGGCACATCTTTTATTACTAACTGTGGCAAAGTGCAATGGCCCAGAGGGGAACTCGACAAGTGTGCAGATGCAAGTGGAGAGGACAATGATTCCCAGCAGAGCGGCTGGATTAGAGCGCCCCCTGTGGTCTGGAGGCAGGGCGCCAGTCCTCCCCCACACCTCTAAACGGCTGCCCAGGTTACAAAGCGGTAGGTGCCTCTCAGACATGTGTGCACCACATGGCCAGGACCCACTGGGGACAGTCTGGCTGCAGCGTGTGGTTGCCTGGCATGCTTCAGCGAAGGAGGGTTTCGGAGAGATGGATCACCAAGTGGGGAGGTGGAAGCTGTACTCAAAGTTCATTTATAGATTTATGGTCATTATTACTGTCCAGTCTTTTTAATGAAAAAGAAATATTCCACCGCATCATGGGAATGCTTATAATTTATCTTCTATTTCAACTCCAGCCTGGAAAAAGAACAGAACTAAGAGGAAAAGTCCAACTCACACATCCAGGTTCTTGCATCGGTGTGGATGAATCATTGGTGTGACGTTAAATTGCAGCTTCTTAGAGGACAAACATCTTCACACTGGATGTGTGTCGCTTCACTGCAGCACCTCACACTGCAACGGGCATAAGCACCCGAGCAGCATGACAGACAGACAGTTTATCATCTGCATAAAAGAAAACCCCTAGATTAGTGTTTCCGAACCCGGTCCCCCGGGACCCACGGTTGGTCCATGTTTTTGCTGTCTCCCAGCTCCCTGCCAGACAGTCCACATTTTTGCTCCATCTGAGCTCCCTGTAAGACAGTCCCCCATTTTTGCTCCCTGCCAGTCAGTCCACATTTTTGCTTCATCCCAGCTCCCTGCCAGACAGTCCACATTTTTGCTTTGTCCCAGCTCTCTGTCAGACAATCCACATTTTTGCTTCCTCTGAGCTCCCTACCAGCCAGTCCACATTTTTGCTCCCTCCCAGCTCCCTGTCAGACAATCCACATTTTTGCTTCCTCTGAGCTCCCTGCCAGCCAGTTCACATTTTTGCTCCCTCCCAGCTCCCTACCAGCCAGTCCACATTTTTGCTCCCTCCCAGCTCCCTGCCAGACACTCCACATTTTTGCTTCATCCCAGCTCCCTCCCACTATTATCTGTGGGTCCCCGAGGACTGAATTGGGAAACACTGCCCTAGAGAGGTGATGGTCCCCCAGCAGGAGAATGTATCACTAAATGCATGCCCCCTCTCTGAGTGCTGAACACCTTGTTTGAATCCACCTATTTCACATGGTACTAATGGTGGTAGAAACAAATTATGTCTCACGCTGCTCTCATGACCCGCCAGTCACTAATGGCATCCTGGATTGCGGCACATGAACTGTAACCAGATGGTCTGGGGTGAACTGTGGGGATGGCGTGTTCATAAAACATTAACCATGTCCTTCTCCAAGAAATACCACCCCCACAGCCTGGCATAGCCCAGCCACTCCATTGAGGAGGGGTCATACAGGCTACTTTACTATTTCATCGCCATCGTTCAAGCACTTATCCAGGACAGGGTCTTGGGGGGGATCTTGGAGCCCCCAGAGGACACAGGCATGCAAACTCCTCATGCACAGAGTGAAAGCTGGCTTTGTATCCCCAAGCCAGAAGGTGTGAAGCAAGTGTCACCCACTAAGCCACACAGAAATTAATAACTGAATTTTATAAAATTATTAAAATGTGCAAGATTAGTGGCTGGTATGTCAGACTAAAACTTCTATAATCCACTCAACACAGGAAGGGAAACAGCAATCTCCCCTTACTCAGAAATCCCAGAACAGCCCTATAACACCATATAAATGGCTATGGATAGCAGAATGGAAAGCGAGCTCATAGTATCATATTTAAAAATCTGTCATTCTTTCTTCAGGTACTGTCAAAATTCCCAACGCCTACACGGACGATAAAGAAATGACTGTTTCAAGGGCATATTTAACGCCCACTAATTTCATGTGAAGAGTTGCAGAAAAATGCAGAATACTGACTGATATCTAGAAAGGCAGGAAGAGTCAAAGTGTGGCACAACCACCCAGAAAAACAGAATCACATCAAGAGAGCAGAGGCTGCATAGGGAGATGCCGTGCAGCTGTGGTGAGACGCCCACCGTCCAGCTCATCCCCGTTCAAAGGCCCTGAATTCGTTTCAGGTGCAAGTGGAATTTTATTGCATAATTTCCAGAGGTGGAGCTTTTTGATGGATTTGTGATGGGGCGGAGTTTAGGTGAAGTCTCCCTTCATGGCAGCTACGGCTTGAG
Source organism: Mormyrus iriodes (assembly GCA_011763525.2). Classification (NCBI taxonomy): domain Eukaryota; kingdom Metazoa; phylum Chordata; class Actinopteri; order Osteoglossiformes; family Mormyridae; genus Mormyrus; species Mormyrus iriodes. Next base: position 426,131 of record JAAGVU020000025.1, read on the forward strand.
TGAAGATAGACCCCAGCTATCTTGAAGTTTATATCACTCTAAGAAATAAAAGGTAAAAAAGGCAAAATGGAAACTAAAATTAGCCCAGCTGCTTGGCGGGCCGAATCCTCGTTCTTAAGCACTGTACTCAATCAACACAGCTATAGCATTTCTCAACCAAACTCTAATATGCCAGCTGAAAGCTTGCAAGTACTTAGAGTCTTCTGGCGTTCCAGGGATCTGGGTTAAGAGTTTGTCACTGAAACGCTGGAGAGGGGTTTACCGACCAGGTAGGGAGCAAAGCGGGGACGTCCACAGCATTGCCGTCTCAAAAGATCCATTGCCAAGTCTAATTTCATCCATAGAGTGATGGGACGTTGTCATAATGCACCGTCCACTGTGATTCTGTTGCACATACTGTGAGACCCGCAGACATCTCACAGTCTTAGAAAACACTGGTTAACATTGGAGATGGGATGTTCAAATGAAAAACAGTTTGGAATGTTAAAATAAATATGACTAGGTGATATCAGTGTAAATGGATTGCAAGCTTACGTCAATGTGTGTATGCCTTCTAAATAGCTATTATTCATGGTCTGGAGTCTATTTGCTGTGCAGCATATACCCCAAACAAACAAGTGCATTAAAATTGTTTTAAATTAATGTTATCCAATAGACAAATAAAAAAAAAAAAAAACAGTTGTGATAGAAAACTTAGTACCCTTTCTGTTACTATTTTTGCAAATGCAGTACAGTTGCATCTCATCCTAAGTGTCTAATTTAATGGTTAAGTGAGCTAACCTGTTGCATATGGTGTTTGATGGAAGATGCACAATTTTCCCTGTGAAATGTAAAAAAAAAAAAATCTAACGCTCCCAAATGACATATGGACAGAGGAGCTGCCAGCAACAGGCTTTTGTGCAATCGACAGTGTTTATACCTTGCATGGAAGCATTATGTGCTTTTAATTAAGAATCAAACCCAGATTCAAAAATTGCTTGCATTGCTTACAGATGTACAGAGAGGAAACACAACCTTGTGGTGACGCCCAGTGAGTGGGAACAGGCGCTGAAAGCAGAACTCGCCGGTGAACGCCTTGGCCAGTGGACATCTTGGCTGATGGAGTACGCAGGAGAAAAATGGGTGCTGCCGTTTGGTGTCAGCCTTCGTTTCACCAGCTAGGCCACTCAAATTCTTATAATGCAGAGTCCCTGTCTGCCAGCTGTTCTAAGTGGATGTGTATGGGTTGAAAGTGAGGGGCCTTTGGCTGTGGGTAAGCACATCTGCATGCCTTGTGACCCTGGGCATTCTATTCGCTCCACTGGGCCCATCGTGGAGCGTACAGGGATGCAGAAAGGAAGGGTGACATTAATATATAAACTCCACCAACACATGCATTTCAATGGCTACGGGCAAATCTTGGAGGTTGTCCCCCAGCGCAGTCAACCTGTAAAGCCCTGACCCCTTTGTAATGCAGGCAGCCTTTGAGATATCGAATCACTGGGCTTGGGATTCTCTGCCAGCGAGGCTGATTGTTTATTTTCAGGTGGGTCCCCTGACTGCACCAGCTACTTGCCATAACCAGCAAGTTCCATGAAAATGACCCTGAATGCCAAATACCAATATGGTGCTCGCTAAGTTACAATTAAGAGGTATTTAGCAATTAAGACAATTAGTCATCCTGGCATTTACATTACATACAGGGAGAAAACTTTTTTATGGATCCTGAAATGTATTCATTTCAAAGAGTAGATATTGATATTATTATAGCTGGTGGAAAAAATGAAGCAGTTTGCACAGACATTTTGTGGCTACATTAAAAGCCCAGTGTTGCATGCCTGTGACCCATGACACCTGATTCATAATGAACATCCTCACGTGTCACCACGGCTAATATTCATGTGCAGCTGGAAAACGAAAAATACGGCACTGGTTTTAAGACAGAAATTGTTTCGGTGACCAGCCCGCTTTCCAGCATGGCTCTGCCAAATTTCCAAGCTCAAGAGTTGCCAGTTTTTATTCGTTTACATAACAGCCTTTTCAGAGGGCACTGGCAAATACCGACTCACGGCGTTGAAAAACTGCTAATTTTCTTGCCCATGCCTGCTAACCTGCTCATAACGTGTCGTCAACATTTCTGCAAAAAATAAAGTATAAACCTGTCAGTAAAGCTCGGAGTCACTTATCATTTCACCACAAATATTTAATAAGAATTCCTGTATTTGATTATTTAAGAAATATGTAGCTGGAGCAAAGGTGTCAATAAGAAGCAGACACAGAAAGTAACTGGAAAAACTCCTTTCAGAGGAAAAAAAACATTAGCTGCCAGTGGCAACAGAATAAAATAAAACAAAACATTATTTTTGAAGTATGCAAACATTTTTGAGACCTTTTTTTTCCGTGAAAACGGTGATAATTTATGTGAGCAGCTTTTGATGTTTTTAATGCTGTCCCTTTATGTCACACCACTGTGTTGGATTATATAACAGAATCAGATCAGCAGAGGAAGGGAGAATAGCTATTTAGGCCTTGATAGCATCTCTGTCTAAGTGCCTATAACACACTTTCCATTACATTTTCTCACTCACAGCCTATTGGCTAAGGTGCTGATCAGTTCTCTGTTTCATGTGATTATCCTTATCTCTCCAAAGGTTGCTGCATTGTTTTCCCCTGTGGTTCTCGATATGCCTTGGCAATTCCAGAATGGCTGTTTGTAGATAACATCTAAGTCCGTTTGACCCTTGGCTAAACTAACACCTCCAGGCTGCCCTGGCTAGCGGCCTGCCTTCAGGTTGAGGATGATTGTTGTACAGAGATCTCAAATTCTCAGGCTGCACTTGTATCTTTAAACTAGCAGTCATCACATGTGATCTCATTTCTGGTCTGTCAGACTCCAACAAGTGGTGACAGGCCATCATTAAGCTCCAAAGAGGAACCAAAAGCAAAAATCCTTTTAAATCCTTTCATCTCAGAACTGCTAATCCCAGAATAACGTTTTTTGTTTTTTAATATTTTTTAATAAAGCAGTAGCTTTGCTTGCAATTTGAGGTATTCTTCATCCATGTCATACAAATAGCTTGCACATTACACTGCAATGTGATGTTGCCATTTTCTTAATGAAAAAAAGAATGACTGCTAGGAATAAATTTGGTTTTGATGTACTGCGGTATGTTCTTCAGCAGGAAGGTAGGTCAAGTCAAAAGAACATTGCCACCTGTTAGCCATCCTGTATGGAAAAAAATGCAGTTTTCCTACTTTTATTGGCTCAACTGAAGAACATTCGACTTTGACTTTGAGCTCTAAAAACTCGTCAGTGTCTTTCTTAGCTACGCATGACAGAAGGAATGATCCTTTAGGAATTTTAGGTGGAATTTCAAATGAATCACTGCATCGGTTGACCAAATTAGGTAAAGTATGTGATGGCGAGCTTTAGGGGCCTGTGCAGAGGTTGACAGTGGCCACCATGTACCCAGACAGTGGCAGCTCAGATTGCACCCACCCTGGTCATTAATCCCTAATTTATGTCTGTCTTGTCCTACAGACACGCAACCTGCCGTTAATGTCAGCAGCTGCTAAACTGCAAAAATATAATTCTGAACTGTTTTGCAGATGACACTGATACTTTTCTTGAGGCCTGTTGGTCAGGCCCATTTCATTCACAAGTGATTTAGTGGCGGGTCAGGTTCCTTCCATACTTTTGAACCTTTTCTTGTTCAGACAAACATGTTCTGCCGCTCTGAGTGCTCTTGACCTGCTTCACGCACCACTGGAGCCTTACTAATCATGAAGAGAGACAACTGATGGTTGACGGACAGCGTTGAGGAAAATTTGACATTTTTCGATATTCAAGAAAATAACTGGACAACTGGACGGTAAGTGGTGATGGGCATGATTAAGATAGACATCTGCAAACAATGTGAGCGTGTGAATTTTTGGTTATTTAATTTCTGCAATTTTTACATGTGAAGTTTCACTAAGAAACTTGGGAGGTGGTAGATCGTCTGGTAAATGTAAATTAGTTTTCACTGAACAACGAAAAGGACATGGCCTGCCTGTATCTCCACACAATACCTTCTAACCTGCATATGCAATAATAGGCACAAATAAGGTACATACACAACAAACCCCAAATGTGTTTTTTCGCATTACTACTCTGCACACAGTGTAAAAAATGTGCTAAAACTCGCGAAACGATCCATCTAAAAGCGAGCAAGCCTTCTAACAGGTATAACATTGTTTTCCAATCCTGTGCAGCAGCAAATCCAATGGAAAACAGAGTGGAATGTAAGCAGATTCAATGGCTACAGCAATATCTGAATTATTACAAGCTTGCTTGTGTTTTGGAGTGGAAGCAGAACAGCAGACGTCTAGCAACAAGTTAAAGTTTGTTATAAAGACGCAGTGTTCATAAACTCTAGAGCACCGGTGAGATATGTAAAGGTCTTCAGGTGGCCAAAGAAATCATAACACAAAAGAGCATAAACATGACCTTTCTCATGGGATTTGTACTCTTGTGTAGGTCTTTGCTCTTCGGTCCAAACCAGAACTATCATATAACAAAGCAGAAGCTGTGGGAGAGAGAACTCAACACAATTTATGTCCCTCACTGCATTTAGACTTCCGTGCAACACTGTGTTTCTTGGCTAAAAGGACAAGAAATGACAAAGTGATTTTTTCCACCTCATTTCTCTCATTTTTACACAATGCATATCTGATTTGCTTCATTCCAGAGCCACTGGCAGGATCCAGGCAAGGCCTCCAAATTTGACTGAGCCAGAAATCCCATTGTCTGAAAGCTAAGTACAGATCCTGAAGTAAGTTACGATTCACTTCATTATTAGCTCAGACGTTTGTTCGTCCCCACCTTGATGACATGTGGCACTGCAACCCGGACAGCTTCTTAAATCAGAGTAAATGTAAGTTTAAAAATATGACGTGACCTCTTATGTGCATGCATGCTCCCAAGCAGAACTGTGCACAAAGTGGTGGCTCTGAATACTACCGTAGAGAAGGCATTGCTACAGCCAAGGGGAACCTAGCAGGCAGCCATGGAGCCAGTCACGCACTGCGTTAACGGGCACATTCTTTGAAGTTCTGGCCTGCTGTAACAGCTGTAAATTCAAATTTGGACTTCAGCTTAACTCAGCTGACTGGCAAAATCCCTTTGCCTATGAGGAGTTCTCTTATTCTGGGGAGATCGATGAGTCTCCCATGACAGAGTGTAAGCGTTCGGCGCTAAGTGCTTTGGCCACCCGTAATACGCAGCATTTCAATGGGGATGTCTTCCTGGCAGCGGTTTAGAAGCCTGACGGCTCTGTTCTCGATGGCTGGCTCTCAGACAGAGAGCCGGCTAAAGCATTTGATACCGATGTCTTCCCACGGCCTGGGGTGTCCAGCGTTAAGTAAATTCCAGCTTAACCCAACACATTTCTGATACAGTCTCAACATGCAGCTCTGTATATGTAAGCTATCTTGTTAAAAACGACAATGAGTACAACAGAAGTGCATTCTTTCATCGTTTCCAAAATGCACATTTGTTTGGCACAACACTTAGTGAGAAACATGGGCCAAATCATAAATCATATTTAATACACAGAATATGTCATACACTGAAGTTTGCCAATAAAAGTGAATGACAAATCATATATCAGTCTTTTCACTACACAGGTGTACAGTCCACGATATGCTTGCCCTCCAATCTAGATTTTACTAATCAATTTGCCTCAGGTTATTGGTGTTATTTTATTGTTTTGTTCCTGATTTTTTAAAGAACTTAAAAATCAACCTTCCAAGAAATTCCAGGGTTTAGAGGGAAGTTCCTGGATGTAGGGTGGTATCAGGCATCTGTGTTCAGGTGGAAAACATGTAAGTGTCTTTTAAAAGCCTTGGCAGAGGATGTGTGAGCGTGGCATCCTGCCCAGGGTGTACCCAGGCTTGTGCCCTGTGCTACTGGGTTTTATGTAGATCTCTTGATAATAATATCATCCCTTCAGCTGCCAACAGGGTTTACACACACATTATTTGTTGCCTTACTCCTGTGTCTCTCACATGTCTGAGCTCCAACCTGAATTACACATTAATATATTTTTAATAGCATATTCTTTACCCCAATAATTCAAATGCAATTTGATTTGTACAATTGAGGCCAATGCAATAGGCATTTTAGCAATAACAAAAGACATATGTAATCACCACACGCAGCAATCAGCCGGCCGCATTTATGAGTGCTCTTAAGCGATCAGCCATTTTTAGGTGCTTTATTTGACAGCTCCTGTTTCAGCCGTTACCTAATACTTCCAACTTAATGGGAATTAGAAGTTCATGTACCTCTCCCACTCACCCCAGATGTTGCCTCTGGAGGGACCTTCTGTCCACAGCAAGGTGAGACTAAGGAAAATGGCTTCCAGATTATGAAAAATAAAATAAAATAAAATAAAACAGACAAGAAAGGTCTGCAGGTCACTCCCAATACACAGCAATCAGACGACAAACAACATGCCAACCAGAGGCAGGAGCATCCGCTGCATTAGTACAGCCTGAATGTCAGTCTCGTCAACCACCCCACATTACTCCCACTTAAGTATAAGAATGGTGGAAGTAATCAGACTAATACATGCTGGATGAAGGGGCTCTGTGCTGTTGTGCCACTATGTACTCCCGCAGACTGAGTTTCCTGCTGTTACGGAGGTGGTTCCGCTACAGCCAGCAGGGGGGCCCCCATACCTCAGACCTCAAACCTCACTTAGTGCTGTAGTTCCAGGAGTGACCCTTTGGCAGTGGAAACAGCATGCCCAGATATTTGACAGCTCAAAGGACTTTTTAAAATAAATTAATCTAGTGAAACTGGGCCAGCTAAGAGCATTAGAAAAAAGTGATTTAAAGCTCATTTCCTAAGAGCAAGACCCAAAGCAGCAGTAGAAACAGGCAGTGTTTGTTGTTTTGTCTCACATAACATCCAGTGGCATGTATGCTGAAGCAGAACAGCTTCGCACTTGAAAATCTGCAACTTTTTTTAAAGAATATATGAATATTTGTATATATTTCCAAATCTTTTTGATATAAACCCTGGTCACTCTAACTGTATGTTTTCTGCAATTTTAAACTGCACTATTAAGGTACAAACTCTGGTTACTGCGGTTGAGTTATATCATTTTTTGCAGACAAATGAGAAGTGAATTGCTGTCTAATGACTGGAAAACATCTTTGTTTTTGAACTCATCCATGCATTCTTTCTACCCCAGAGCAAAAGAGATACTACCTCAAATATTGGTGAAATTATTGCAAATACAGAAGTAAACCTCAGAACCTTCGCCAGTACAGTGTGTACATGAGGCTTTCCGGTACTGAAGAAGCCAACGCTCGAATAACAGGAGTGTGGTCACGGCGCAAACGGAAAGGACAACAGCCAGTGTCAAGCAGCCACCTTTTGGACGTGGCTCTTTTTGGATCACAGCATTCCAATCCAAACTCACTGATCACCACTAGGGGGAGTTTTGGCAGTAATCTGGGAAAACAAACCAGCCGATCGTATCATTAATTCTGACCAGAGTGACTGCAGTGATGACAGACAGGCGTATGGTGAAACTCCGTGGTGTTACCTTGCCCATTGCACAGCCGTTTTGGCACAGAACACGGACAGCGGTGCATACTGGCAACTCCCTTGATGCAGTCTGTTTAAACTGGCATTCTTATTAGGCCCCTGATTAGCAAACAACTGCTGCTGAGTGAGTTTAATCAAATGGGTGGTTAAGGGTAAATATTGATACTGGATCTAATCTTCTGGAGTGAGTATTATGCTTCAGAATTTAGTTTTTTTTCTCTATCCTGTTCAGCTATTCAGGTCACAATGAATTTTTTAAGCCTTCTTAAGTGGATTCATATTAAATTATTACAAATCCTAACTATGTAGAGTGAGTTAATCGCTGTTCTGTTGCAGTTTCAGCACCAGGTCAGCAATTCACTCTTACTTTCATTTCGAAAGGGCCCAATCGAAAAGACTGTCATTAGACTATAAAACTGAGTCACTTTAATCCGCCAGGAACAGACTGTGGTCTTGGTGTAAAATCACAAGGTAAATTTAACCTGGCAGTCCATCCAGATTTGGTGAGGGGTTTCAGCACACTTTAAATGTCATGCTAGATCACCATCTAAATTCCTGCTCTTCCATCCTCCCTTTTTTGTGTCCACGTCCACGGCCAGCTTGAAACAGGAATTTTGGAATAGATGATACCTTTGAGGGGGAAATTCCCCTTGTAGGAGTAAAAGCAAAGGAAGAGGAACACATAGTCTCCTCATAAAAAAAATGGGAAAACAAATGGGAAACAAAACATGCACCTTACTGGGGAAATATATAGGGGCTCTAGTCTGAGATTAATGCCAGACTAACGTAAGGCAGAGTAACACACAGGAAGACTGCAAGTGGTAAATGGGTACAGCAAATAAATGTAAATAGTGTGGCACAGTGTTTCCCAACCTGGTCCTCCTTCTCGGTAGGTCCCGGTAGGGAGCTGGAAGAGAGGAAAAACTTGGACTGTGTGGAGGTCCCTGAGGACTGGGTTGAGAAACATTAGTGTAGCGCACCTACTCCATCTTTAGGGGAATGGCAGTCTGGCAGTCCTGCCCCCGCTTTGACACAAGGGGCTTTTCTCCAGTGACAAAGGACATCGTGTTTCCCACCCATGCTGGAATTGTTTGTCAGCACCCAGATTCAGCTCTACATATTTTCCCAGGATTACTGTATCATTGGTTTAGCCTCTCCCTAACTATTATCACATCAGTCACACTGTCCTGGGTTACAAGGGCTGGCCCACGAATTGAAGCCACCGGTTTACCCTAAGTCCCCATCCGCCCTTTGTGGGAGGCTGCGGGTGTTCATCCCGGGCTCCTGTGGATAATGGCGCCATTCTGTTGATAATCCCTCCCTTTGACACAGAAGACAAGTCACTGTATGTAATAGAGAGTTGCCTGCTGCCTGTGCCCTCCTGTGCAGCAGAAAGTGTTTATTTTTATAGCTATGGTGGGCTACAGTCCTCCTGAAAGGAACAGCAAACTGGGCTTTTATTTAATTGATTTTCAAAGCTCAACCTAATATTCAAATAGATAATTGTGATTGCTGGCGTGCATGCTGAGTTCTCTCACATATTCATTTATTTTTTTCCTCCCAGAACATTGGCACCTATATCCCTCTACAGTTTTTCACCTAGAAACGCTGTTTCTAGTTAGATACTGGCATTTAATCTAATTAAAGTATAGTCAAACCTCCCTTACCCAGACCTTCTTTTATACGGGCACCTCCCTCTATCGGGCAGCTCTAGGCACACGCATGCTCAAATTAATGTTACACAATCAGCAGCCGTGCAAAATCCAGGGCTTCACAAAGGAAGCGTAGTGTCATGTCCCTCCAAAAGAAGCTCGATATCATTACAGAGATACGACAAAGAAAATCACACAGAGTTGTTGCAGGCCATTTTGGAGTGGCTAAGTCTACGGTAGGCGAAATTTGGAAGAGTAAAGAAAAAATCGAGAAGCATGTGACAACTAGCGCTAATCCTGCATTAACCAAGAAGTGCTGTATTGTCAGAGATGCACATTTCCAAAACCTGGACGAAGCTTGTTACCTGTGGTTTCAGCAACAGCGAGCTAAAGGTGCTCCAGTGATCTTTTTGGCATCCAGGGAAACTGGGAGTCGGTATATAAAGAACGGCACTTCAATGAATTATGCTTTAGTGCTGGGACAGAAATGTAACGTTACCAGCACAGGTCTGTTAAAGATGAAAATGAAATGGTCCAGGTGAGGTGCTTTATGTCTCTAAAAGTATAATGGGAAAAGGGATTATCACAGATGAGTTCCTGACAACGTCGGCGATCTGTCTGGTTATCCGCTGTATCAGTCCATGTGAAAAAGAGTAAGAAAAAAGAGGGAAAGCCCATAAATAGGTCTATCTCACTATTAGAAAAGAACCACTGGCATTTCTACAGAATAAAATTATTAAGAAAATGATTTGGTTTTATCTGACTCTAGACAATCTTATACTAACTAGCCTAAGCTAACCTACTGCTTTCCATACAGGGCACTGTGTACCGTCAGGCATTTACAAAGGCAGTAAGTGATCACAGATCACTGAGATTCACCCTGCTCTTTCTTTCCTGTGCTAGCAGTTTTTCTTTATTTTCAGGGTAACAAGCATCCATTGCAAGGAGAAAAACAAACTTTTTGGGTAACAACAGCTCAAAAAAGATCATAAGGCATTAAGTGGTCAAGAGAAGCTGATAACCCTGTGAATTCTGTCACGTCACCAAGGGGGAGCAATACTTCAGGAGTCTTGCTCCTCATTATGGCCCCGCTACGATGACGAGGCTTGTTAGTTGCTGACAATCTGAAGTCAAGCACCCTGCTCTCTGTTTTCATATGGGACAGGTGGCTTTTCAGCTGTGCCATCTGATACCACAATTAAAAGGATTGTTTGGTAATCCTACCTGCATCCTGTATTTGCACAATGATTTTGTTCAGTAAACAGCACTGAAGTCGCAGGTGACTAATTTCTGAAGATGCTGCCTGTTCTGTAATGCAGGATAGGAAAAATTTGAGAGGCACATAATGACAAAAATTCCAACTTTTATAGTCAATGAGCAAAAAAATGCATTTGTGGTTTATTTTTACAAAGGTCTAGCCTTGCTGATGGTGTGACACTGACAGAACTGGACAGATCATTTAATTTCCAAAGGCCCCAGATGACAAGGATGGGTTGACATCAAAAGCATTCCAGGAATTATAGTGAAGTCTGCTGTGTCGGACTCAAGAATGTTAACAAAATAGTCTTTGAGCTGACATGTAAAATACAGGTGATGAAAATGATTTCTGGTTGTGGGGAAAACAAAGGGGAACGAATCAAGGTGAGAAGCAACCTGCTTCTGTGAAACTTAGGATGTTTTCCAAATACAGCTGAACAAGAAAACAACATTCCCAGCCTTTTTCAGTGATCTGCTGCATGGCCTGTAGCAGCAGTGTCAGATCATGATCTAGTGATTTGGCTCAATCTAGGCCGGTCGTATGTGTTATTCTCCTTAAAGCAGGCAGTGCACGTGCCTTGTCTGTACTTCGGCCAGGTCTATATGACCCTGTTAGCGGCGCCTCTGCTCCTGTCGTTGTGGGGCAATGGCAGCCCATTGAGCTGCACCTGGAAAACAGCTCTCGGGCCCACTGCTGCAAAACTTTCTGCACACCCCAGGTACCTCAGTATCAAACGGAAGTTGTGCAATGCTGCCATTTCACACCCACCAACTTCCCCTCAAGACGCCCCCGTGGAGATGGTGCTGGAATTGTGGGGGGTGCAAATCTGTTTCCTCCATTTTACTAACAGGAGGGATAGTCACCTCAGGGATTGTATGCAATTTTCTACTATTATTGGGTCATTCAAATGACCTAACCCTAACCTTTGGTTTTTTATAATCTAAATTTATAAATGTTCAGTTTAAAGGATCAGAAGCCTTATATTCAACCACAACATCCAAATACATCCTCTGCTCTGCAAGGTGGTCCCCTGTCACCATCATACCCTAGGGGGTGGGGTGGGGGCTTGTCTTGCAGTCACAGATCATTGCAGCATTCGTCTGTCAGCAGGGAATGTTTACAGTCCCCCTTGAAGGAATGACGGAGCAGCCTTCGGGGCTGAAAACCCATGGGGCTTCCTCTGTAAATAAACAGTGCAGTGAATTTACAGGAGAACTGGGTTGATACCAATTTTAACCTTGAGTTCATTGAACTCCTCATCCCTCAAAGGTTCATATAATTGCATAAAAGCCCTGACCAACCACTGCATGCCCACTTTGACAACTGAACTTGTGTCTCATTCTGGTCCAACCTCACTGGGCAGGGACAAATGAATAGAGCAGTTGACAAGCACTTCTAATGACAAGGCTTCTTCAATTGCTTGACGGACATCATTGCATTAAAGAGATATTCTAGAGGTGTGGAAGGTTGGAAATATAGACAATAATCTGAAAGAAGAGTGGCACTGTTGCACCAGGGGTCAAACAGATGTCCAGCTCTCTTTCCTTGTTTAATAGGCATTCCTTAAAGCTCCCTACCCCCAAAAGGATGCTTCCTGCTACACATGCATGTAACAGCCAGCCACTGGGACAGGATTAGTGATTAGTGTCTCATGGATTGTCAGGAGGCATCAGTGGATGTCAGCAATCATCAACCTGTTTATACACAGAGAAACGTGTCCGTGGCAAGACTAGTCTGTGTCTATTGTAAAAAGCTAGGTAGGCTAGCCTTTTCAATACAATGTCCATTACAATTTGCCATTGTGTTGACCTCTGCTGGGTGCATCTCTTGGAGCCTGTGGCCGGCCCCTCTTCCCATTGATGCCTACGTTCACAGGAAGCCTAGAGGTCTCACACGTATTCTGGCTCCCATAGAGAGTTACACCAAACATCTCCGCAACAGGAATGTTATTCGCTCCTTTAAAAAAAATAAAGATAAAAATAAAAAGCATACATATAATCTCCAGGTGAAAGATCTCCTTAATACATGATAATTTATACAAACTTCTTTTATTTAAATAAAGCTTTCAGTGTTCAGTTTTCTATGAGAACAGTAGATAAGGCAGGAACAAAATCCTGACCTGCATCCTGTAAAAGAATACACCTGGACCCTTGGTCCTGGTAGCAAAAACAAGCTGCTGCATTAAATCAAGCGTCATTTAAAAGCCTTCAAAACACCCTTCATTCCAGTAAACAAAGATATACGAGATAATACTATCCAGTGTGAGCTTTAAATTTGAGCTCTCACAGTATGAGGGGCCTTCGAAGTTCACTTTGAAGCAGTGGCGGTCGAAGCCCATATAGCAGTCTAGGCTAGCTTTACCACTCATTCCCCCCCCCCCCCCCCCAGCAGGTAGTTTCCTAAGTCAGCATCCCCTCAAAACATGCCTCCCTGGGCAATTGTCCATGTTGCACTTACTAGTACCTGCCATTGCAGTGAAGAAACTTAATGTGCCGTCAATGATAACTGCGTTTTTTTATGGTTGTTTGAATGTCGTCCAGTTACTGGACTGAGAGAATATTTTGCGTGCCCGTAACATATATGGTTATCAAATAAGAGGAATGAGAGTTTCTTTTGTGATAAGACAAAACATCATTCTATAGATATGGGGGATCTGGAAGATTCTTTAACTGATTCCCCTATGAACAAAGCATGCAGTGTTTCCGGCCAGCCATCACACTGTCACAAATCTGAATTCAATGAACCCGTGATACGTTCCGAAGTCAATGGAAACGAGCCACGGTGCAATGGAAATAACATGAGGAAAAGGGAGTACGCTTTAATAAAAATATGTTATCTTCAGCTACGTTACTGTTATTTGTAGCATGCGGTTCCCATCAATTTCCTGAATGGAACAAAAGTCTACATCTGATACACAACAGATCCACTAGCAGTAATATTTAGGAGACTGAAATTATACTTTTTGAAGGCTCCTGATTTGCTTGTGGTCAGACTCTGAGAAGCAACAGTGTATGTCTAACTGGAATGACACTTCTCTATGGAGAACATTTAGCATATTTTAAAAGGCTATGTGACTGTCTGGCCAAACAGTCATTAATCTATTATACTGTGAACTTTTTGTTTTTGTTTTAATGCACTTATTTCCCATATCCTGTAAGCAGGAAGTGGAACAAAAACATTGGTATGAGAGAACTAAACAGGACATAAGTAAATTAAAATGCCAGTAGACATTCTGGATGCTGATCTGTCTTCAATTTCTGGTATGGCAGCCTTAACAGCATGGTTATGTTGTGCTGCATGTCATTTTGACATCTTTCCTCCCAGCACAGAAAAGACAGGATGCATCCAAGCAGGCAATACACTTCACTTAAGGTTTTGCATCTACGACCTATGTTAGACAACTTCTAGCCATCCATCCAGTATCTGCTGTTTATTTGGGGCCGGGTTGCAGGGGCAGCAGTCTGAGCAGGGCTGTTAGACAACTTTTCAACTGCAAAGGTGGTCCATACCTCACTATTTCAGCACCACGGTGATCTGTCCCACACGGTGACTTACACTGCTCACAAGTCAAGACAATTTATCTTCATTCAATAATACCCATCTATCCATGTTGATACACAATCAAAAGCAGAGCCAGAGAGTCCCTGAAGCAATGGGGAAGGGGGAATTAAGGGCCTCACGACAAAATCACTCTGCCAACTGCGGGAGTTGAACTGGTGACCTTCCGATCATAGGCAAAGGGTCCTAACCCACTGAGCTACACACCACCCCCAGAAAAAGCGCACTCAGACAATCCCTGGAGCAACTGGGGGTTAAGGGCTTTGCTCAGAGGCCCAATGGTTAAATTACTCTGCCAACCCTGGAATTTGATCCGGCGACCTTCTGATCACAGGCACAGCTCCCTCACTGAGCCACACTGATAACTTTGCTTTGCTACAGATAACATAAAATGCTCCTAGTTTAGCACTGTGCACAACAACGATCAAAGGATTTTTTGACTAATCATTTTAAAGTCGACGAGCACATTATTGCAGAATATTGCCTATTTTTTTTAGTGCCTATTTTTAACATCAGGTTTCGCATGAGTAGGTAGACATCAAACATCTGTTCTTTTAGAAATGTGAAGTATTACACATTGTATATTTCAGCCCCTGGGGACAGCTGCCATCTGCATGCTATACTGCTGAGGCCTGCAGGCCACCTTCGTGGATGGATGACTTCTCTAAGTATGGGAGACTTCCTACGATGTGCAGTCAGAAGCTGGAGGCATCGTCTGGGTGAAAGGCTTTCCCTCACTTGTGCTCCTGGTGTCAGCAGGGTATCTGCCTTGTCTATAATGAGCTTCATGTTACCACTGACTGACCTAATGCTGCCGTAACACTTTTCCCAAATTCACGATATAATCCCCATCATACATGTTATTCTTGCCTTATCATTGCACCAAAAAGTAAACATGGAGGACCAGCATCACTCCTTTGTAGAATGACAATTATTGCAAAGTGCTATAAGCTGTAAACTGCTGGGCCTGCCCCCAGTTCTAATTTCCTGTGGCTCATGCTTTTAATGATGAATTGAGTTAGTCCTTCAACAAGAAGGAAGAAAGTCTAGCTGCATTGTATCAGTGGTTACAGAAAATTGTATAAATTATAGAAAATGCAAACCCTTTGTGCAAAACCTTTTGTTTCGAAACCCCTACACGTGCATTTCATTAGTGAGCAAAAACCAACTTGGAAAAGTGAAGCAGCTCTTCAGACAATTTATTTACAAAATCAAGCAGCCAACAATTCATTCCTGTCAAGTGCAGAGGTGCTTGAAACGACTTGGACCCCCACGCACAAACTTTTCCGAATCATAGAGATGAATAATTCCTTATGCATTTTGCCCCCTAACACTCCAATTAACATGAACCATGAAAAAGCAGTCACGAAACAATGTTGCGTGCCGCTGCCTGACAGCTGAATGACTTATGGCTGCTGTCTCAGACAGGTCATGGAGTTTCTGTTAGTACCATTGTTCTGCGGAGCTGCCCGGCGAGGCGCTCCGATACTGATCCTGGCTCCCGCGGCAATGGATTAGTCAGATGCTAGGCTTGGACAGCAAACAGTGACACACAGTTGTTGCATAATCTAGGGCTTGTTACCACAGAAGCAGAAAATGCCACGTTCAGCTTCTCACGGTAATCGTGTCGGCTAACAGTGGAGAAAGCTCTGGAGAAAACACTGCCTCAGGCTGGCAGATTGCAGAGTACGAGATGCTTGTGGAAGTTTAGTGCAATCCCAGCAAGCGTACCTGGGCCCCCCCACCCCCCAGAGTCTCTGTTCTGGTCAAAAATGTGCTTACTGGATACCCCACTGTCTCCTTACTGAATGTACAATAAGGTCTTGTTGTATTGCGGCTGGTCCTGGAAAAACTGTTTCTAAATTGCAACAGGGCAGCATGCATGGGGTGTAATACTTCCTTTGTACCTCCTTAGTTCAGCATGATGTAATTCGTCTTTCTTAATTGTTCTTAAAAGGACGCACCGTTATATGCGACCACCCTGCTTTTTATGAGTGCTGCCATGGCAGGCGGAATTACGAGCAAGATGATATGAGCGGTGGCTGAAACCACACTGGGCATAGGGTGCCGAGCGCCCAGGCTCTCCACACGTAGACAGGGGCTACAGACACCGTGGAAATGCAGAAACTCCAGCAGCATGTGCGAACCCCCACACCACACTACGCCAGCTCACCCACTGAACTTTACCGTAAACCCTCACAGATCTTGAGTTATTGCAGCTCAGCTGGAGCTCAGCTGCTTGCCTGGGGGTCCTCTGAGGACTGCAGCTAAGGCAGGATGAAGAGAGGGATTCCCAGCAACCGTACGGGGAAAGAGTCAGGGAAATGTGTGCTGTCTGGGATAAATAAAGCTGCTTCGTCAAAGAGAAAGGGAGAGTGCAAAATGGAACATTCCTCAGATTCCTCCATGTTCCAGTAAATGCTATTCAAGTGTTTAGCTCGCTCACGCTGTTTCCTGTTTTATCCACTAAATCCTTTTTTTAACAACACACCTTTGTTAGGCCTGAGTGCATAGCCTAGCATGCTGGTCTGAGAGGTAACAAGAATTATTTTTATTTTTTAGGGACCAGGGGTGCAAGAGGTGGGGGGGGGTCACCATGTGCAGGAGACATTATTCATTTCACTGGCTGGACCCCGTGTGCTGATTCTTCATCGGCTCCTAATCACGCAGCTGGTTGTTCCAGTTAACCAAATATTTCACTTGTACCAGAAGAGAAAAAAACGATGCGGAAAAGTCGTCACACAATCAAGTAAAATCCAGGCGATTATTATTATGTTAGCTTTCTGATGTCATAATGGAATTACTAATGGCAAAAAAAATCTGCATCCGCCGACTTCTTTCCACGAGCTGCCCATGTGATTAACAGGCTCACCAGCCCCCCCCTTAGCTTCTGCACAATTAAGTGGGATGCTAGAGGGACAGGCAAACAGCGGTAAATCAATAAAGCTCAATGACTTAGCACAACTACTGTGCATAACTGAACAGCCGTTAAAGCCCCCTCCCCCCACTCAGGGGCTCCAAGTAAGTGAACCCTCCCTGGTCATGGTGCCCCCTCCAAGCTTGCAAGAAGTGTAAAAACAATTGGAAGTTCAGCCCATTGGTGTGTTTGTTTATTGCTGCTATGTCAACAGCTATGCTTGGGTTTTAAAGGACCTTTGCTCCGGGCTGCTGATGCTGCCCTCATGGCTGAACGCTGACATCTCCACTGATTTGTGTGTTTGTGCGTGTCTGTGTCCAAGGGCATCTATGTGTGTGCAAAGGTGTTTGCAGAAGCAGTAAATTATACTACAAGATTTGGTTCCCCAAAGGTTCCGGTTTGTTATCCTGTGCATGTAACCCAATGCTGTAGGATCTGGAGGATGTAGAAAAACATGAGAAATCTGTCCAAGGGAAGAAGGTCACTGACATTTCTCCATATTTGTAGTTAATGTGGGACATAGACACAAGCTTGTACTTTCCATTCCGAAACTCCAGCTTAGTAGAAGTCATGTGCAGGGACTTCAGATATTTGATGTAAACTTTCTGGTCCTGGATATGAATCAGAGAGTCCAGCCTCTGGAATTGAAAACACCTTGTAGGCTTTCGCTTCCATCTGATAGCTATTGCAGGTTCTGGTGAATTGGGTCTCAGCCTCCCTCTGCCACACTGAATCATAACGTATCTGTTAGTCCATAACGTTTAAACCAAACTATGAACCGATAAAACTTACTTTAATACTCCCTAGATGTGGTCTGCAAATATTTGTTTTTAAAAAGTGTGGCAGTTCTGCGCTAATATAGCAGCAGGAGCCAGTGTGGTGCTGGAAATGAATTATGGTTTCCCCTAGCAGATTTGTGGCACAGGGTGTTTTTTAAAAAATTGTCCTGTTAAGCAATGAAAATTCTCCAATATACCAAATATCTCCAGTCTAAGCTGGAATCTGCAGTAGCAGATTGCACAGCTGTATCTTATATCAGCCAGCACGATAATCTGAGATTTCATTATGGTGACTACAAAGAAAAGAAATGGAGGAAAGGCAGACAATTAAAATGTCCAAACAACTAACAGCATTTTACTTTATATTCCACATAAAACAGAAGCAGAACATCAGACTACAAAAAAGGAGAAAAATTCCATGGTTACAGGGAAAAAATGCATTAGGTTCAAATACTTAGCGAAGAATACAAGCAGAATCAGGTGATCTGAAAACCACGCATTTACAACCAGAGATAAATGTTCTGATGTTTGATGTTTTCCTATGATACAGCTGAAAATGTGAGCAAAGCACAGGTAATGATTACTGAGAAAGGACCTCATTGCTGGAATCCACAGCATTTCTAACATGTATGTGGCTGCATCAGAAGATGAGAGTAATAAGTCGCATCAGAGTCATATCAGAGTCATATCAGAGTCACACAAACGCAAGCGCAAGGCCAGTGACACATACACACAAATATCTCCCAGATTCCAAAACTGAAAATGAAGCCTGGATGCAAGTGGAGAGTTTCCAGTCTTGCGTGTTTAAGCATCTGCCAGTAAATTCTGAGGGCACATTAGCAGCACATAGGTGGAAATTAATATACAGAAGCACTTTAAGAGCTCAGGGTTTAGGACAAAGGTCTCAAAATCAGATCCATGTGTCCCATGTTTGCGTGCTCAGCCCATTTCATTCTGGTAGCTAGTTCATTATCAGCTAAAAAAAAGAGGAATGGTTTACAGTGAAAACAGCTACCCAGGAATTAAGCCAGAGACCTCTAGCTAAGGCCTAGAATCAGTGCAGCCTCCAGCTTAACAAGTACATGAAATGTTCACCACCCATACAAAACTAAAAAGAGCCAGTTATCCTGCAATATTATGTTGCTCTGTGAAACACATTGTTTTCTTATAAATAGCCAAGTCAAAGTCATTTGAACAGTACATAAAATAAATGAGCGCCATCCACGTCCTTAAATCTTTTTTTCCAAATATGGTCTCATAAATGTTTTGTATTATTAGTGTGCTTGTATGTATATTTATATGTCTGGCTATGTGTGTGACAGAGGGTACATGAATTTCACGTAATGCTCTATTTTCCTTCACTCGAGCACCTGACCTAGGCAGTGATTTCAGACAGCAGCATGTAATACACCTCCTTTGGCAGGTTTGACTGGAAACCCATGATGAAAAAGCCAGGTGGTTATCAAACAGTGCTAGAGTCAAGCTGCATTTGTCATCTGGGGCTTATTATCCACTTCATTGTACACATGATTCCAGAATCCTGCCAATTAGCACACGGACACACCCAAAGACACTGCGATTAAAAGAAATTCAAAGCTAAATGACAAACTGAGTGATTATTTTAAGACAACCTCCACATAAACTTTTTTTATATTCTTCAGATGAGACAACCAAACTGATTGAGTGTTGACCTAGATTTTTTGCGAGCCAAATGTATTATTAATTTCCCACTTGATGATATAATGGTTTCTGATCCTGACATTAAAGTATCAATGTTGCTGCCAGGGAGGGGTTAGATTTGTTTAAAATCCATCATTTTAGAGTTTGAACAATTGAAGTCCTTGCTGATCATATGTTTATCATTGCTTCTTTTCCCTGATGCTGCCCTGTGTCTCAAAAGCAAATGTTTGGCGATGGAGAGAAGATCTTTCATTAAAAAATGTGCTCCAGTTCCAGGCAAAAGCTTACACAAAAACAAAACAGAAGCCTTCCAGCCAATGGATGAGTGGTACGCGATGGTGTTTTGGCCCATGATACGGGTGTGGTCTGTGTGGCGGAATGTGCATCATCCCTCTCGCTTGCGCAGATGAAAAAAACACCTGGAGGGCCTCTGTCTATTTTCCCTTTCATGCTGAGGGTATATAAATAGTGAGGTCTGCCCCTCCCCCCCCAAGAACTCTGCCCGTAAGTCTACAAGGCAACAAGGGCCGTGGCCCAGACAAGTTCCACTCAATTGCCATGCACCACTGGCCCTCCTCTCAATGCCTAAAGCACAGCTTTACCCAAAAATCCCTACAGCCGTGCTCATCGATTGGCTTTTCACTTAAGAACCCTCAAACCAAAAAGCAATTTAAATAAAAAACAACCCGGCACAGCACAATGTTTCGATATATGGAAAAAGATTCCCAGAATGAACTCCACATACAGCCTAACTTATAGATGCGTTCATTACAGATTTCACTGAGTCTATAATTCAACTGCCCATTTCCCTAATGGACCTCTTCTAAAACAACCATCATCTTTAAAACATCTTATAAAAACATTTAGGTACACATTGCCTTTTCAAGAAAGCTTAAATCAGGACCCCAACTTAGCACAGTATTTTTTTAAAATAAATCTTTCGAGTCTAACATGGATGATTTCCTTAACCACTTTAACAGCCCCTTATTCTTTTCCCTTGTATTAATTCTAAGCACTGTCCCAAATAGATTATTTCTTTACTCATTGCAAGGAAATACTCATTTATGAATAAGTCAAGGCAACGTTTGCAGAAGCTTCACTCCTTTCAATGTCTCGTCAAAGCCTCAAACCAATATCAAAGTGCAGTTTTCTGAAACACATTAGAGGATGAAGGTATATGTTACTTTTCTAGTTGGAAACATGTCAGTCAACAATATAAAGCTCATGGGCAAAAGTAAAAGTGATCCATGGAAAACTTTTTGCCAAACAGACTGAGTTTTCTTTTTCCTCGGAACTGCCTTGATAATACTGTAATTACTTTTTTACCGCATAGCCCAAGCAAGTATCTTGCATGCGTGTTTTCTCCCATTAGAGAAACGGGAATAATATCAGATCAACTTTTCAACTTTCCTTGTCTCCAAAAACCGAAGGAGGCCAGCTTTCTGTTTCCATATCAACAAGCACTTGAAAATTTTGTCTGCAAATCTAATGGACCGAATTCACATTCATACAATCTAATGTTCCTTCTTTCCATTACTTTTATTAAACAGACTAGAGGCCTGTATAAATAACACCTTCAAACAAATCAAAAAGCGAATAACAAAACACACATTTTTGAGCACAGTTTGAAGCGCTGGTTGCGCCCCCATGCCTAGAGTCCACTTCATGTCCCACCAGGAGAAATATTCAAACAGGAAAATAAACACGTCCTGACATCACTGCCATGTGAATTTGACTTTGTCGCAGGCTTGTGGGAAGCCAGGAGTATCTAGACTGTTTTGATGAAGAACATTCTGGAAGCTTCTGGGCATTCCAAAGCCCTGAGGAAGGCTGTCCAGAACACAGCTGCTTCATCGTTTGTATACCCCCCCACCCCCCCGCCCTGGTCTCTCTTACCAGTAATATACTATACACTGAGGTGAATAACGTCCTTCACGTTCCATTCGAATTTATTATAAACCGCTATTTATTTAGCCCATAAAACAGCTATATTTTAATTAAACAAGGGCAGGGTACTTAAAGAGCAAAGAAGTTGCCTGGAGAAAGCATTAAATAGTCGGAAAATCAGAACAAGAAGATAGAAATCAGCAGGAATCTTGAGTCTCATTCACATCATTTTTGGGGAAAAAATATTTGAAAAAAAAATGTTTCTGAAAAAGGCAAAATTTAGGTAACATTTTCTAATCAATTTGTAAAAGGCAGTCCGACAAAATAGTCAAGAATCAATAAGGAGCTTACTAGGGCCCTTATGACCGAAGGGAGTCTGGAGATGTAAAAAGGAGTTACAAGATGTCATGTAAGTCTCTAAAATTTATGTGATTAGTTAGGTCATTCTCAGAAAACAGCATTTAGTAAATGCTGTGAAGAATGGATATTGCATTTTACAGCATCCAGATAAGCACAACGATGCTTCCAAATGATGTAGCACTAGCATTGTGCCAAAGCACATGTGTTTCTAAGTATAGTTTTAAACCAGTTCACCTTTGGTTAGAAATATGGAAAACAAATTCTCATTTGCAGGTTATGAGTCAATATTTATATCCAGGAGCCAATTTTACTTATTAAAGTGGTATAAAACGTTGGTTCACTTAACAGAAGGATGCTAAATAAATTTTCCCTCAATCCTACTTCTGAAATTTTCATTAGATAGGGTAGGCTCATCTGATAGGAACATTAACATATCTTAGCTATCACAAAACTAAAGTGTTCTCTCAGTCATCCCCTGCAGCTTTTGCCATGGTGAAGAAAAACAGAAATTCTAGGCACTTTAATAGATTTTCAAGACAGTGAACAGAAGTCAGACTTTAACTTCAAGTACTCTCCAAACTATTTGACAGGGCCTGACTGCATTGTTCCCTCAAGGGTCCTATCGGAATTCCTGACAAAAAGAGCCAAGTCCATTCATAGTATTGAACAACTAGCAACAGCTTTCTCAGGTTCATACATCTGTGTCATTCTATGCCACCTTGGCACCATAACACCACAGAAATTAGGTTCAAAATAGTGACTGGGGCAAACTTCAGAAACAGGAAATGCTTTAACAGCGATGACGAGCACTTCCCAAGAAAAGTGACATCATCAAAACCTGTCAGGTGCAGATTAACTCCTCTGTCCATTAACTGCACGTAAAGTATTTCACATGTGTTTCTTTTTGAACAGGAAAGTGAGTCAGGAAAACTATTTTGGAGTTAG
The DNA here is from genome assembly GCA_011763525.2 of Mormyrus iriodes. Classification (NCBI taxonomy): domain Eukaryota; kingdom Metazoa; phylum Chordata; class Actinopteri; order Osteoglossiformes; family Mormyridae; genus Mormyrus; species Mormyrus iriodes. The sequence continues at coordinate 448,746 of JAAGVU020000025.1, forward strand.
CAGGATGCTACTGCTACAAGAGATAATTTCTATGCATGCTGCTGCCAAGCAAAACTAAGGGCAGTAGCCACAACAATTACATGCTGTTTTGGGAACGGTTAGACTCGTGACAAATCTTCTTTACTACTGACATGCTTTTCCTTATTTTGCAACTGACTGCAGCAATACCAGGCTCTGCATTGCAGGGTGCAGGACGCTAGAAATCTATGTTTATTTCTGAATATTGTTCTATAACAGATAGTTACTTAGGAGCCATGAATATTAATCTTCCTTTGGAGGTTGAGGATGGGCTGATTGTATCAATCTCAAAGAGACAAGGGCTCAAATATAACACATGTTGGTTTATCTAAGTTCTGCTGCATGTCTGTAAAAATCAAAATTACAAGAAGAGAATAAAGAAGGTATTGGACTCTAAAAAAACAGGCGGAGAAAGACAACAGTCATAAAACTGCTGGCATTAATTAGCATTTTGCTATGAACCTGACAGATTTCACTGATCAGACTCCAAGAGTTTGGCCAGAGAAAGGCTGAAGATGCCAGTCTCTTAACAACTCACCGGCCATTATTTTAAAAGTGCCAGCTGCTTTTGAGTGATAATAAATCAATCTCATTTTCCTTGGAACATCCACATGGTAACACACTTGTCTCTTTCGAAAAATCAGAAGGAAACAGGCTCTGCAGACAAGACGCATGCCGAGGACAGATATGAAGAAGGCTGGCTTCACCACCCTTTAAGGATAAGACTTCAAACCACCATTTCTTGAAAAATAATTAAGATCTATTTATATGTCAGCTCAAAGTTTTTTACTGTACAAACAAGACCCCAACCCATCCCAAGATTTGGGGTGTCTTTTCTGCATAACACGTTTTTTAGGCAAGGCAAGTTAAAAACAAACTACAAATTTGCTGATGCACGCCATGTAATTCTGCAATTCAAGATTGTAAGATACATTTTTCAAAATAGATCTCATATCAAAATCAGTATTTATATGTAGGTTTTATTTTACTTCAATATACCAAAATGAACATATTGCAAAAATAGATATCAAGGAGGTAATTCTTGTAATCCTCAATTAACTGAAATCCATCCATCTTGTAACTGCTTACCCATTGCAGGGTTATATGGAGGTCTGGAACCTATCCCAGAAAGCATAGGGCATAAGCCAGGGGTACACCCTGGAAGGGATGCCAGCCCATTGCAGTAAATTCATTGAAAGAGCACTGTTAAATAAGAACACAGATAGAATAAAAGGAACCAGTGCCAAAGTATAGAAAACTAAATATTTTTAACACTGGCATTGTTGTTGATTCCCATTTTTTCATCACAACAATTTACTAAGTAATTTAGTTCAGGTTGTCAGGTAAAACATTTCAATGTAGTACTGCTCTGAGTCCTTTTCCTTTGAACTAGATTCAGTCCTGCGCCATTGGTCATGAAGAATCTGGACATCCAAAGTCATTTAGTCCCCCCCCCCGCACTCTAGTCCTTGCACTTGCCCGGGTATACCGACATTACTTTGACCTTGAATTTAAAAAATGCACTTGCTGCACATGGGAATTACTGCTTTTGTACTATGTCAGTAGTTGATTTGTTCCCCCTGTAAAAACTGGAAGTGTGCAATACTTCACTAGGCACTACGAAACAGGCCGTCACTGGCCAGCGACTAGCAGGCTACCTCTGGGTACAGTGATGCTTCATACTGCACTTAAAGCAGGGAGTGAATCCTAAATATTCAGTGTCAAGTTCTTCAAAATGACATATTACAGCAGGGAAGGAGAAAAACGAGTGACTAAAGTGAAGACGTTACAAAGTTACAGACAGGGTGTAGGCATGGGAAAATTCAGCCTCGCGAGAGAGAGGAATTAGCCAATGCTAGTTCCTTACGCCATGCAGCACAAATAAAACAACAAAATATTACATTTCAGGATTAAAAAATACAATAAATAATCTTTGTTAATCATCTGCTAATCCTTTTTGGTTGGCAGAATGCAGCCTCAGACTTCTTGACAATGTATTTAAATCAGAGACACTGGGATCACCCAGAGACTGGGTCAAAGGTGTCTAAGTTTCTGCTGGCATGCCCTCTAGAACAATGTTTCTCAATCTGATCCTCAGAGATCCTCAGACAGTCCAGGTTTTTGCTCCCTCCCAAACTGTGTTCTGTCTGGTAGGGAGCTCAGATGGAACAAAAACATGGACTGTCTGAGGGTCCCCAAGGATTGGATTGGGAAACACTGCTCTGGTAAAATGGCTCTGCACACTGACTTCTGTTTGCATGGACAAGCATGCCTGTGATTCGAGAAAGTCAGTCCCTTTAGGTTCCAAATGCTGAACCCTTGGCCTGTTTCACTGCCATTGACAGAGTACTGGAAAAATCCAGGTTGTGACTGGCATCCCAAGGGAAAAATGTTGTTTGATTTGGATCTCCGGGAAAATGACCAAAAAGAATCAAAAGGCTTCCAAAATAGTCCCTTTCTATTGGAACTCATCACTCTTGTAAAAATGTCAACAAAAGTGGAATTATTTAGAATCAGAGGTGAATCAAAGAATATACCTCCCTGAGGATGCATTTCTGAAACTGAAAAGTAGGTTTGCTAGAACCTGAACCCCAGAACCAGCAGACGGCCATGATGTCATGGTAATCCTCAGATTCTGTAGTTAAACATGCCACCAAATCTGTATGTAGGAAGCAGGAGTTTTGTTGGCTGGTCAACAAAAGGCTCAATTCAAAGCAAACGCAGGCTGGCAATGAACCATAAGCCAATAAAAATACCACAGTATAATAAATGTGCTGACAATATGAGTGAAGACAAAGCTGAAGTATGGCGTGCCATCAACACCCAGCATCATTCTCTGCTTTTGCGCTACTATATTCTAAAACTTTTCCTTGGGCAAATTTGCTATTGTTTAAAAAGACATGGTGAAATGAGTAATTGCACCCTACAGTAAATGCTAAATCTTTAAATCTGTAACCACTGGACACACTACTCAACGCTCAGGAGATTTTGCCTTCACTTCCCTGACAAATACTTCGACAAATCCTAAGCTTAATGCCGATTCTCTTATTTTCTGTTACATCATATATTCCACATTACAAACACAATTAGTTCCCTTCAGCTTCTTACCCAGCACTTTACATCTGAATGTTATCCTTTTCTTAAATCACTTACCACCGTAATTACTAAATAACATATAATAGGCATACATTCCTGTCATATGTAATTGGCATTTGTTTTTATAAGGTAAATGTAAAAACTATAGAATTTTTTTTTTTTTTCCTGAGAGACAGGCTGTATCCTTGAGGGATTTGGTGCAGAAACAAAAAAAGGAATCTTGACATTTCCTTTTAATGTGTTGCATAAGGGCACATATGAGTTAATTAGCAGGAAAATATGGAATGAGACAACCACAAGTGAATTGTGCTCAGAGGGACATTCCTGGGGTCTGCCTGAGATGTGCCTGCTCTGATGGATGGTGTGTATCTGTCCAGGTGCGGACAAATTATGCTGGACTAAATCAGTCCCACAGATCCCTCCCCTGAGCGACATCTGGGGATTCATTCAATTTATATCTTTTACATACTGCAAACTCAACAGCTCTATTTATTTGGGTTTGGGGGCACCACAGCGCTTCAGTGATGCTGTTGTTTTTTCCCACTGTCGGGATTGTAGGTCTGATCCTGGTTCCAGCTGTTTGTGTGAAATCTGTGTGTGTTTTTTCTATATTTTTTCCCCCACCTTACAGGAAGTGTGGTTCATGGGACAAAAATGACCCCTAGGGCAACTGCTATGCATGTCTGAGTGAAAAGAGGTGGTGTAACCTACATAATTTTCCCGGGACAGGATGATGAATATTCACCTAGTTTGCTTATTTTTATTTTTCTGTTTCCCTGTAAATATTGAAGCTGGCAGGAGGATCATATCAAGGTCCTCCCAGAGAAACATTGAGATACTTGAAGTGTTGTTTAAAGACAGAGGAAAATGTTGCATTCTGGACATCACTAAGATATTAATCAGACCGCGACTTGCATGATGCGCACTGTGTTCGGCTATTAAGATGGTACAGTACATCATTATAATCCCAAAAAGTACATGGAGTTCCCTAAAATTTTATTACAGTTAGCAATTTCAGGACACAGGTACCTCATATCTATTCATATTATAAGTAGATAATGATAAAATGTATGTTTACACATACAAAAAATCGTAAAGTGAACTGAACCTCGTACAGCCTCTTACCATCCAGGCTGCCCTTGCCTTTGCCTGTATCCTTGGTTGGTGCCGTGTGTGTGACATGTAAACATTTTGTCGTGTTACAGTCTGCGTCCTCTGTAACCATGGGCAACCCCATCAACAGAGCTGCACATGCCTACAGGCTTTAAAAAAGCTGACCCACTGCACCCACAGGTGCTCGGACCTGCCTGTTCCAATGGCTCAGATGGCAATGCACTTTTGGTAATGAAAAGACAGGCAAACTTTCTCCCTTTTCTTTAAAGAGTTCTGTGAACAGTGATTAAATTAAACTTTATACATGCAATTTGCTGGAATTCTATGTTTGCGTTTTATCCTGACTAGAATTTAAGGAAAAGTTTTTATTTGTTTTATCCCTTTCTTGTTTTACACACCACAGCAGGTCCCACTGGTGAAAATGATATAGCTGATTGATCAAACTTACTTTTTTCAATAAAACTTCCCTTATAGTCATATAAGACTTAAATTAGGAACAAAGAGGGATGGATGAAACTTGGTTTACTGGAATTTAAACCGTTGTGATGTGTAACATTTACACAAGTGTAAACACACAAGCAGCTCGTAGTCCCCGTCATCTGGATTATTTGAGGAAATCGGTAAATTCTTCATGATCACAAATTACCCTCCAGACAGAGACAGAGAGCGTTTTACAGTGGAAAATGTCAGTGATAAAATTAAGGAAAAATGTACAAAGCACAAGGACCAGGGAATGTGCCAGCTCTCAGCGTGGACAGATGTTATGATTGACAAAATTCTCTCCAACACATATGGATTTCCTCTTCCTGCAGTCTACATTCCAATGTGACGTCAAACGCTTCCCGCACCCCACGCAAGGTTACGGGATTCTGCTATGTTCCTGTCATAATCCATAAAAGGAAATCTTAACCTCATTCTGTATGTAAACGTCAGAAATATCGTAACATCTTTCAATCTGTATTGGAGAAAATGTTGAATTTTACAGATGGTCAAATGCCTGTTGCTAACTATTTTCAAGTGCTGTAATTTTTAATGTCGGGTCTCTTTGTGACCCAGTACAACTGTCTGTGACAGCTTTGTCTTAATAGCACTGCTAATACACAGTTGATATGGAAAATCCATTGTTTTTCTCACCAAGAATGAAAATGTGGAATGTGTCCATTTTGCTGTCTGGTTATAAGAGCCAAGGAGCGGATAAGACAGCCGACTCCTCAGTGAGTTCACACAGGGAGGACTTGCTGACAGATCATGGCAGTGGTGCGTGAAATTCAGGGTTTAATTAAAATGACCGCTGGATGTGAAATCTGTGCCCGTCTGAGCAGAAAGAATTGTTTAAAATGACACTGTTGCCCTGCTGAGCCATCTAAAGCCAAATAATGAATTCTTCTAGGACAAACACACAGTGGCCGGTTTGTTAGGTATACCTGCTTCTTAATGCCTGCTCCCCCAAACAGCAAGTCTTCTGGCTGCAACTACATATATGCAACATGCAGACAGGGTCAATAGGTCCATTTACTGCGTAGCTAAGCATTAGAGAGTCTCAGAAACAGCTACCTACACCACAGTGTCTCGAGGGTACAGAGTCTGGAGAACAGTGCAATAAATTAAAAAGATTACCAAAAACTCCCTGTTAATCAATTATTTTAAATCATTCTAGAGGCAAAGGTCAGTCCTACTTGGCATGAAGTAGGTGTACCTAATGAAGTGGCCATTAAGTGTATTGCATTTGACAGAAACAATCGAGCAACTGTCCACGGACGTCATGACACGGGGTCAAGGTACAGAAAGGGAGCTTTGAAAGGGACTTGAACTTGCACACAACTAATGTCCACATGACTCCCAGCCAGATTGGAAAGCCACCAATGTGGGGTGTGTCTGCTTGCTTGGGTCATATCTTTTGCAGGGTTTTACTTCACATTACTGAGCAGGTCTAGGCCAGTCCTAAATCTGCAACGGGGGGGCATTCACTGGAAAAAGTATGAAGTCAAGGGCGGTTAGAGGCGCGGCATTGCAGCGTTTTAGTTTGAAACCAGCCCAAAGCAATCCGAATGGGACAAGGCGAGCATTATGGCAACAGTGTGCCGAGTGATTAGAAAGGCATCACCACGTTTCCTGCCCACCCTGCCAGCACCTGCACATAAGAGACCTCTCCTGAGATATTTTCCTACTAGACGAAATGATGTGGAGAATGTGGGCAGAACTTATGACCTTTCAATATCCTCAGATCTGATAGATGTGATCACTAATATTAGTGCCAACCAAAAAAAATATGAACCCAGGGAGTGTTCTCTAATCTGACAAGTTTTCCTATTGTCTCAGTTTCAGTACAGCAATGTGTTTTCTTAGGTAAACACTGAATATACAGTATTTTAAACATATTAACCATACTGCTAGAACTGTTGGAAGGAAATATATTGTATATACTATTCATTCATAACGACAGAAAACACAAACAGACAGAAGTGTCAGTTTATGGATGTCAACGTGGGAGGGGCTCCAGGAAAGGCTCAAGCACCCATGGGATAGATGGATGAAACTCTTGAATATGCATTTTCTTAAAAAATGGACATAGTGAAAAGAAAGCAGAATATGGTACGATTTTAATTGTGAATAAACAAAACTGTGCAGTGGGAAACAAGGAGTCACATTTGCAGAATAGAAGAGAAAAGTCGAAAGCAGAAAGATGATAAGAGACCCGTGTTGAAGAGTCTTTCTCAGATGCTGTGGTCAGGGAACGAACAAGAATCAGCTGTGGGAAACGCCTGCCTATCTGAACAGTGACACAGCGAGGCAGAGAACCCTACTGTGTATGATAACGGAGGCCCTCAGAGGGGCAGCTGTCACGGCCGTACGACAGGCTAACAACAAGGCCTGCTCCTCAGTCTCTGCCCTAGAGATGGCACCGAAACAAGCATCAAACCCAGACGCAATCTGGGCGGCTTGTGTGACTCAGCTTCACAGCAGAGGCCCACTCCCCATACACCAGCAGCCCTGCACATGATGTCAAAGATTGATCTATGCAAAGCAGGCAGCAAGAGGGCCCCCAAGCCCTCTGACGGCAAGGTATGGAGCCCGTGTGATTCAGATGGATGCATGAGCGCATGCTGTGTGTGCAACACTGCCTAGCATGCAGACGTAAAAGCGCATCACGAGATGTCAGGAGCTGTACATTTTCAAAAGAATTCGGTAACACTTCCTATGAAAGCCACTTCTATAAGAATCTAAAAACACATTCATAACACATTATAATGCATTCATATAACATTACTAATATGGCTATAAATATGTATAAGAAGCCATAACACATTATAGCCATGTTTATTATGCATTATGAATGCTTTAGGAATCTCTCTTCTATAATGCACTATAGATACCATCATAATGCAGCACAAAGCTTCCTTAATGCTCATACCGACCATTATAATGCATCATTAAGGTATCTATAATGCATTATAGATGAGAGCTTCTTTGGAGCTTATGAAGTATTATAATTAACACTATAATGCCTTATGACTGTCAATAGAAGATGCTGTAATGCTTTATTGATTCTGATGCCAACTATTATAATGCATTATAGATGACAGCGTCAATTAAAATGTTACCAAGAATTCCCTTTACAACCTGAAGATTGTCTTGCGATGAACAAAATAAACCTACATACATAACATGATTTTATGGCAGAAACCCCCCCCCCCCCCCAAAATCATAACATGAGGGATCAGTACAAAACCTCTTAAACCTTGTGCCGCATGAATACATGAAAATTCTAAAATGCAACGACCAGATATGGGTGAAGGCAAGAGCTGTTGGAGTGCAGGCAGCTCTGTGATGTTACTGGTTAAATGAGCACTTTAAGGATCCTATGGAAACAGCGCTTATGCTGTGCCAGTGTTCCGTGTCACAATGCCGCCACAATACACATCCATCATGATCACGGCCTGATGGTTTTGAATCACATCCGTTGATTTGGCACCTGTCACCATAGGTTCACCCATCATTTCCGTTATATAACACTCACCAATGCTGTGGTTTCGTTCCAGGGTTACTCACCAAAGAAGTGCACTCACAAAAAACACGGTGCGGTATTTCACTGCCTTTTAAGACCAGCTTGATAACACCTTGGGCCTGTGTCACGAAGCCAGCTTTGCTGGTTGGAATGATAATTTGATGGATTTAAGGTACCCCAGTTTAAATGGACTTTATCTTTGTTCTTAAATCTGGCAAATTATCTTATTAACCCAAAGGTCCATCTCCTTGATGTTCTGTTGCAGCACTGGGAGGACATTTGAACTCCAAACATGAAGAGCAGAAATGGAACTCAAATCTACTGAGACGTTCCTGCAAAATGCACTATTCTGTCATTTATATTTGGCCTAATTAAATCGGCAGATGCTTGTGTAGAAATAATCTTCGTTTAATAAAGGTTTGTGCCTATTGAAAGTTACAACTTTATTTGTGAAAAAGCCTTTAGCTACAATCTTGGCTGCATGTATATCTGTCCCCAGTGATGACATCAAAACTGAGAACCAGGAAGGTACTGGACGGCTCATTGTCAGCCCAGGTGGTCCTTTACGAAGACGACCCTCTGTCCGACATAAAGTTTCCTGTTTGCCCAACGCACAAAGACCTTGTAAAGCAATGACACAGGAAGGCGGCTTCGGTGTGATATTTGTGAGCCTGCGGGGACACCATCAGTAGCACTTGGCCCCCACGTTTGTTTTTGCGCTACACCACTTTCCCCGCATGACTGCACTGCTACGCAATGAGAGCTTTGCGGGGGGTGCTGTACCTGGCACTCAGAATGCCGCCATCGCTCTGGGAGACCTCCACGCATTCATTACCTCCCTGTGGGGCCGTCTGGGGCTTCCTCATGCAAAACCAGGGCTTCCTTTATAGCTCACTCTGTTGCAAGTAGCATTCACGGTGTGGCTGACGTCTGACGTATGTCACCTCCTGGGACACCTGAAATGGAAAATGCCTTTACATTCCAAGCTATTCCCATACACTGTTTTTTTCTGGCTGACTCAGACACCAGTGTCTCCTTTCCCCAGGGTGAGTGCAGCAAGGTATTTCATCTCATTACTTAAAGCAGCAGGGACAGCCAAGAGCACGGCGACACTCATCACCCCATAAAGATTGGAGTGGGTTGGGGGTGGGGAATGAAAGGTATCAACACAAGTCATCAGAAATCCACACAAGCATTTGGAGCCAGTGAACCCAGGCCTGGGTGACTGCCCTTCCTTATTACAACCCCCCGTTAAGGAAGCGTTCTCAAGAAATTAAAAATAATCGCTCAGTATTCAGTTACTAGAATTAACAGGTCTGGCTCTCGGCTAATCATTACCTTGCAGAGTTAGAGTTCTTGCAAATTGAAAACACTGAACTATGTAATCATAAGCACCCCCTTTTCAGACATGTGCAGGACAGTCCGCAACAGTGTTGATTTACATATCTTTTTTAATGAAAATGTGTGTAGTGGTGCCCCTTCAAAGCACAAAGTTCATGCATGTCCATTTGTAATGCCAGAATATCTGTGCTTTTGGCAGATTTATGGTGAAAGATGCTGGGGAGTTATTACAGTTGTATATCATTTTTACCAGTCTGTGCGGGCCATTATTTCATTAATAATTCCCAAATACCACCCCAATGCCCTTTCAGTGTAAAGAGTCAGTAATGAATGGTCATTAACCATGACTGACTGTTCGAATCCGTTTCAGGGCCATGCTGCGTGTGAGGAATCAGATAGCAGGGTATGGACTCCCCTGGGCAACTCCAGCAAGAAAGTTCATGGAATTTCATCCCGGTCACGGCACATGATTCCCGGAACAACCAGGGCTCAGAGGGGTGTAGCGGCATGTACAGTCAGTTCAGAAAACTGCAAACTGCTCCAGGTGAACAGAGCAGACCTTGCTCAGATATGTGATAGAGCAAAACAATGTGTCAGAGGGCTCCAAGCTCGACTTAACAAAGGATAATTAATCGATCGTCATCCAAAGGACCGTCTGTAGGTGAAGCCCTCCATCTCTCAGCGGACGTTATCACTACAGAACATTCCTCCCCTAATTGGTTGTCCTGCCAACATGACAGCAAAGGTATTCATAGGCATATATGAAACAGTGAGAGTGGATTATTTTTTCCACCTTTCATTTAGGCTCCACGTAGCCTAATATAAGCAGGACATTTTTTCAGGGATGATTCGCTCAATTATTTACTCCAGTGATTCGTTCCAGATGGCAGCACTGCAACACGTCGGCAGAGCAGCCCCACGGCACCTCGGAGAGCTGGGACATGTATAAGGAGATGAGACTGATGTTAAGCAACTCCCTGTGTGCACACAGGAATCAAATGACACAAGATGCGAGGCCAAATAGTGCGTGGGCAACTTTCTTGAGACTACAGCTGTTAACGGGAACTGCTGACGCACACAGCAGACTCGTCATAGGCAATAGTAAGAATGTCGCCTCGGGGCGAGATTTTTCAGCTTGCTAAAAATTCAAGCCCTCGACCAGTTGTATCGTGCACATAGCGATCCGCACCCAGACAGCCCACAAATGACTGGCTCATTACTCGCTGCCTGCTGTCATGACTACAAAATTATGACAGTCACCTAAAAGATCCATCTTTCAGTGACTTAGTACAATGTGCTGCAGCTGTCATCTGCTCACAGTCCAGGTTTGTCAATAGTTTACTCTCTACAAAAACAACAAAGGACATTGTACAAGAACTTAACCATATTTGGACAGGATGTGGTCAAGTGGCTGTTCCAAGTCCAGAAAACGGACCTGTGCACAACTGAGAAAGTGCCTCTGCTGAACTGATTCAGTAAATATCTACCTGTTCAAAGTGTCAAATGAAAGCTGTATCATTCGCTATGGATAAAAGCCTCTACTCAGCGAATGCATTTTATAGAAGCCAGGATAACAATAAAGATATTAGCTAGTGGGTTTTGTAGAATGAAGCTGAATCTTGTTTTCTTCATAGTAACCTACGTATTTGGCATTCTGCCCAAAATAAGCCCTACAGCAACCTGCAAAGCCTTTGAAGACATGGGACAGACGTGTTTTTAAGATTTTTTTCTTATTCCCAGTTTCCAGTTCTAATTAATTTTTCCCCTTTTATAATCAAAACCACAGAAGCAGACCACCACAGTTACTTATATGATAAGTGCATAGTAATTAATTTTTACTGCCAGCAAATCAGGAGAAGCTTTGAGACAGGTATCCAAATGCAGCCACCTCAAAGCAGCCTGCAACCAATACGGTCACCTTCAATGACCCTCAAAGGCGGCAGCCCCAACACAAACACTGGCTCATGACAATCTGACTATCTACTTTATACACGACAGAGAAGGTGGCTGAATCAAACCGTGATGAAACAAAGATGTCTGAAACTGAAGGTTCCTGTAATCCAGCCAGCATTCGGCCGTGGTGTCCTGCAAAAGCAATCACTGTTGCTTCACTTGGAGATGGCAGCAGCAAGTTCCAGACAAGTACATAAAGTTGCTATTTTCAGACCATCGGATATTTAAAGAAACACATTCCAAGATCCACCTTCTACCATCACTGCCTCCTTCACGCTTGTAATATCTGAATGGGAATGTGTATGGAAGTAGTGAGTGAGCCATAGTGGGAGAAAAGGCCTCAGAGAGTGTAGGTGTTGCAGTAGCCTACTGCAGATCCCCCAAGACTCATTTGTTAATTCTTGTCAGTGGGCTTATCCTGTTTGCAAGTTTGCAGTGTTCTACAGGCTAATCCATAACCCAGTAATGCCATTATTTCAATAATTAATTTTTCTTCCCCTGGCCTCTGTGCCCTGTCACTAGTACCTGGTTAACATTTTATATATATATATATATATATATATATATATATATATATATATATATGTGTGTGTGTGTGTGTGTGTGTGTGTGTGTGTGTGTGTGTGTGTGTGTTTTGTGGGAAAGCCAGGAAGGCTCTACAAAGACATGCATGTATTTTATATGGGGTTCCCTTTTCCGGGTCAGCCAGGAATAAGGAGGGAATGGAGCAATAAAATAAGAGCCTTTCAAAATCAGACAACGTCAAATTACAGTTTTGATGGGAGAACACTGCATACAGGCGCACTGCTGTATGAATGTTTGGGTTTGATCTGAAAAGAAAGGTCTTTGGTCTGGTGTTATGGGATAAACAAAAACAGAAGACATCAATATATACATATAAACACTAGGAACGACAGACAGGTGGAACAGTACAAACATTTATGAGTACATGACTCTCCTTCCTGGTAGGCGCAGTGCCCCTTCTCCTTTTCACAAGAGACAGACAAGACAAAAGATGACACAGATAAATATTTTTTATTTTGATATGAACCAATATATTACCAATGTAAACATTTCCTACAAAACAAATTGTCCATCAAAAATCCTGTGCAGAGCACAGTGCCTGAGCATAAATGCTATTTATGGAGCTCTTCCGGCAAAAGTTTTCTCTCATGGTTTGGCAAGCTTAGTGCTGAACTCACTGCTCCCCACCCCAAAAGCTCTGCGAGATAGGTGACGCAGCCTAGCAGACGCACCTCAAGACATCCACATCTGTCTCATTGCTAACTGCCCCTCCCCCCAGCACCTTTCACCTAGCAGTTTCTAAGGAAACTCTCAAGTCCTAAATGAGACCCAGCTTGTCTTGTCAACTCTATGATAAAACTGACATACACATGCATATGGATATACATCTTTAATATGAAGGTACATATTTTCCAAATGGAAAATAAAATAGAATAAAAATATTAAACAAATATTAGCTGTATCAATTTTACCTGACTCTTTAATCCAATGCTCCTTACCACAGACAGAAGAGTTCTTAATGGGCGATTGCTGGGATTTGAAACCAAAACCTTTGCATTGTTGGTGCAAAACTCTACAGGTTGACCTATAGCAGCTACAAAACCATAGAAAATTAAAGTACATCGATCCATCCATCTTCCCTCTACTTATCTAATGCATCGCAGCTGGAGCTGGAGCCTGTCCCAGGCAGCAGAGATCAGGGGTAAACCCTCAACAGCATCCAGCACATCACATGGCACCTATACACATTCATACACTAAATTTGGATAAATGAACTTCTCTTACATTTTCTACCTGCTTATTGTCTGTTAATCTTTTCATACATGACATTTAGCGCTGTGCTAAGGGGAACAATCCTGATGTGTTATGTCCAAACATAAATATGTTCCATTAAAGTGTGACAGTGAAGAGTGTGATTTCTGCATTAAGTGAGGTCAGGTGACATACTTGTACCATTTTTTTGTCCTATCTAAAAGAACATTTTTTGTTAATGTAAGTCATGCAAAGGACCAACATTAATGGCTGCCCCCTCCTATCCATCCATGCAATCTCCGGGCAGTTACCAGTTCTGCATTCATCCACCACTGCATTATGGACACCCCGAATTAAAGAATTATTTCAAGTTCTGCATATAACCGGCTGCTTTTCACACCCTTTTCCCAGTTTATTGTCAGAACAGGACCATTGTAGCGGTTCCTTTGGAGAAGAGAAAAATTCATGTCACTGACTGGCTGTGGAGTCTCACTCGAGATTGAGATGTACCTTTCATCTGGTTACAGATTCAATGTAAGTGGACGACTGAGTGAAAAAGTGGAGTAATGCCTCAAAAGAAAATAATTAACTATGCACTTCACCTGTTATCAACAAATGTGGATATCAAGGCACATTTAGGATAATGAAACAGAATTTACAATAAATGATACTGTAATGGACTTACTATCATAAATACAGCATTATGTACAATTAATGAATAATATGACGTATAAATACATTAGGAAGTACATACTAAGGTTAAAGGCATTTTGACGTTTTAGTAGTTTGAATGTGTTCTTAGTCCGCAGTACTGAAATATCGCTCCTTTCAAGAGCTCCCCTAACGGCCTCTAACGGACGAAGTGTGAATAGCAACGCTGTCGCCGCTGCATCCTTCTCCGGAATTCTCTCCTGATATTGTTTTTTTATCCGGACTATAAACATGAGTAACATTAAAGCACCTTGGGAATCTAAACCTCAGTTTTCTCGCTATACTTTGGAAGCTCGTGTAAATTAGTGTAAGTTAAATGACTTCAACTGGTAAAGTTCTGTTATAAATCTTCTTTTGCGAAGACTCTTGTGAAAGCTTACTAAAACTACAATAAAATGTAAAGGAAATTTCAGACAGATGATGTACTTCTAACAGGAAGCAATGGTTTGGCGCGTTTATCTCTATAAAATATTAATCTGGTTACGGAATTTCAGCTCTGGAATGCTTCGCTTTTTTTCTTTGTCTTTTTTCTTACGTATATGTCTCAGATATTTTACTCCGCGTTGTGAGGTAAATGGATAAGCTCGTCCCTTTTTCCTGCCAGCTTCTCATTGGTGGAGACGGGATCTTAGGAATGTCATGAAACTATTTAAATAGCACTTTGTCCTCGCTGGTTATAGTTAAGTCTGAGTATCTGAAAAAAGATAGCGCAAAGAAGAAAAAGCTATTATTATTTTTTATTTTTATAATAAAACGCAGTACTAAGTACTGCCACTTGGACTTTTTAAAACTTAAATAGAGGCTGCGAGAACTTGAACCCGAAGGACTTCTCTCTCATTTCTCTTAAATTTGGATTTACTGTTACGAGTGCTGAATTATTTTATTCGCACAGGTAGGTGGATACTTTTAAATAATTTTTCATTTTAATTCATTTACAATGCAGTATGTTGTTGTTGAATTAATAATAAATGTAACATATTTCATATATCTTTTGTTAGAGTTTTGATTAATATTGGCTATTTTGAGAGTAATTAAAACCTTCCTTTTAAATGTATCGTTTTGTTTTTCAGACATCCAAAGAACTGAAGTCTCAGAATGAAGCGGTCACTGCTCTTTTTGTGGTTGTTGACTCTGAGCTGTGATGGGAGCAGAGTGGCAGGTGAGAATATCAAACTTGGTAAATGTGTGTAAATGTAACTGTAACCCTGAGCATTTTCCCCACACCACTTCCCCCTAACGGTTTGCTGTTATTATTGCATAAATCCAGTGAAATATAGCTGTTTTAATTTTTCTGCTTACATGACACTAACTGTTATTTCTCGTTTTACAGAGAGCGGAGATGACAATAGTGTGTACGACTTGTTCGAGTTAGTTCGAGTTCATAAGAAGAACCATGGGGTGACCTTAGTAAAAGGCCCAGATCCATACAGCCCCGCTTATAAGATTCTGGACCCGGACCTGATCCCCCCACTTCCCGAGACCACCTTGAGGGACTTGATTGACTCCATTCATGCAGAGAGGGGATTTCTTCTGTTGGTCACCTTCAAGCAGTTCAAGAGGACAAGGGGAAGTCTTTTGACCGTGGAAAAGATGGACGGGTCCGGACCGATATTCGAAATAGTTTCTAATGGCAAAGCAAATACGTTAGACGTGGTTTATTCTACGGACAACAAGCAACAGGTGGTGTCGATAGAAGATGCAGACCTAGCGACAGGCCACTGGAAGAACATCACCCTTTTCGTGCAGGAAGACCGGGTTCAGTTGTTCGTGGGTTGCGAAGAGATCAACACCGAGGAAATGGACGTGCCAATTTACAGTATGCTAACCCATGACGTACCGGCAGCTGCGCGTCTGAGGATCGGCAAAGGGGCAGTGAAAGACAAGTTCATGGTAAGCAAATGACAAGCTTGTTAAACTTAACAATGGAAATTATAAACGGAAAATGTAGCAAGATTTTTTAAATTAGATTGTACGTCTAAATACACGCGCTTTCTACAGGGAGTGCTTCAGAACGTACGCTTTGTGTTTGGAACATCCCTGGACGCAATTTTACGAAATAAAGGATGTCAAAGCTGTAAGTGTTTCCTTGCAAATTCCTTAATCGTATTAGAAACATTGTTGATCATATTAAAGGCCTTGCACGGATTTACAAGGAATTGTGAAGAGTGCTGTAGTGTTAAACCTGCGATTCTAACCACATGAGCTCAGTTTTACAGAAATAATTAGCAAAGTTTTTATTATACGTGTTATTATAAGGAGAGTATGCAGTGCCTTGCTTAGAATTATTTTAGTCACCCAAAATGAGTAACAAATGAGTAAAGAGTTAATGAATAATTAATGAGTAAAACCGGTCATGAGTGTTAACATGGAATTGTTTTAGATATCTCACTCATACATTCCTCTATGCCTTCTCCTCTCCAGCTAGTTTTACTGATACTTTTACCCTGGACAACCCAGTCAATGGGTCCAGGCCAGCCATCAGGACTGACTATATTGGCCACAAAACAAAAGGTAGGCACCATACCAAGTGATGACCAAGTGATTTTTTTAAGACCAAAATATAGTTAATTTTCCTCATGAAGCTAAATGGAATGTTTTGCCAATACAGACCTGCAAGCTGTCTGTGGATTTTCCTGTGAGGATCTCGCCAGCATGTTTAAGGAACTCAGGGGACTTGAGGTGGTTGTCAAGCAGCTGACGAAAGATCTCGAAACAGTGGTAAGCAGAGCCACCACCCCCCTGCCCCATATGAACAAAACTGAAGGAATTTATGTACAAGGATGTGAATGACACTGCCACTTAACTGTGATCCGTACTAAGCCCAGCACCCAGTTTCAGCTGCATTCAGTACTGTATAAATTCAAAGCACATGCCCCATTATCCAGAAAATACATCCTATTTCTTCAGTAACAGTCCTTCCTTTCCTCTTTTTTTCAGGCCCAAAACAACAGTTTTCTGATAACCCATATACGTAAACACACTGGAGTCTGCATCCACAATGGCATTGTGCACAAGAACAGGGAGGAATGGACAGTGGATGGCTGCACTCAGTGTACTTGCCAGGTAAGGTTCTAATTGTGTATGTGCTGAGGTACTCATCATCCCTTAAGAGCAGAAGCTTTGCAATCTAGCCTGTAATTGGTGTGACAGGCAGATGGCAGAAATCCCACAATGTGGTGCTGCAATTAACTGTGCAAGGGCACCTTCATTTATGTAGCTGTGACTGAGGCTCTTCTGTGACAAGGCATGTGGCGGTTGTCTCAGCAGCACTAAGCATCTAATTAGAAATCACAGTGTAATTCTGCAAAGCTGCAGGACAGGGTCGTTCCCATCTCTAAAGAGAGGCTACAATATCATGGAAAAAATGTTGGCTTTCTCATTCACCTTATTGGTAAACTGCCATGCAGGTTACCCAAGTTGGCCAGACATCAGGAATTTGCCTATTTAATTAGATGGAGCATGTAGACCGATACCGGCTCTTTGGCCTCCCCGCAAGGTCAAGGCTGCACAGTGCTGCTGACAGACCTTTGCCATATAGGCCCTGTCATATCCGCCGCCATCCCCCCCCCCCACCTAACTCCTTACTGGCATGCTCACACCCCATCCCAGTCACCCTGGCAGCAAGCAGGTGCATAGACAGGAGATGCAGCTGTGCAAGAGTCTGTTCCACTGGTCAAAGATCACTCCTTTGTCTCCAAACACAACAATTAGTCCTGCTGGAGCAAGGGTTTTCCGCTTCATAATAAGTTAGCAGTCCAGCTTTTCGGCATGCCTGTGGTAGCTGACTTGTCTGCAAAGAGTACTCCCCACCACTGCTAATTCCAGAATTTCTCTTTGCAGAACTCTGCAACCATATGTCGTGAGATTTCCTGCCCACTGATACCGTGTGCCAATGCTACTGTTCCAGATGGAGAGTGCTGCCCTCGCTGCGGTATCCGTTAGTGCTCATGTCTTTTTGTTTTTCCAGTAGAATTAGAGAATTACCAGTGAAAATTGACTGCTCTTGATGGACTTGGCATCTTTTTAATTTGCCAGATATATAATTATAAGTTAATAATGTTAAATATAGAACAGCAGTCTTTATATTGCATGCATGTTATAGTACAAGCAAGGCTGTGATTAGCTAAAGTTTTTAATGGTGCTGTACAACAGAGATAGGATTTAATAATTTATGTTTACTCTCTACTGCTATAAATATTTCATTAATTCCTGGAACATATACAGAAGGATATATATTTAACAGTACCACCTTTATAATGTTTGCAAATTCATTTCTGCAGGATAATTCAAAGCATGTCTGCATGCCAAAGCTCTACCACTTGACTCCACGTTGGCATCTAGGCTCTTTATATTCTACAGAGCACTCTATGGGGTGGCTTGTCTCAAGTTGCCTGTGCTAAAAGCAGCCCATTAGGGGCACGTTTTAAAAGCTTTTCTTCTAGGCTTTGGAAAGGAGGAATAGCTCACCCTTTGTCTCCCTCCCTTCTCCAGCAAGTGACTACGCTGAGGACGGCTGGTCTCCCTGGTCTGAATGGACCCATTGTTCCGTGTCCTGTGGAAGGGGCATTCAGCAGCGAGGCCGCTCCTGCGATCGCATCAATAACAACTGTGAGGGCACCTCTGTGCAGACGAGGGACTGCTATTACCAGGAATGTGACAAGAGATGTGAGTAACTTGGCCAACTCTTTTTTCCTCTTCTGCTACAGCCACTGTGGTCTTGTTCCTTTTCCTGCCCATTTCTAAATTTTGCTCTCTGGCTTACCAACTCACCAGTCAAGCAGGATGGCAGCTGGAGCCACTGGTCTCCTTGGTCCTCATGCTCAGTGACGTGTGGTGAAGGCGTCATCACCCGTATCCGCCTGTGCAACTCACCGACCCCACAGATGGGTGGCAAGGACTGCACGGGAAAGGGCAGGGAGACAGAGAAGTGCCAGAAGCCACACTGTCCTAGTATGTAGAGGACCAATACAATCCATAAAACAGACAATTTCTATCTATTCTTCAATTCCTTGTGTACTGATGTCTTGGCCTTTGTTCCTGCAGTCAATGGCAACTGGGGACCCTGGTCTCTGTGGGACACTTGCACTGTTACCTGTGGTGGAGGTGTCCAGACGCGTGAGCGTCTCTGCAATGATCCTGCACCCAAATATGGAGGCAAGGAATGCCAAGGTGACGCTAAGGCAACACAGCTGTGTAACAAGCAGGACTGTCCCATTGGTAAGTGCTCCTTTTTACTATATAAAATTGTATATATTTAATATAATATCTCAGTAAGTGTTCAGCAAAGTCCAGAGTTATAAATATCTTTGTTTTAACCCGCAGATGGCTGTCTGTCTAACCCCTGCTTTGCTGGAGCCAAGTGCACCAGCTTCCCTGATGGCTCATGGAAGTGTGGCAGCTGTCCTACTGGTTACACTGGAGATGGAATCAATTGCAAAGACATCGATGAGGTAACTTCCATGGCAATTCAGTCATATTCATTTGCTATGGATACTGATCCAAGAGAGCTCAGAAACTCAATATTGGATTTTCTTGTCCACAGTGTAATGAGGTTCCTGATGCATGCTTTGTGCACAATGGGGTCCACCGGTGTGAAAACACAGAGCCAGGGTACAATTGCCTGCCCTGTCCCCCTCGCTATGCTGGATCCCAGCCTTTCGGCAGGGGTGTGGAGGAAGCCACTGCTAAGAAGCAGGTGAGAGCAAAATCATTCCATCCAAATTCAGTTATGCGACGTTGTCAGAAGCATTAACTTCTCAGATAGGAAGCTAACATTAGCCTTATATCATTCTTCCAGGTCTGTGAACCTCGTAATCCTTGCATTGATGGAAGTCACGACTGCAACAAGAATGCCCGCTGCATCTACCTGGGGCACTTCACAGAAACCATGTTTCGTTGTGAGTGCAGACCTGGCTATGCAGGGAATGGACACATTTGTGGAGAGGACACTGACCTGGACGGCTGGCCTAATGCCGATCTTGTGTGTGTCGAGAATGCCACCTACCATTGCAAGAAGGTATATTTTTGAGTTAAATACTGCTCTGTGTTCCATAGCATAAATAGTCTTGTTTGTTAAATATAACAACTCACTCATTGCTCACTAACTCATTTTAATTTTCAGGACAACTGTCCCAACCTTCCAAACTCAGGGCAGGAAGACTATGACAAGGACAGTATTGGTGACGCTTGTGACAATGATGATGACAATGACAGCATCCCTGATGACAGGGTAAGACTCTTTAGTTTCTACTCATAAGAATAACATGCCGGTCCCCAATAGGATCTGCAAGTGTTGCATAAAAGCTTGCATATAAAATTCCCAAAACTGTAGCATACATTGCCAAGAACAAAAGATTTAATACCTTTACCATCATGATTCATAATGTGTTATGAGAATGCAAAGTAAAACAAAATAAACCAATGATAGTTTCATATGAGCCATAATGATAATTCAAGCAGTAAATTCTGTATACCAGCAGTTACTACCACGCTAAACCTGAAAGCTGCTTTCTAGTTATCCTATGGTTTGATTTTTTTTCTCCTATGAATAGACATACCACGTGCTTTTAAATTACAAGCCTAGCATATGATGACTTCACAAGAGTGATGGTTAGTGGGGTCAGACTTAAAAAGTAATGTTTTTTTCAGTAGTCTAAATTATGCTTCTGTTGAAACCAGGACAACTGCCAGTTCATCTACAACCCCAGACAGTACGACTATGACCGCGATGATGTTGGAGATCGCTGCGACAACTGCCCATACAACAGCAACCCTGACCAAACTGACACAGATAACAATGGGGAGGGTGACGCCTGTGCCGTGGATATTGATGGTGATGGTAAGATGTCACAAGGCTTTCTGCTACAACAACATAAACAAAGTGGAGATGACTGAATTTGACTTTTACCATCTTTTATGGTGGTACTAAAAATTGTACTATTTTGATTTTTAAAAGGCATTCTGAATGAGAAGGACAACTGCCCCTATGTATACAATGTTGACCAGAGAGACACTGATCTAGATGGAGTTGGAGACCAGTGTGACAACTGCCCTCTTGAACACAATCCAGATCAGGTGAGTGTGTATCACATTTGTTAGAAATACACATTTAGAAGAAAAAAAATCAAGAAAACACAGCTTGTATATACCAAGGTCCCCGTCTGTGATCTATAGTTCATGTTTAGGTATAACATGGATGATCGCTATCAGAATATTTGAAGAAAGAGCAAAAGTAAAAGTAGCAAAAGTAATTCATTTGCAAATGAAAAACAAAGCCAGTCACATCTGAGTAAATTACAGATATACAATATGTTGTATTCAAAGGAGAGCCATCCCCTCAAATCTTACCTGAAGGATAGACTTTTGCAAAGTGCATAGAAGAAAACATTTGTGAAGTTCTAGTGAGCAATGTATGTTATTTGCTAGTAAAATATTGCACAACATTCTTGTGCAATCTCTGTGGATCACACCTGTGCTGGGGCTTAATGAAGGGGAGTAATACGCTCCTCAAGAACACCAGGACCTACTTCAAGAGAGAAATGACCAAAAAAGCACACATCACCTCTCTTTTATGTCATTATGACTCTGTGCATAGTCCTGCCGGTTTATTAGCTACAAGATTCCTTGCTGTAGATGTACTACTTCCCTGCACTGCCACTGAATCTCTAAAGGATTGTCAAAGAATGAAAAGCACCATGGCTCCCGACTTTAATTGACTTAGACACCTGGAATGATGAAAGAGTCAAAAGGGAGACCTTAACCACGTTACTAGGTCTTACTGGATTAACTACTAATAATGTTTTTTGTTACTGTTACTTAAATATGATTTTCATCTGTCTTTCAGGTTGATTCTGACTCAGACCTTGTGGGAGACAAGTGTGACAGCAACCAGGACATTGATGAAGATGGTCATCAGAACAATTTGGACAACTGCCCCTACATCCCTAATGCCAACCAAGCTGACCATGACAAAGATGGCAAGGGAGATGCCTGTGATCATGATGATGACAATGATGGCATTCCTGATGACAAAGACAACTGCAGGCTGGCACACAATCTGGATCAACTGGACTCTGATGGTGAGTCAACCAGAACTGAAAAATTCATCAAATAAACTTCAGTTATACCAGCATAAAACAGACATAATCTGAGCTCCTTGCGGGATTTTATTTGCATTAACAAAAGGAATGTGTAGGAATTGACTTTTCTTTTCCTTCTAAACACCAGGCGATGGCCGTGGTGATGCTTGCAAAGATGACTTTGACCAAGACAACGTTCCTGATATCTACGACGTGTGCCCTGAGAACTTCGATATCAGCGAAACAGATTTCCGCAAATTTCAGATGGTACCCCTGGACCCCAAGGGAACATCTCAGATTGATCCCAACTGGGTGGTGCGCCATCAAGGAAAAGAACTGGTACAGACTGTCAACTGTGACCCAGGCATTGCTGTCGGTACGTTCTTCAAAGAAGAAGTGCATTCATGGCTGAATGGTAGAGCTTAGAGTTTTTTAGGGATGTTTTAACTGTTTTCTCATCTTCTATTTGTAGGTTATGATGAGTTCAATGCTGTGGACTTCAGTGGAACCTTCTTTATCAACACTGACCGAGATGATGACTATGCTGGCTTTGTGTTTGGCTACCAGTCTAGTGCTCGCTTTTATGTGGTGATGTGGAAGCAGATCACACAAACTTACTGGTCTAGTACTCCCACCAAAGCTCAAGGATATTCAGGACTTTCCATTAAGGTGGTCAACTCAACGACTGGACCTGGAGAACATCTGAGGAATGCTCTGTGGCACACAGGGGACACCCCTGGACAGGTAGCTGACATTCAAAAAAGAAAGCTTTCAATGTTCTATAGTCCTTCAAAATAAGAAGGAATGGTTTATTTACACTTTATATTCCTTTATGTTAGGTGCGTACCCTCTGGCATGACCCTAAGAATATTGGCTGGAAAGACTTTACTGCTTACAGGTGGCACTTGACTCACAGACCAAGAACAGGACACATCAGGTAAACACTAAGAAGAGATCCGTCAAGATATCCTTAAACTCACACATAGTCAGACACATTCTGAAAATAAATGTTCTAGATATTAACTATTGCCTTTCACATTGCAGAGTTGTTATGTATGAAGGCAAGAAAATCATGGCAGATTCTGGAAGCATCTATGACAAGACATATGCAGGTGGAAGACTAGGTCTCTTTGTCTTCTCTCAAGAGATGGTGTACTTCTCCGACCTCAAATACGAATGCAGGGGTATGATCATCTACACAGTTCTTCCAAAAGTGTTAACTGTCATTTTTTCCGTGAAATTAAGTAACACTAATATTTCTATTAGTAAAATATTAATTAATATTTATTCATATTTCTATTAATAAAATATTTCATTCTGTTTTCTTTCAGACACATAAATGCACCAACAAGAGGCTTTCAGAAGAATGTACCTTTCATGTATAAATATAATTTTACATTTTAAGTCCTGGGACCATATCCTCATTACTCTTTTCTTCTGCAACAAGTACATTGGTGGACTGAGAGCATGTGATCGACTTCAAGGTAATTTGACGTTGGGACAAAACCAGCTGACTGCCAAGTGAAGATTAGACCCCTCCACCAAAGGCAGGTAGAGCAGAAAATGCATTGCTTTGCTGAAAGGGGAGACTGCTCTCTCTCTCTTAAAAAGGCTCTTTATCTTTCTCTGCTCTGCGTGGAAAGCCCTTAAAACAGATGTCTATGCACTTCAGAACTTATCTGCTTTTCACTTCGGATGGAGGTCCCATGAAAAGACTGAGTATTGATAACCTCAGATTTGCTGTGGACAAAATTTTCAAAAAGGACAAACTTGTTTCGCGGATGAAGAAAGCAATAAGACTATTTCATATTTTTCTGGACATGGGTCAGAGACCCATTGGAGATTGTTGAGGGACAAAATGGAGTGGACTGTTACCATGGAAGAGTGATTGCGTTGAGTGTATGTGTATATCTTTCACAAAGAGCCAGCTTGCCTTGTTTTCCAAAAAAGTAACACAATATAATTTTTATGTAGCTGAAGAATGTGCTAGTTTTTTCAAAAGCCTAATGTATCTCTCATCTCCATATAAAGAACCCCAGATTATTCTTTTGATTGGGAAAGAGGAACTATCAAATTGACCCATTATAAAAACCTAAACTTAGTTGTTTTCACCATTGCTGCTGTAGAAATGTGGCTGGCAGTTTCCTCAGTTCAGTTAGCAGAGTTTCCTCAGGGCGAGATATGATTTCCTGAGTAGTTCCTCGCATTAGATAATAAAAAATGGGCCTAAAAACAAGATAATGGCTGGGCCACAAATTCAAGCATTTCTGTCGAGTCCAGATGTTTCGGCTTTTTGACATTCAGAATTAGGTCGCATACCAAGCATAAATGAATTTTGTCGGGCAAAATCGGGATTGGAAACACTGGACTGGGAGCCATAGTAAAATTGCCTTCTTCGGCAAAAAGTAATAGTGGAGGCGTTAAGTGGCAGGAAAAACATAGAAAATGCAGAGATCAAGCTTATAAAAACAATGAAATGGAGGAAAATATTTATAGAATAATTATTTATTGCTTTGTGTTTACTCATCATTGCTCAGAAGGAAAAAGGGGCAGGGGGTGGAACAGGTGGGCCAAACTCGTTAAAGCAGGCATCCTGTCAGTCTTTGAGAAGACTGTGGTTTGTTGGATTGTAAATAGGTCCATATTTATTAAGTCTGCTCTCAATGGATGTGATGTTCAGAATTTGTCTTTGTCTGCCATTTATTGTTTAAAAAAAGCAAGCAATGAGACTCTCCACTAACCAAAGTGAAACTGGAAATGGGGACTTTCATGTTTTGACCAGTCTGCAACAGACTGCATTGTTATCTTGTTCTTTTTGCCTTCCCCGATCCAAAAACAAAAAGACATATAGCAAATCTAGAAGCACTGTTCCCCTGCACAGTATGTATGACCTGTGTGCATGTACATTTCTTTACGTTTCTGAGAGAAATGAAATAACAACAAAGAAAAAGTTGGATGTACAAATATTACCTCATTGTTGTTGTATAATTGAATCAGCAACTCGTGTCTTTCCGCAGCAGAACACAAATTGGTTAATTTCTCCATTTAGCGCTACTGTAGTTGAACACTTACTTTATGCTGTATATAGTAAAAAAATATTTTTTGTAGGAGAGAAACCCCCAACAGTAAAGATATTGAATGGGAGACTGTTTTTTATAAATATGTTGTGCTTATTATTATGTCCAATGCCTTTTCAATGGATAAATTATTAAGTT
The DNA here is from genome assembly GCA_011763525.2 of Mormyrus iriodes. Classification (NCBI taxonomy): domain Eukaryota; kingdom Metazoa; phylum Chordata; class Actinopteri; order Osteoglossiformes; family Mormyridae; genus Mormyrus; species Mormyrus iriodes. The sequence goes on from JAAGVU020000025.1 coordinate 474,053, forward strand.
TCTCTTTGCTATTTTAAGAGGTAATTTCATACATGTGTAGATATATGCTATTTAAATAATTTATCAGGAGATGCACCCAGAGGTGGAAGCGTTTCTATCTGTATAAACTGTTTGCACACTGACGTGAGGATGTTTTGTTCTTTGCCCATTTTGGTTTAAATTTCTTTCCTTTTTATACATTTAGTGATGCTTGTAAACATTTTTTTCTAGTTTTGCCATACAGAAAAAGCTGTTTTTACTCATACAAGTTATTTTGTAACATACAACAGAACAATAAACAACAGACCATAAAATGGAAAACTTCCCTAATGGGCTATTTTCTTCTGTGCTCCTTCTATTCAGTTTTACAAATCCAAGTTCAGTCCCTTTACAAAGACTTAATAAAAAACAGCAAGGTTCATTTTATCATTTGCAGATATCCTGAAAATAATCTATTAGGCTTTCAAAGATTCTATATCAGTATACATCCCTGTCAACACTTACACACTGCAATAATGCCCAATTGCAGTGATCTTGCCCTTGAACTTCAGAGACCACAAACAGTTAGGCTCCAGGGACGATTTGCACATGATGTGGTCAGGCTGCCGTCATTTTTCATTAGAAATGAACATGGGCACCTATTTGGGAAAACACCCCTCAAAACCCCTCACAGTCTCTTCAGACTCATCATAGTTTCTCAAAAATGTCTGCAGAGATTCCAAAAGTTCCAAAAGAATTCTGGACTTTTATACAAAGAAGATACCATTTACATGCATCCACTGATGCATTCCATCATCTCACATACTTTATCTGAATGCTTCCTCAGTCATTTAACAAGAATATATTACACAACTGTTGGCCAATAGTAAGCCACAGTGATCCCTGCCACATATTTACCAAATCTGTTTGACTGTCAACATTGCACAGATGAGCTGTGGCTGTTTAATTCACCGGCTATTTACCTTAAAACGATGTGAGAACAAACTATCAAGGAGCTGATGAAATGCTTTCTCACTTATCTAGCACATTCTCCTATGAGGCAGGCTTTGCTGTCTGGCTTCCTATTACCTGCACAGAAACACTGGGCTTCCATATCGCCTCAGAGTAGAAGTTGAGCTGACACTTACAGCTCCCCGCAATCCCTGCTCCTTCGGTCAAAAGTATCACTGCAGAAGTCTGTACCAATATGTCACATGCACGCGCAGAACCACCTCCCCTATAACCTCCCCCTCTGCCTAAACACACACGCACACGCACACTCAGGATACCAGGGAAAGCTGACAGCAGGCAGTGCAAACATTCCGTTCTGGGTTACACTCAGGAGAAATGCCTGGTTAAATGCAACAAGATGTTAGGTATTCAAGCTGCTAACGCAAAGGCACAAAGGGAGGAAAACAAACGTAGATTTTGGATTCTGCTTTGGTAACACTGCCTCTAGGCACTGTTGTCTACAGGCTGTCATAACAATGCAGTTCTTATTTAAACTGAGAGTCAGAGACCCCCAAGTGCAAGAATTACATCCCTCTAGGGTAAGTATAGAAATCCAGCTCTCAGCATGACGGGGGACGGCTGGCAGCCTCCTGTGTATTGTACGTCAGGGTAGCAAGAATGAAATGTTAAGGATGTAGTGCAGAAAGGAGGAGAACACAGCCTTCTCACGTCATGGTATTCTGAGACTAGACACAACTAGGAAAAGCTGTGAGTCTCGCTCTGCCGCAACTCAGGTGCCTTTTTTTATAAATGCTGAATACATACAAACGCAGTACAAAACCGAATGCCAGTAAAATGCCTCAAATACCTCTGCATCAAGTGAAATCAACAGCACAAAAATATAGTTTGTTAATCATCCGCGTTTTACTATATTGGAGAGGAAAATATGACATATAAAGACATGGCAGCAGAACTGTAGCACTCACGGCCTTCTTCATGTAATTATTATTAACCCCACACCCAAGCTTGGCATCCGCTCTGCGGCGGCCAGATGCTCACCTGGTGAAATGTCACACTAGCATTCACCATAGAACTGCTCCATTGACTGCTTCTTTAGGATAATCAAGCTTACCTGTGGAGGGAGGAATTTGGGACATTCCTTCATCACCCCTTTCACTGGCATGCTATGGTGGCTCGCCTGACAGAGTGTTACACTATACCGTTGTCCACATTTGCCACTCCGTGTGATCCCTCATTAGCACAATGCGGCCACCATAACTCCATCACTTCCAGGCCAAATACCCTCCTCTGACCAGCCCACCAGACAGAATCTACCCATTGGGTTTCCCCTGACTATCTATAACAAATTAGTTCCCATGAAAAATAATAAGAGCAGATATAAGGAATCTCAGACCACTTTCAACTGTTATTGCTCCTGCTTAATTCCATTTTCTGAAGAAATTAATGACTACAGTTTGAAAAAAGAAGCACTTGTCGAATTGTTTTAGACAGACAGTGTAACTGACTGTGTAGTTGTTTGTAAATATTTATTGAGAATTGTATATTACAGATTACTATTCAGTGGTGGAAATACAGCTAAGGAAATACTCACACTCGGCCCGGCTACCTTGCAAAGTGACTCAGCACGACTGTCCCCCCTCCCCTCTGGTCTGTGCTCACATGGTGCTTAACGTATCAGGCACACTTTCGTCATCACCATGTGACTTTTTGGATTGAAGAACACATAGGAAGAAAAGAACTATCACACAGCACAATGAAGTTCATGATTAATGTCCTTATTTTGTTGCTTATTTGGAGTCCTCTTGGGCACGACGACAAATGGCCCTCTTAAAGATTTATTGAGGATGCAACGCTATCGTTTTCATTTAATCGTGCTGCATGCATAGGGAGATTTTTACCAAATATCTCGATTTTTGTGTGTTGCATCCAGGTGTTCCTAGATACTCTTATCAGCCTAAATTTCTGGCAAACACTGCACCTCTGCTGTAGACTAAAGTGATCCCTTTGCTACCATGTTTTTTAATTGTTTGTTCCTACCTGATCTGTACAGCCTAACCAATTCGTTCCTTCAAGGTTCAGTTCATGTATAGTGTACATGTGTGTATGCGTGTGCCAGTTGCATGATTGATGTCATGTCTGCGCTCCGTGCTCCAACACAGTTAGCGATCACACTAAATGCATACCTTACTCATGTCCAACTGAACCGTGCCCAGGGCCAACTCTTCAAGCAGGCCTGGGCACATTTCAGTGTACCGTGCCCAGGCACGACGATCACTCTAGTCAAAGGAACTAGACACTGGGGGTCAAACATGCTTATGCACGGTGTGTATCACCTAGTGTGAGTGCACCCTACGTCTTCTTTAGCTGAACATTAGCCAGTGCATCCAGAACTACTCTGATAATATATATGATCAGCTTTAATGTATCTACAATGGATATCTTTACTATCAAAGACTCTTTATATATTTAATGCAAACAAGAATCAGCCAATGATACCAACACTAATATAGAGGATCAGCTGGCAAACTGACTGTGTGTTTGAAGCAATGAATGCGCGTATGATCCCTTGCAATGCCCTTTAACTGTGTCAACAGTATGTTAAGGATCCTTGAGGATCACTTGACTGGCTTGACTATCATTGATGGAAGAGCCCTTCCATTGCAGAATCAATGTCGCACCATAGCCACTTCTCAGCCGGTCAGAAAGAGTCCGTGAGCAGACGTCAGGCTGCTGGGGCCATCACTGGCAGCCCCGGGGGACGCATTTCCCTCCACAGTTCCACAGATTGATGTGCTACTCAGTGATAGTATGCAGTCCTCCAGCAGTGTCCTGAGCTGCTCCTCCAGCAAGGGGGCATTTCCAAGCTGAGAGAGAAAGGAAAAATAATAATGGTTATTGTTCCATTAAAAGTTGAGCCATTACAGCATGATGTCAGCATTTATAGTCTTGCTCTTTCCTCCTGCATACATGGTAAATACAACCCCTGCACCACCCCATGACTACATGTATTCAAAAAAGAAATAGCCTAACTATTCACTCCCATAGACAATGCAGTGCTTCACTACAAAATTTACTTTTATTTGGTCTGAAAGATTAATTTGCCTACTAATTTTCTTAAATCTGGCATTCCAAAGTCCCATAAATCCACACACAAATTTAGGCCGATGCAAGCTTTCCTTATAATGTAATCAGCATGGGAACTGAATATCTGTTCCAGGTTCAGAAAATAAAACCTCTACTTCTGGGGGAAAGTATTTCATTTTTTCATCTATTGAAGACAATCCAGCCTCCTCAGTATCTCCAGTTTGGTTTCTTTGACATCATAATTATGAAATACCAAATGAGTTATGGTTGGATTCTGTTCTTGTTTCTTCAGTTGTTTCGTCATAAAAAGTAGTTCCCATGAACCTGAAAGTCCTTCATTTAAAGCAAACATGCTGGTTGAAGGTCACAGACAAACAAACCCACATCTGAGCCCAGCAGCCCCTAGTTCTGTGTAGCACAGATACAGTCAGTGTCCAGTTTGCTACGTACACCTGTTTGTTAATGCAAACCTCCTGCTCTTCCAAAAAGCAAAGCATATGGCTGCAACTGAATATATGCAGCACAGAGACTGTACTGCTAAGCATTAGACCAGGGGTCACCAACCTTTTTGAAACTGAGAGCTACTTCACAGGTACTGAGCCATACGAAGGGCTTCCAGTTTGATACACTCTTCTTATATAACACATCTGCTCAGTTTACCTTTAGTT
>JAAGVU020000025.1:478834-490205 GCA_011763525.2 Mormyrus iriodes
TTAATGATACTCATCTATGTGACGACACTGATCACGTTTATGATTTTATCATATCAACAGGATAAAATTAAATTTTATATGCTGCGCACTGGTGAGTTGTGCTATTCTTAGAACAGGTCCACGGGCGACTCATGTGGTCCTTGGGGGCATCCTGGTGCCCCTGGGCACCATGTTGGTGACCTTTGCATCAGACTAAAGCTACGATGACTGACCTAAGTGATTCTGAATAATGCGTGATTGTTAGTGCCATGCTGGTTTCAGCCTCTCAGAAACAGCCACATTCCTTGGATTTTACAAACTAAAGTGTAGGCTTGTGAGATTTGATGATATTATTGGTAATTGACGATAAAAGACAAGTTAACTGAAGATTGATAATGTCTGACAGTGACTATTAATTATCGCCTTCGGAGGCTTAAGCCGCACACTAAACAAGATCACAGAAACACATTTATAATGTGGCTTTCACTTTAGTCATGAAGCCTACATCTCCAGCGCAGTTATTTTTATGGTTACTGTTTTTTAATTCCTCATAGACTTACGTTATACATATTTAGCAGATGCTTGTGTCCAAAGCGATGTACAAGCGAGGCACACAGCACACTGCAAACAGTCATGCTGTCAAGGGGTCAAATAGGCATAAATGCAGCTAGGCTGAGCTTACAATGAATGCCCAGGTACAGGTGTACGCAGTACTGGGGCAGGAGGTACCGAACAGCTACACAACTACATACAACTATTAAAAGAGAACCTAATAAAACAATGCAAAGGCCATTATATGCAACATAAGAGCATTCAAAGAACAATCAGGTTAGTAAAGGTATTCATGGAATAGATGGGTCTTAAGGAGTCTGGTGACCGGATGTTGATCGGCAGCTCATTCCACCACCAGGGAACCACACATGAGAACCGTCTGGAGTGATACTTTTCACGTGGTGAAGGGAGCTCCAAGTGGTGCTGGTTTGTTGAACGAAGGGGGTGAGATGGGACATAGGTCGTGAGGAAACTTTTCATAGAGATGGGTATCTGTCCATAAATTAACCTGTAAGCCAGCACCAAGAACATAAATTTGAGCGCTGATAGGGAGTCAGTGAAGAGAGACATAGAGGGATATTACATGAGAATACTTGAGCTAACTCAATATCAGACGTGCTACTGCATTTTGAAACATCTGCAGTGGTCTGACAGCACTAGCTGGAAGATCTGCCAATAGAGTGCTGCAGTAGTCAATTTATGAGGTAACAAGTACCTGGACTAGTAGCTGAGCTGCAGACTGAGATAGAAAAAGCCTGATCTTCCTGATGTTATACAGGGTAGATCTGCAAGATTCGGAGACTGCTGTTATGTGCTCGGCAAAGGACAGCTATTTGTTTACCATTACCTCTAAGTTCCTAGCAGACCTTTATGGACAGAGTGTGGACGATCCAAGCTGAACAGTGATGACATAGTGGATGGTAGGGATGGCAGGGAAGACAAGATGCTCATTTTTGGAGAGGTTAAGCTGGAGGTGCTGGTCTCTCATCTAGGCGGCAATATCATCTAGGTATGCAGATATCCAAGCAGAGACCGTGGTGTCATCGGGAGGAAACATCAGTTAGATCTGGATTAAGGTTAGGGTTATGATTACAAGATGTAAAGATGGCTGATGGCATGGTATTAGTTGTTGTTAAGACTTTTGTTTCAAAATATATTTTTGTTAAAATTATTATATGCTTTGCAGTTGTAACGTTTTAAATACTTCCTGATGTTTTAAGTAGTGACGTTAATGTATATGTTTTCCTCGGAAAAAGGATGTTCTTTTCTTTTATTCTTGTGTCAGGGACAGCGAAACCTAACGTTTATGCATTTCTACACTGATGTGTTCTGCTTATACACCCATAAAGGCATGCACAGTGTTTGTAGACATTCTGTCTGTTAGTTAAACAAGTAAACACTAAGATCCTTCAGCTCTTAATTGCCGTGACACAACAGTCTAAACAACAACAAACACGCACTGTGCCATCCGCCATCTTAACATCTTACTCCTCCTGATCACGTATGTTTCGTCCTGAAATTGCAGGCATAAAACTGTTGGCCTAAGACTTTGGTGACGCCGTGGTCCTGCAGCTCTGCAGATGGATGCATCTTGGGTGATCTGGCTTAGACAGGTAATGTAAAGAGAGAAGAGGAGAGGACCAAGGACAGAGCCTTGGGGAACTCCAGTTTTTACCTAGTATGATTTAGACATCTCTGCACCACAAGAGACTTAAAATGATCTGTCTGACAGGTATGGTGTTATACCAGTGCAGAGCAGTCCCTGTGAGGCTAATGAAAGGGTAGCCTGGAGGACTAACAGAATCTTTAAAGTTTGTGTTAAATTTTATTTATATATTGACCAGCAGTTCTGAAACTATGATACACAAAGGTAAAAAGTTTGAGAACCACTGCATTAGGTTTTAGAGACTAAAAAAATTATGTTATGTTAATTATGTTATGTCATGCTGCCAATCTGCCCTGCCAGCAGTCAGCAAGCTTCAATGTCGACTATTTATTGGATTCTCCGTATACATACACTATATTGCCAAAAGTACTGGGACACCCCTCCAAATCATGGAATTCAGGTGTTCCAATTACTTCCATGGTCACAGGTGTATAAAATCAAGCAAGTAGGCATGCAAACTTCTTCTATAAACATTTGTGAAAGAATCGTTCACTCTCAGGAGCTCAGTGAATTCAAGCGTGGTACCATGATAGGATGCCACCTGTGCAATAAGTCCATTCATGAAATTTCATCGCTACTGAATATTCCATGCTCAGCTGTTAGTGGTATTATAACAAAGTGGAAGCAATTGGGAACAACAGCAACTCAGCCATGAAGTGGTAGGCCACGTAAAATCACAGAGCAGAGACAACGTATGCTGAGGCACACTGTGTGCAGAAGTCGCCAACTTTCTGCAGAGTCAATAGCTACAGACTTCCAAACTTCATGTGGCCTTCAGATTAGCTTAAGCACATTGCATAGAGAGCTTCATGGAATGGGTTTCCATGGTCGAGCAGCTGCATCCAAGCCTTACATCACCAAGTGCGATGCAAAGCATCGGATGCAGTGGTGTAAAGCACATTGCCACTGGACTCTTGAGCAGTGGAGACATGTTCTCTGGAATGATAAATCACACTTCGCTGCCTAGAAATCCGGTGGATGAGAGTCTGGGTTTGGTGGATGCCGGGAGAGCAGTACTTGCCTGACTACATTGTGCCTCATGTAGAGTTTGGTGTTAGGGGGATTAAGGTGTGAGGTTGTTTTTCAGGGGTTGGGCTTGGCCCCTTAGTTCCAGTGAAAGGAACTCTTAATGCCTCAGCATATGAAGCCATTTTAGACAATTTCATGCTCCCAACTTTGTGGGAACAGTTTGAGGATAGCCCCTTCTTATTCCAACATGAGTGTGCCCCAGTGCACAAAGCAAGATCTATAAAGACATGGATGAGTGAATTTGGTGTGGAGGAACTTGACTGGCCTGCACAGAGCCCTGACCACAACCTGATAGAACACCGTTGGGATGAATTTGAGCGGAGACTGTGAGCCAGGCCTTCTTGTCAAACATCAGTGCCTGACCTCACAAATGCTCTCCTGGAAGAATGGTCAAAAATTCCCATAAACACACTCCTAAACCTTGTGGAGAAGAGTTGAAGCTGTTATAGCTGCAAAGGGTGGGCCAACTCCATATTGAAGCCTATGAATTAAGAATGAGATGTGAAGTTCATGTTTGTGTAAAGGCAGGCGTCCCAGTACTTTTGGTAATATAGTGTATATTTTTTTCATGTTTTCATGTTTTTGGTTGTGGGTGTACGTGTGGTTGTATGGTGGTGTTGGTCGATTCAATATTATCGTTTATCCGGATATTTTTTTAAATTAAAATACTGCTTCTTTTTTTTTTACTTTGGCCAGCCGTATTACAGTATCTAAATATAAAAAATCCAAACAATGAAATTTATATCAGCAAAAACACCATGATAAAGTCAGAAAAGAATGGTCAGACACTTAAAAGCTAACCAATATCAACAAGTATAAGAATCATGACTCTTTACAGCAATGGTACTCTGAATGGTTCTCTAAAAGCTTTCCTGAATACACAACTTGTCTACCTCCAAAGCGGATGTGGTGCCAAGAGTGGGTCCTAGTTGGTACGAGCTAGGTGTACCCACTGAATGCATGTCTTGAGTCTAGAAAAGATATTACTATCATTTCTTTCTAGTTTTACCCTGAAAATTTATTTGCTGACTACTTCTATCCAAAGTAAACAGCACAACAATACCAGGATTACTGCACTGCAACCATTTCAAATTCTTGTATACTTATTTGTTTTTCATAAAAGAACCCAGGATATAAACCAGACAAACACTGGCATATTTTATTTTATTTTTTTAGAAAAATCTGTGTCACGGCATCACAGGGTACTCTTCCTGGCCTGTGTATTATCCTACTTTGACAGAACACGTCCTTGAGTTACTGCACTATAAATTATCCTGCCTGTCTGAGTCCTCCACGCATTGCTCTGCACAGTTAACCATTACCATAAGTGGCTATATAGGGTTCATGTGGCCTACAAATGGTCTGTGTTGGATGGCAGATTGTTTTTGCACCAAGGCAAATGCTTTTATTTATGCAAAGAAGACAGTTTTAAGGGGAATGAGCTGCCATGAAAGAATTTTGGTAATTAGCAAATTGATTTTAGCCCCATAAATCTAGCGCAAGCTGGACATACTACACGATTTTCCCAAAAAATGTCAAAGAATGAATTAACCAAAATATTTTCAATTAACTTTCATTTAGTACATGGTGCCAATGGAAAATATTTCCATATATACATTCCACACAGTCTTTTCAATGCACGTCAATGTACTTCCTGTTTGATTACTCATGGATCTTTAGATAGAGGTTTTTTTAAATGCATTCTAAGATCCTGTTGAGGTTGAAAAATCTCTTGCAAAAACTTCTTTGGAAAATCTGTTTGATTCTATTACACATTAAGTACAGCCAGAGGTAAGAACCTGAGGACTTTTTCCAGCCTGACAGCTACCTTGACAAGGACTAAACTTAAAGATCCTGCTTCTTCTCTTTGCTCAGTTTCATTTGACAGGGATTTCAGACTTATTGGCGTCTTGTTGTAATGATGAGGGGTATGGAGTCTTTCGCCATTAGTCAGCCCAAATACTTGAATTACTTCTACGGTAGTTTTTTTCTCCAAGGCTGACATGGGCTGGCAACATGGGTTCCACCAATACAGTCTTGACCCTTAACCCCATTGCTTTAGCATCCCATGCTCACGTTTGCTATCCTAGGAGGTGCAGTCACTTATTGTGAACTTGACCTTCAATTCCCCACGTTTCTTAAACCTCCACCTACCCCAGGGTGGGCCTATATCTCTAACACAACTGTGACTCCTGAGGCCTTATATGGTTTGCAAATCTCTGTCCCTTTGGGCCAGTGTTTCCTGTAGTCTCTGTATAGATCATAAACACAAATCATCATTTCATCACTAACCTCTACGTTTAGGGAAAAAATATTATTTTATTTGTTGAAATCATGGCAAAAAAGTGAAGTTGGAGATATTTTAAATGAAACTGCTTGCCTTTTAATTTCTGGGACAGAGCATGCCCGGTAATTCCTGTGGAAGAACTGGCCGGGGAAGAACCTGCTGCTCTGTCTTCTCATTCACTGTCCCAGTGGGCACTGCAGTATTGTTTCACTGCACAGTGGGAGGTTCTGTTCGAAAGCAGAGCCAAAATCACTGCATGTGAATCATTTGTAAATCATATCAGACTTTGTCCATTAAATAAAGCTAGGTAACTATTAATGAATGGAAATAAAGATGTACCACTATCATTTGTCTTGGTGACATTTTACTTGAAGGGGCACAAATAATATAGTAATACACTCTTACTTAATGTATTAATTAACCAGAAACTAAGTGTTAGTTATATACTGATCCCATGTCTGTTCATCATTAATGAATCATAATGGTTCATGTATTTCAACTTTTTTCTCATCAATGTACAATATGAAGAAACGGAGGAAACAGAATCTGCAAACTTTACTAAGTTCATGATTGATGATGAGTTCATAGTGATTCTTAAACAATGACCAGCCTGTATATTATGTTTTTTAATATTGCAGTTTCTTTTTCCTGTGCTCAAAATATTACATTTATCATTTTTATATATATATATATATATAGTCATATTATTAGTTTTGAAAAAGCAAAAGAACATACCATACTGGCCTGCAGTGGCACTATTTACAAATATCCTCTGATCTGAGGCACAGGCAGAACTGATCTGAAGTAAGTTTATTAGAATAAGCTAATTAACCTCAATTGGAGAAACAGTTAAACACCTGGAAGAGAGAATGGAGGTCTGTTAAGGATTTTAAGTTTTTGTAAGCTGCCAAACTGAAACAAATTAGCCTTTAAGTCTTGTAGTTTTCAGAGTATGACTCATTGCATCCTGTCTCTATCCCCTATACTTTGTCTCGGTAAAAGCAGTTCTCCCCTGTCTGTGTGTAAATCAGGTTATTCTCGCTCACTATTTTAATGTTGTCCTTTTAAGGATTGCACAGTAAAAGAGTCTGCTAAAAACTGAACCTTTCTGTCCACCTCATGGTATAATTTATTTATTCAACCTGTGACATGTTTATAATCTATTATTAAATTTGGTCAGCAGATCGATCTTTCATTTTTCACAGAATAAAAATAATGATATAACTTTATTCCACTAATAAGCAGGCAAGTTGTTTCACTACTGGCACTGGTGATACTAAACAAAACTATATCGGTTATGGATTGAAATATTCTGGGTATGCGAAAGATTTGGATGCGATAGTCTGTTACGGTTACGGTTCCAGATTCTGAGACTAGCTTTTCTGTGGTGCTGTGCTGGAGCCGTTTTTTCTGGCCTAGGGTCAGTTTTTTGTGGTGGAAATGCACGGAACCAGTTCTGAATTGGGAAAAAAAAACAGCTCCAGCACCACTGGTGGAAACAAGGCAATAGAGGGTTTCATATGAAGGGAGGAGAGAGATGATTGCTGGTCTTCCCATGTCATAGTGGCTCTTTTTTATCCTCACCTTCCTCCATGAGCCCCTCTAAAGCTCATCATCCTGTATTCATGAGAGCCACTTGTGCTGTAAGACAGACTTTGTATGGCTGGCCCGAAAACGGTAAAACACCGTGGGGACGGGCTATGAGAAACGCATCTGCTCTGTCTTCATTTTGGAAGGCAAACCTGAGAGCCAGCCAGCCACCACAACATTTCACTGTCTCCACTGGTGATAACACACTGACAAGGTTAAGCATGCTGCTGTCATCTGGCTGCACGTTATCTGTACTATTAGGTTCACAGCTAAACACAACGATCTCTCACATGTGTCAGGATCTAGCTAATGACAGAAAATAATTGGTCAAAGTAAGTTTGGCTTAATTATTTCCATGGATTCACTAAGCCACTTGCTTTATTTAGGCCAAGATTCAACACTGAGAGCACACAGTACTGATACCTGATTATACTTTCCTATACTTTCCTTTTCCTATCTTCATTGTTGATTAGCTTAGCAGATGTGGTCATTCTGTGGCCATACAGCAGAAATGGCAGAATGCCTCCCAATCTCCAAGATGAAATGCACATCGTCCCTCAAACGAGAACCCACTCCCGCTATAAGCACTTGCCTAGTCCCACAGATCTGTAGTCAGGTGACAGAAGTGGTGACATCCAGTCTGACTCGTAAAACTCCTCCTACTGCTAGGGACTGTGGAAGTCTGACCCACTGCCGATTTACAGGGTTCATGCAAACAGCAAAACCTCTATGCTGACAGGAAGATTTTCCAAGGAAAAATAAACTGATTTGTTTCAAAAAGGAGGCTTATTTTGCACCCTGCCATTTGTAAAGCTTTTCACAGAATGGAAGTGAATTCATTGCATCCAAATGGATGCTGGGGGTACATAATGGCTGCATTTTTATGGCTTGCCCAAAATGCATCAATGTGCATTTTGAAAACGGAGTGAAGAATGCAGCCTTTGTGAATATCCGTTTGGACATGCATTAAAACTTACTGTGAAGCAGGTCTCTTCATGGACTAAGATCTTGCAACTGCAGTGATTAGCAGGGCCTATTCACTGACCAGCATATATAACCCCTAAAAGACAGGAAAAAGGGAAATGTAACCCATGGAAAATCTTCCATGAGTCAGGTACAGTGTCTACTGGAGTTATAAATGTGGTGTGCGTGGAGAACAAAAGATCAGTGGTGCCTTCCTTCATATGTTGTACTTTTCATAATCACCAAAACTGACCACATGACATAAACCACAGTATTAACTCCCTACTACAGTCTTCAAAGTCTCATCTCTCAGTCAGACAGACAGTGATGATAAGAAAATATATGCAGTGACACAGGTCACCTCTAGCCATCCCACTGCAACAGAAGATTAATCATGTAGGTGTGGGGTGTCACTGCTCTGAAAGACACCTTGACAGGGCCGCTGGGTGTTTATGCTCCAGTATCAGGACAGTCTGCTGGTATTCATCCTGTCCCTACAGGTATTACAGAGTGGGGAATAGCAACAATCTAGAAATATTTTGCTGATTTACAGCATCTCATTCTAGGGGCTACTCTAAATTAACACCAACTACCCCTGGCCCCTGACTACACTTTGGTGATGTCAGCGGATGAGATCCTCTGGGCACAATTATTCTGTACAGCACAAGCGGCAACTTACTGCATGCCCCTTTTCCATTCTGAGGGACGTCCAACGGATTGAAATACCAGCTATAGCAGAGCAAGAAAGGCATGATCTAGGTTACTTGGCTTAATGAGAGTAGTGGACACTGATATAGTGGAAACTTCCCAGAGAGCCATACATCTATAGTATGCACACAGCTTCATAATGCGGCTAGAGCAGAACAAAAAAACTGCAGGTCCAACACATTTATCTGCCTTCTACAAGGCAATGTGGAGAAATTCTTGCAATACGAAGGAACGCATCATTAGACAACTTGGATTGTTCAGTGAGAGGATTCCTAGGGAGACTCCTGGCTTGCCCCAGGCCTGCTGCTCGGGCCAGAGCTCTGGTAGAACTGACTGATGGCTTCTCCCAAGCTTTCTGTCTGGGGTCTTTGCCACTGTTTGGAAGACTGACCACAACTCATTAAGAAGTGCTGTACAGTCAAATACCATCTGTCAGCAGCTCCTGTGGTCTCTGGTGCCTACGGTTAGAAGGGCAGCTTCATACTCTTATTGAACTATGAAGGATGAACTACATTCCCCCTCAAATGTCTTATTTATACCGTGGTTGCACAATTGCTCGCCCAAATACAGACTGACCATATCTGCCTGGAGAGGCAAAGCTCTCCAAAGCATTATTGGAAATACACTGTATACTGTTGCTTGAGGTGTGATATATACCTTTCAAGCTTCAAATATTTGTATTACACATCATACCGCCTTGTACTGCTTTCGTTCCTTCTTGGTGTGTACGGCTTGCTCAGCCACTCTGGGTTCCTGCAGAGGGTCCTGGTTCTGTAAAGCACTGTTATTGGGATTTCTGTTCTCAGCAGTAAACCGATCGTAGATCTCCCCTCACACAGGTGGCCGACTCAGGATTGTGTCCATCATCCACCCCCCCCCTTGCCCTACCCTGATATCCCTCCCATTTCACTCTAAGGACTCACTGTTTTCCTTTCACAGTCACACAGTTCAGGGCCATTTTAACCAAAATAGTGCCGCTCAGATTTCAAGCCGAATGGTTTTAGTTACATACCTTGCTTTTTTTTTTTTTTTTTTACAGCCAAAGTAACCTGGGGCAAAGCGTTCCTAATAAATGTGGGGAATCGTTTTGACATGCTCTTATTTAAATGTGAATTTTTTTATGAATTTCGAGCTTTGAGGAACAGCAACGATTCTATACATTCCATAAATAGAGTTTATCAGTGATAGCAAGTAGTGCTCATGTTTGGTACTAATTAACTTGTACATGAATATTTTGACACTGATGGCGAATGGTGTTATTTCCTGTGCCAGGGATCTTGTTAATTGATACAGCGTGGTGCCATCAAACCAAGAGGAAAGACAGATCGGCCCGGCGAGCTGGATAAGCCCTTCGTATGCTACAAAGGGCATTAGGAAACCAGATCCCATTAAAACTCAGCACTTTTGCTACGTGGCCAAGAAAAGGGGGCAGCTCTATTCCACTGATGCCCTAGCAGCTCTGTACTTTAGAGGCAAAGCTGCCTGTACCTTAGCAAAGAATAAATGTACAGGGAACCCCCTTGTCACAGACAACAAGCATCAGTGTTTGTTCCTATAATTACAGGCTGCATGTTAAAGTATGTAGGAAAAACCAGCCGTGCTTTTTCTTCTTAGAGGATTTTACAGAAATTTTGCATTAAAAAAGAAATAGAAATTAAACAAGCAAAAAAGGAAGCTGAATTTGATAAAATGCTCTGGTATACATGTATTTTGACCGATGTGTGATTTTGCGAAGATGAAGCAGGTCACAAGGATGTATTTTCATGGTATTCCTTCTGCAATATTGATGTCAAGCTGTGTCTGTGGAGGAGAATCCATTTGTTCCATTGTTCTCCAGTTCACAGTTTGTCCTGGGGGGGTTGAGGGGTTTTTGTTCACTTTGAACGAAGGCAAATAATGTGCAGTCCGAACCCACTAATAGCTCTGCAATGAGGTCTAGGTTTACTTACTTACAGTCAAGCTACATGCAGGCAGCTGGAACAGTTTCACAAACACAGCGCTTCAGGAAAACGAATTCCTCTTTTTTAAAGGTAAAAAAAGCCCTCAGTTTTACTTTAAGAAGATTCACAGAAATGGGCAGCACCATGTGCTAGTATCACTCGTCCTGTGAACCGGCAGTCACAACCTTATCTTTATCAGAATTTCAGTATATTTTTTAGGAGAAGCTTTGCATGTTTTGGCCCATCGCCGCCCAGGGAGGCTACCTTTAAGAAGAGCCTGTAGCAGGAGAGACCCCATCCACACACTTGTGATGTCGGTGGATAAGGTCCCATCAACATAAATACTCCTTAGAGCACAAGCAGTCAGAACCAAACGATTACATCTCTGATGAAATATCTATTATGGGCAATATGGTTAAGATGCTTATCAGATATTCCCTTAGGTGTAAAGCCCTTACAGAAGTAGCTGTCAGACTGAGATGGATGGCAGGAGAACTCGCCGAAGGTGTATTTCACAAAGTGGTGTGAAGTTTCAGCTGGGTCGTGGTGGGGGCAGGGGAGGGGTGAAGGGGTGGTAATATTTGTAGCATTTGCTCCTCCCCATCCACGCTGGGACTCAAAATATTGAACAGGTGAATTTGACTGGATGTAGGTTAT
>JAAGVU020000025.1:493856-527752 GCA_011763525.2 Mormyrus iriodes
ATATACACATACATAAATATATATACACATACATTCATACATATATATATATATATATATATATATATATATATACACACATACTTACATACATACATATATATATACATCTTATATATATATAAAAGAGGTCAATGCGCAAAGCATATCAAGTTCACCTTGGTTGGGGAAAAACAGGAAATAAGAGTCAACCTCTTGGTTCTCACCAAAGTGCAAGACTCATCAGTCTTCACAAAGTGACACTGGCAGAGGTTAGGCAAGCTAAAGAGAACCACGTGTCTACAGTGCTCCTCTACAGACACGCAGCCACATACCTTCGTCAGAATTTCTGTTTATGCTTGGGTTTGTGGCTGAGTGGAGAAGCAAAACATCTCTATGAAGGCATTAGAGAGCAGAGAATTCTGATGGAATAAATAAAATAGATGGCATAAGAAAATTGGCATGTTCAGAGCAATTTTCATTATATTCTTGACGCTAAAATCTCTTTCCATTATTATTATTATTATTATTTGCTTCCACAGTACACTGTCCATGTCTTTGCCTTCAAAAGTAACTTATCATAGGACCTGAACAAATACAAGGCAAGGAGGCTCTGTGGGAAGGCTGGAAATCTTAAAACAATAAAATCGGAGCTGTCCATCTCAGAAGGCTCTGAGGCAGGTGTCTAAAATGGTTATATTACATATTTCTGTATTTTATTATCTAAGAATTTAACACTTTCATAATTTTAAAACTGGAATTTTTTGTACCACCCTCATGGGATAGTACTTCTGCTTCTACCTTTGCCATATAAAGAACTTCCAGCAGTTTTTCAATTCCTCTGTATCTTCAAAATATGCACCATTCATTGCTCAATTTTTTCCTAGGAAGGACCATTCACTTAAAACAGACATAGCTCGATGTAATGAATGTGAATGTCATAGATATCATTTCTCACAGCATTTGGCTTTACGGGGCTAGGGGGGATGGGGTGATGAATCAGCAGAAACTACTGAAGAAAACACCAACCTTGATCCTGAAACCTATTCATTATCTCTACTGTGATGGTAAGATAGCAGACTTTAGTTTTTTTTCTTACAGGACACGTTGCCACATCTCATGAGGAATGAACACTACTAAGTAAGGCCATAGGTGACTTAATTAAAGACTCAAGATCAAGCAAAAGGGTCTGCTCTGTAAACACGCTTATACACACAAGAAAGTGTCACAAACTCTAACACCGCAGACCAAAATTGCCAAATATATCCCTGCCTCTTCATTATTTTTATCTTCTGTTCCACATGACTTAAGAGAAGTACAATTATACCACTTAGCATGTTTAAAAGGTTCCACTCACTTTATGTTCATGAGATTAGTCACCTAAAAGCAGCTGTGATGGTTTTTGTGGTAAAACCACAGAAATATATTTCTTCCAGGCTACTTCTGCAGCTTATCCATAGTTTTTAGTCAATTATTAACATTAGTAATAATTGGCCTTGCAACCCCAAATCAGAATAAGTTGGGACAGTATAGAGAATACAAATAGAAAAGAAACTTGTCATTTCTAAATAAACTTCATTAAAGACAGTATAGACACAAGCTACTTAATGTTTTGTCTGTTCGGCTTTATTTCACTTGTAAATATACAATTCTGCCATTCAGCCAACAAAAAATTCCAGAAAAAGTTGGACCAGGACAATTTAGGGCTAGTATTGAGGTAAAGTTATTAAATAATAATGTGATTTGAAACAGATGATGTCAACAGACGATTGTAATCATGATTTGGTACAAATGAAACATCCCTTTAGGAGCAAAAATGGGCTGAAGATCACCAATTTGCCAACAAATCCTTGAAATTTTTAAAAACAATGTTTTTCAAAGAAAGATCGGAAAGGATTTGGATATTGCACCATCGACGATGCATAATGTAATTAAAAGATTCAAAGATTCTGGAGGAACTTCATTGTGTAAAGGGCAAGGATGCAAGTCTAAGCTGAATAACCATGATTGCAGATGCGTCAGATGCTACTGCATCCAGAATCATCATTTGCCTATAATAGATATAACCGCATGGGTTCAGGATTACTTTGGGAAACCTTTGCCAAGCAGTACAATACGTAGTTACATCCACAAATGCTAGTTAAAACATTACTGTGCCAAGAAGAAGTCTTATGTTAACCATATCCATAACCATCGACTTCTTGGGGCTTGGAGGCATCTGAGATGGACCATCACACAGTGGAAATGTGTACTGTGGTCAGAAGAATCAATATTTCCAGTAATTTTTGAAAGAAATGGACACCGTGTGCTCTGGACTGAAGAAGAAATGGACCATCCAGACTGTTACCATCAATAAGTCCAAAAGCCAGTGTCTGTCATGGAATGGGGTTGTCACTTGGCAAAGGAAACTTATACTTCTGTGATGACTTCTCTGATGGCAACATTAACGCTGAAAAGTACATTGAGATTTAGGAGCAACATATTCCGCCTTCAAGATGACTTCGTTTCCAGAGACGTCGATCCATATTTTGACAAGACGATGCAAAACCACATTGTGCACACATCACAAAGGCATGGCTGTGGAAGAAGGGGTGTAAGTGCTAGACTGGTCTGCCTGTAGTCCCAACGCATTTTGAAACTCAAAATGTGACAACGAAGACCCAGAGCTGCTGCACACCTGAAGACTTGTTTGCAGGAAGAATGGGACAAAATTACAACTGAAACACTTCATCACTTGGTGTCTTCAGTCCATCTTCTAGGTGTTGTAAAAAGAAAGGACAATATTATAAAGTGGTAAATGCTTTACTGTCACAACTTTTTGAAATATGTTGCAAGACTCAAAATTTAAATGTTTATCTTGGGAGGAAAAAAACTATAAAATTGGAGGTAAAACATCAAATAATGTGCTGTCATATTGTTTTCAAAGTAGCGCAGGTCAAAGAATTTATAAATGACTGTTTTCACTTGACTTAACATATGTCCCAACTTTTTCTGACTTTTGTGGTTGTAGAACAGAGACTGGGACATTCCTGTGTATTTCATGATTAAAAATAAATGAATACCACAGGGGGATATTCACTATATTAAGTAGAACCAAATATTTTTCTGTTTATATCATGTCTGAAACATTCTGCACCTCATTTCTTTACCTCATTTTTATTCCTATACTAATGTTCCTTACTGTGAAACTTTAAATTTAAACATGAAAGTTGTAATACTTCAACAGTGTGTCTGAGGAAAATTTTCAAGGAGGGTGAAGCATGTGTAGACTGACTTGCCACTTTCTTCCTCTCCTGAAACTAACCCAGAACCCAAGGTTACAGAATTGTGAATGAGGTTATAAAGACATGAGTGTGGAAACAAAAAGGCAATGCAGTGTCACAAAATGCTTCAAGCATTCAGTAAGTAGGCCACATTTCTGTTTCCCTGTTTATTTTAAAAGGATTAAGAACACCACTGATGCCCAGATGGGCTGAATATCATGCCAGGCTGTCAATATCACCACGGCGCCACAAAGAAAATTACCAGCAATGCAGTACTAAAGATAATATAACCACCCTCAAATAATTACCACCAGGAGAACCAACATGTGTCCATACAGGGAATGTGGTTATTAGAAGCAGAAATCTATAAACCTGTGCTAGTTTAAGTCCCAAGAGGAGCTCTTCTGTCATATGTCTGAGTCCTTTTGGACCAAAGCATCACCTAGTGATGATAATAAAAATCATTCACATAACCTACCCGCCATTGCACTATACCTATTATCCTCCTTGAAGAGCAAGATACATGGTGGTTAATAACCAAAACAAGAGACAGTGCACAAGGCCTTTCAGCAGCTCTGTTTCAGGCAAGCCCCAGTCACAGGCATACTGTTGTGATACTGCATTATTC
Source organism: Mormyrus iriodes (assembly GCA_011763525.2). NCBI lineage: Eukaryota > Metazoa > Chordata > Actinopteri > Osteoglossiformes > Mormyridae > Mormyrus > Mormyrus iriodes. Next base: position 497,727 of record JAAGVU020000025.1, read on the forward strand.
CCCAGCTTAAAGCTTGTTTGGCTTTCCAGTCATGTATGCAAAATCCAGGAGACTGTTTCCCCTCCTTCCTTACCCGGGCAAGCCGCGGTAAATTGAGATAATCTTGACTAAATTAAATTTGTAAATGAAGCCTTACCACTCTGAGGGCCCCCAAGTGGAATAGAGCTGGTCATTCTTCTCAGGTTTTAGGGAAAGCAGTATGGCCATGTGCCTTCAACTGGCACAAGAGTGTTCAAGAGTTTCAGAAGTTTAACAGTGGTCAGGCAGTAAACAGTGACTTAGATCAGCATTCCAACTGAGCTTTGTCTTCAAAGCTACAATGCATGAAAGACATTTAGCCAAGCCACAATTGTTCAGACCAGAATCTAAGACCTTTTAAAACAATCCAATAATGCAGTTCTTTCTAGGAACCCACAGAAACAAATAGAAATTTTTCTTTATGTATTAACATTGCCCCAAATTGTCCAACAAAACTCAATAATCATTCTATATACCCACAGCAATATACAATTTGAATACTCACCGCCAATGAATAATGAGAAATTAAATAAAGGTTTGTCTGCATGACGCCTTGCTCAACCCGGGACAATGAATTAAGAGGACAACGGGCATGCTGGCTACTACTGTGCTGATAGTATGCTACAATCTATCATGGACTTTTTCCTGATAATGAACTCTGGATGCCGTTGACAGGCATTCTAGGCATCTCCTTTAACTTTAGCCATAGAGGCACTACTTTGTAAGTAAGCAAAACCATATTTCTCAGCAAAACTGAAAAGCAACATCATCATATACACCAACGAGCCAAAACCTTATGACCACCTCCATGTGAAGCGAATGATGTTGAGTATCTTATAGAAACAAGATAACAAGGTCTGGGATAGATTAAATGGTAAGCTAACATTCTGTACCTGTAACTGAAATGTGGAACGCAGAAGAATTGGGATAAAGATCTGAGTGACTTTGACGGACCAAATCATTATGGTCAGATGACTGGGTCAAAGCATCTTCAAATAAGCAAGGCTTGGGGGGCGCTCACAGTTAGCCATGGTGATCACCTACTGAAACAGGGTGCTGGACAGTCAGGACTCATCGATTCAAGATGTCTGGTACAAACCAACAGAAGGGCTACTGTGGTGTGTATGGCAGCTAACTTTGATGATGATCATGGGAGAAAAGTGTCATGACACACGAGGCATTGAGCTATGCTGCATATGGGGCTACTGTCATAATATTTTCAGCAATGTGTCTTCTTGACAATTATTCATGTCTACAAAAGGCCCCATTAAAAGGAACTCATGAAACATTCCTGCATGCTTTGCCTGGCATAGTTACACTATACAGCAATGTTAATTTTCAGACAGCAATCAAACAGACAGTAGGCAAATCCTTTAATCTTCTTGGCTGTCCTCAGCTGCAGTGTCCCTGGGGAAAGAAAAATCCAGGAGGCTAGACAAACTAAATCCAGCAAATTAAAAGCTTGCAAGCATTTTCAGTTGTTTGTGCTGTAAGAGTTTGCCATTTTTTCTGCAGGAGAACTGTCACTTTTACAGCATCAGTGAAGCAGGGAGGGGGCTGCAAGGCAAAGGAATTCAGTGGATCACAATCCTTTGTCAGCAGCACTCTTAAAGAGGGACACTGATACTAGCAGCACTCAGTGATTATGTTCCCCAGTCACAGCAATTAGCATGCAAATTGGCCTGAAAGGGTAGCAAAATGCAGCCAGGGCCTGCCGGCCCAGTAACCAGGCTGCAAGAAGACCAGCATGAAGCAGGCATAGGTCACGCAGATTAGGCTAGGATAGGCACAGTGTGTTTACTTTCTTCAGCGTCTAGGACCCATTTAGAGTCAAATGAAGCGCTGGACTGGCTGTGTGAACCAGGCATTCCACCCTGCAGAAGTGCAGGGCAAATTAAAAGTGCAGTTATATGTAGCTGAATTTAATCAACGTATCCACCTTATTTACAGAACTACTTACATGCTACCCATGATAGACATATCCTGTGCAGCTGTCCACTCTGCCAATTATCATTAAACCTTATACAGTAAACACCAATGGGAACTGTCAGCTTTAAAAGAAAATGTATTCTCCACAAAAGCACAACTGCATTATTCACGTCTTTTCACCAAGTAAGATTCAAAGCTGGACCGATGAATCAATCATTTAGAGGTTAAAAAAGGCCTCTGTATAAAGGATGCAGTGAAGTGAAAGTACCGTGCAGAGCTGCGCGCTTCTGTGGTCTGGTCACAATCCATCACTAGCTGTCATCAACGCTTAAAGTGATTATCAGTATACTTATTGGATCAATAGGAAAAACAGGTACACAAAAGACCCAAGAACTCATTGGTGATACAAATTCAAATCACCTTTGTGGTTTTTAGTAATTAAAAATAGCACTGACTATAGAGCAGTATGGTCCTGGTATCTTGGGCCTTTGACTACCATTGCAAAAGCCTCAGCTTTGTGTCCAATTACCACAACTGGACTTTACAATATTTAATAAACTTTATACTGCTTGCTATAGCTTACAGGCTTACTAAACCTAATAACGCTCATCTAACCTTATACCACTTATTAAACTTTACACCCCTTTGGCCCCACATGCCATTAAATAGATGATTACAATCATTATTTAATACAACAGTCTTAGTTATGCCTTGTACTGGTTTTCAGCCATGTCTTGATATATGTAGATTAAGCAAAGCAGACTTTGTGGATCATAGTGAGAGAATCTTTTCCCTTAAAGCTAACCAAAACATTACTTAGCATATCGTGAGATTAGGTAATCAAAAGTCACACGGAGGAAGTTTAAATTATAAATTAAAGGAGAAACAACAAATCTAGCACATGTTTACAGTTGTAGTTAATCAATGTATACTTACACTAATGTGTATTTGTTTAGAATTGAGGCCCTGATATTTTGAAAATCAAATGAAAGTGTGTAGTTTATATATAAGGAAATGGATATGTGTGTTCTAAATTACACCCTAAAATAGCATTTCTATTCAGTAATGAGGTTTAAATTAGTACCAGGGATTTAGACTTTCAGTCTGTTTTTTTTCCCTTTTAAGCATCCGTTACACGTTCTGCATGACTCAGTGAGAACTGGTACACGGTGTCTGACTTCCTTCAAGATAATAACGCGAGGCTGTCGTTATGGTGAAAAAAATATTTTGATGCGGTCACGTGGAACCTACAGTCTAAGGGAATGTCAGTCTATGGATCAGAATATTATCTGAAAATATGACAGTAATGAAAATGAAAATACTGGCAAATAATACAGAAGTACTCTCAACGGAGTGAATCAGAGCCGTGAAGCTGAATGCCTTAGTCACCAGGAATTATTAGCATGCTCTTCATGAACAGCTCTGAAAATCCACTGTGGTCATGGTCGAGTTTGTTTTCTTCGATTCCTCAAAATCCATTGGAAAATGGGGGTGGGGTGGTTGCCCTTGCGTGAGTGACATTCTGAAACGAGGGAGTTATTGTCCCTAGAGTTAAGTAAGGCAGGCATTTGAGGAATCCCAGCCCATCACTAAGCACGGCTACCCACGAATCCGGTCCCCAGCACGTGTTGACAGTGCCTGTGTTGAGACTGAGCTTGGTCCAGAGCAGGGGGGGGAGGAGGGGAGATTCCTGCCAGTGTTGACGGGCTGCTGCTGTGCTGATGAAAGGCCCCCCTATAGTTGCTGGTCAATGCTGTCAGAACTTACTGTTTGGAGTTTCACATGTTGGCTGCTGCTAGGAACACAATGACTCAGACACATGTGTCACGATGAGCTCCTAACTACATTTAAGCACAGTGTGCGTACTTAAACCTTTAGTGAAAGTGAGGTACCAGCTGGACATAATGAGAAACCTTCTCATACAAACACATACACACTTATCAGTGCAGTGGCTGTGAAATTCCTAAAGCTTTACAGTTACTGTGCAGATGGAGCATCCCTGCATCCCTGCAGCAGAAACGCAGGCTGTGTCCACAACATGGAACAAAGGAGCAGCAGACATCGTTGTTCTGGGTCTTGGCTCTGACAGTGAGCAGATGTTTGGTGGGGACACCAGCGCAGGCCAAGGGGAGCTGGTGGTCAGCGACACACCCAACATTATCATATCCCACCGGTCATGACTACGTAAATAGGCACTCCTCTCCCTCCCCACTCCCGTCTCCACCCCTTCCCACCATCGCTGTGTCCAATCTCGCCAATGAGCCTTTCATGCAAGTAAGGATACTAAAGCCAGGTGGCATTCTCCCCGGCTACTATGTGATAGTGACGTCCATGGCGCCGAATGCTAGTGTACATGCATGGGAGTATTTTCTGTTTCTGTTCAACCACGCCGTTGTGCTTCAGATCACTCATTAACTGCAATCAATAAAATAAATATTAAATGTGCACGTTTTCCAGTATGATTCCAGGGTGACGCTGAACTCTGCCAGCAAGCTCCAATGGTCCACATCACGGCCTTTGTGAGGCTGCCTCCATTCTGCAACATGACAAATCTACCTAAGCAATGACAGTTTCATTTTGTTTTGGTTGGGGTTAAATCTAGGTTGCGTTCAGGAAATTACTCACCCCTTCTATGCCTTTTGGAACAGACCGTAAAAACAGCATGGAGAAACCCAGGGAATTGCCACCACACTCTATCCATCTTATCCAGTAAAATTCAGCCACAGGCAAGGCTTCAAGGACAAGTGGCACAATTAATTTACTTTTCAAAGCTGAAACTTCAATGATTTATTCTTTGTAATTATCAACCATATTAATTTAAAAGAGTTCCACTGAAGAAAATCACAAGGTGGTGATGGAGTATGTAAGATACTGAATTATTTTAGTAACTCGGGTTATAAATGGGCCATACATCTCTTCCAATTAATTAACCTCTGAAATACATACCCATTAGCACCTTGTTTTGAAAAGTATTGTAACAAATCAGTTATTTGTTATTTATCAGAATATTTAATAGTATTTCTGTACTTTTCAATAGTACAGACAAGCTGGCTGATATAAGGCAACATGCAACAAAGTGGTGAGCCAATTATACAGGTCCTCTCTAGGTAGAGGTGTACTGGAAGAGGAATAAACAACTGAGCCGGATCTAGCTGTAGGCAGAATATGCAGTTGTCCAGGCCCCCAAATTCCCTGCTATGTGCAGGAGGTGAAATGATCATCAGTTTCAATATAAACAAGGAGCTTAAAACCAAATGTAAGTGTGACATAAGTGCATTTACAAAAAGCCTTTACCAGCAAATTACTGTGCAAGTGTTTATTGTAAGATGGATGAACTAATATAACTGTAACGACAATGAAATTGTGTCAAGCCACATTAAGAGAGAACAGAAAACAAGCACTCCTTTATCAAGCACTGGACATTTGATTGTAATTTGGCAAGATTAATAGCCTTTTCTTTTAAACAAATGCTTTCAAGTCCAAGGAAATGGCTGCAACAAGCAGATAAAAACAAACAGAGAGGGGGAGGGACAGCCTGTCTATTGACGTGAGTGTGTCTGACTAGAGAGTGAGGTTTGTCCCTTGAGAGGAGGTGCCCAGTGTGAACACATGTATATAAGTAGGTGGTGATGAAGCAGGTATTTCTTTGGACCCATTGTACGGAGTTTGTAAGGGAATGCACTTTGAACAATGACACAGCAAAATCTTGGAATTCTACGTTGCTGGTATCTTACTGCACACTAAATTAAAGTCACAAACGTCAGTGGATGCAGAAAACAAATCCATCATCCTTTGTCCCAAAGACGTTCTTGTGCTTGATGCGTAGCAACGGGGGCTTTGGGAATCATGGCGGTTCTGAGTCAGTATTGTCACGGGAGCTCACACAACGAGAATGAGCTGAATGGTTGCCAAGGGACACTAAGATGGAGGAATTTGAGGAGGAACTGGGACAGGCTTTTAACTGCTGCAGAAGATGTGTGCACAGGGGTCACTGACAGAACTAAAGAACTCACAGGGTAAAATGTGTGAGCCACTCGGCCATGTAACAGTCCTAATTTCTAGCATTCTAGCAAAATTAAAAAATGGCCTGCAAAACAAAGTTGTTGATTTTTTGTACAATGAGCACATTATTCTGCTAGGATTTTCCAGATTTCAAAACCCCACTCTCCACTTTCCACACAAGTCTCCCAGATTCAGTAAAAGTTGCTCATACCATATCTTATGATTTATCTGTAATGTCTCACACATGGGTTTACGTAAGTTATTTACTGCAGTATTCCATGTTATTTCCAATAAAGTAATAAAACTGACTTCAGGTTTAAAACAATAAAATGCTGAGATTGCTATAAAAAGCTTGAAATGAGGTAAAGTCCATTGCAGAAAGCCCTCACATCAAATGGAGGAGAAGTCCTAGTGGACAGGCCGCTCTCCTGGAACTCGGAGATGGTAAGTGATGAGCTTGCTTTGTAGGGCTTCTGCTCCTCACAGAAGATAGCACAGAACTGACAAACAGTTACTAAGCATGGCCAAAAGGCTTATTCCATGTGAAAAGCATGCAGTTTGCTCTGATTCTCAAAACCTGATTGAGCAGCTGTTGGGTTCATTGTAGACGTTGGTTATTTCCCAAGTGTTTATGGTCCAAACTCATAAATTTAAACCACCACTGAAGAATACGATTAACAACAGTTTGTTTCTGATAGACAAGGCCATCAAACATACATTGTGTGTACTAAAGACCTTATGTACATTACTTGTACTAAACAGACATGCAAACAGACATGCAAATAGCTACAGACAGACTTGGATTTTCTTTTTTTTTGTCAGTGAGAAAATCATAGTTTTGCTGGATGTGATGATTTACTCTTCCTAGGCAAAGCTCAATACTTATTTTTCTCATAGGAGGAAAGAACAAATCAAGAGCTCTAAAAAAGAAGATGATGTTGAATGTGTGGTATAACTGGCTTATCAACAATATAGAAAAGGAGCCAGTAAAAGCCAAGGGGGTAGTACTGAAGCCATGGACAAGTCTTACTGTAAAACAGCCAGTCTGAACTCACTGTGCTCTCCTTCTCGTGGCCCAGGCGTTCCAGCTGCTCCTCAATCTCCTTCAGGCGCACCTCCTGCCCGCGCGTCTCCTTTATGTCCTGGAGGACCTTTTCTCCTGGCAGCTGGTCGTCTCCATGGCTCCGTCCAGCCCCCCGGCCCTGACACAAAGCAGACAGTGCCGATTCTCATGGGCATTGCACTACAGATCGGACACAGGTGTGGAAAGATTTATTGTTCATTACCTGGCAAAAGGGAAACCTTTTAGTCCTACTCATCACTTGTGAATTAAAAAGCCAGTGCACTAACAAGTCACTTAATTGAGTTTGTGTTGCATGTAGGTAATTGTAGACAAAAAGAAAAATAAAATGAACGTAGAACAAGTAAAATAAATTAAAAAGGGAAAGTATAAAAGCAAGTCTGAAGAAAACAGCACTCAATAACATTTGGAACAAAAAAACTTAAAACTGTCTCAGTTACTTAACCCACAATCATTTTTTAGTGGAAGTCAGAATGTATCCAACATTATAGCATCCATGGACAATCAAAGGACATTGTTGGACTTCCAAAACAAATGGTGAAATTAGGTCAATGGAAAAATCAGTGCTTAGTTTGTGAGGGGCTCCCTGTTGGAGAGAAAGGCTGCACAAAGCCTTTGTACTAATCATGATATCATGCCATATTGCTCAATAGGAACAATGAACAAGAAATTAAAAAAATAGGCATCTGAGTTTCAGTCAGCGCCTCTCCACTGCAAACCCACACACACTCTTCATTCCTGACAGTTATCATGTTAACATTTTACAGGCCATAGAGTATGATGTAAACAAGTCCTTAAACACACTTGGGGTGTGTATCATGAAGCTGGAATTTTGGGTTAGGAAGATAATTTCTTGGATTTGAGGTAGTCTAGGCTAAATATAAGAGAATGAAGATATAAGGCCCTATTTTTACAATCTACAGCACATGATCTGAAATGCTCGGCGCAAGTTCTTTTAGGGCATGGCCAACCCACTTTTGCTAGTTCAATGGCCGAAAAATAGTCGCTGAGCCAGGTGCATGATCTAAAAGGGCTGTGCTAAGTCTCATAATTAGTCATGGGTGTGTGTGTAACATCCTATTAACCAATCAGAGTGTCATCCCCTTTCACCTTGGTGGATTGCTATTATAACGGCAGATTTGCCATGTAGTTGAAAAGAACGCTTCTCTGCAGAGAAAACGGATCTGCTCTTGAATGAAGGGAAAACATGTGAGCAGACCATCTACGGATACAGCAGGATTCCACTAATGTAGAGGTCTGTAAATGTTCATTTTTGAATGCGGGAGTGGGCTGGGAAGTGACTGATATATTGGAGGAGAGCGAAAAATAAAATAATTATTGTTCAAATATGTTTTTATTATTTTATTAAACTATTTATGTTCATGAGAGAATAGAAAGTTACATTTTTCACTGAATAAAAGAAAAATAGGCTACTATGCCTAATTAGCTTTTTACACAGCCAGTTTATCCGATTACTTTTGGTCACTCTCGTGAGCACCCATGCTAATGGGCAGTAGAGCCAGCACGAAAATCTTTAACGGCCGAGGATGTAAGTGCCTGCTTAAGGAAAAGTGAATATAAAACTACATAACTACTTAATGTCAAACTAAATAAGGAGAAATCAGATATTTGGCTGTCCTTTTCATTGTAAGTGACCACAGTGAGAACCACTTGCCTTTTGCCCGTAGTGACAAATGCAACAAAGTGCACGGGGCTCAAGTTTGGCACTTCAGGGCCACGTGTGTTTAATTTCGATGGTCCAGACTACACTGACATTCAGTGCAAGTGCAAGCAAATCAAAAGTGAAAACCACACTAAAAACTGAAACAACACAAAAACGTGTGGATTTTCTCTGTGCAGATCTACGACCAGTTTGCAAATGGTGATGCGGATGAAATATGCCTATATGTATAACTAGCCCAGTATTATATGAAAAACGTAGCCTGTTTTAAATGATAAATGTTGAACGTAGCCTATTTGTCGAGGTTATAGGTTTACCTTTATTCTCTACCAGAAAATAAGCATAGACCAACAGAATGTATTTTTTCCGTTGTGGGTAGCGGTTCTGATGCAGTATCGCCACGGGAGCTTGCACATCGAGAATTATTTACGCTAAGCACCTGCAACAAAGCCATACAATAAATGAACATTAAATGTCATGCAGCTCCGCTGGCTGAAGATCCTGAGACTAACCATTACGATAAAAATTTCGTTAAATACTTTTGATGTACACATTAATGATCTTTCATATTGTAATTTATTTTTAATCATTTGCATGTTTGTGTGCTACTGCATGTCCCTGTGTATGTAACAAGCAATGTACATGCACTGTGCACGCATCTATGTAGGTGCATGTTTGAAAACACGCCCTTAAAATAACAGTGAAATACTGAGCCATTGACTTTAGATCAGGCTTTTGTTGGTCAAAATAAATTGCATTTGGCAGAAAACCAGTCATTAAGTTATTTTATCAATATATTTGAATATACTGTATAGACTTAGGGTATTATCAGTCATATTATTATGAGTAAAACAAAATCCAGTCCACTTTGTTTTCCTGTTTCCTCTCAACTGGACACAACTCATGCATGATGGACGGATGAAAGGATGAATGGATGGATGGATGGATGGATGGATGGGAAAAAGGTCTCTCTAACACAGACAAATATATTGCCTTATTGCATTTGTTTAAACGGTGTTGTTACTAAGTACTAAGGATCTTGCAGGTTTTCCATGACTTTTTAGCTTTTTTGTTGCTGTGTGAAGGATGCAGTCATCAGTAGAGATGCTGTTTGTTCTTTGTCAGGCAATGCCTAACCCCAGAAATAAGAATGTAAACTTCTGCTATTTGGGTTTCTGTCAGACAATTTGAAATGGCAATGTTTGTTATAAAAACCAAAGCTGTGCAGAATATCTGGGAAGAACCCGAATGAAAATGATCATGTCAATAAAAGACAGTGACGACAGCCTTAATTTGTAGCTTCTCTTGAGATCTGTTTATTAAGTAGCCTTCTGACTCACTCAGAAGAATTTTCAAAGAGTGTTGACTATAAAAAGCACTTCAAATTGACCAAAATCCATCCACGATGGTATGTCTGAGTAAACATGCTGAAACAACTCAAGCAAAATAACCATAAAGCAAATTTTAGTACATGTCTTATACCACTAAATACAGACTATGCAAAGAACCAGAAAAAGTGGAAACACGCACAAGGTTCATTTGAATTTCTATGTCTTGTTGAATTAGGCATGCATTTGCTTACAGCTGCTAACTTTCCCCTACAGTTGAAACCCTGCAAAACATCAATGCTTTATATACCATTTTCGTCACTGGTGTATTTTTAAAATAATTGAAGATTTCTTATTTTATGTCAAGGGTTTTTCGACTTCCATCTATGATTACTCAGGCCAGGGGAGACTGACTACAGAACCTTTTCACCCAAAATAGCCCAGCCAGGCCAGGGGATATCCTGCCTGTTCACGTTATTTCATGTAATTTAGCAAATTGCTATTCTTATCCACTGCTATGGAGTTAAGGTAAACAGTCCATTTTTCAGTGCAAAATACATACTTATCTGACCACAATTACAGCTTTAGACCTAAAGTTTTCAAAATAGACATCTGACTCTGGCGGGTAGTCTCCTCAATACCCAATAGATTTGAAATTATCCTGGATTTTCACACTCTTTTCCCTTTTAATAATTTTTTTTAATAATATTTTTATTTATTCATATTTTTAATTTTTTCCATGTTCCTTTTTTGTCTAAAAGTATGTGCTGTATTTTCTGCACCTACCATTTAACATATGGATATAAGGACATTTGTTCAGTCTTAACAATGAACCAATACAGAGGCATACATTCTTTTTGCATTAATATTTTTAATGCACTCATGAAAGATCATGTCATAACTGATTTAGGGCAGCCCCATCAAAATATTTCTCTGGATTAAGTAGCATTACTCAATATGTAGTTGTTTCACGAAGGAGCTCATTGTTAAATAGTTATATACTCTGAGACACAGCACAGGTATCCATCATCGCCATTCAACTATCCATTTTCTGTTAATCATTTGTTTGAGAAATGCTGTTCTATGACCTTAATAAGCTACAGCTATCACTACCTCAGCTATGTGCCTTCTGGCCGTACCCTTCAATGCGTATCTGATTCTGGTTTACTTGGAACATGCAATAGGTGAAACTTGATACTGGCTCAGAAGAATCACTCCTGACAATGTACTAAGGTTCTGTGAATGGTTCATGTTATCAGGAAATCTGGCAAATCCAAGTAATCACCCTGATTCTGCACACCTACTCAGCATCCCAATAAATGTTTAAATATAATGCTTAAGAAGTCCTGTTTCTATTTGCATTAATAAGGCCAATGTCAAAAACTAAGAACAACTTACATGCAAAAAAAGTTTAAGGAACAGAAACGGGCCGAGACAACGTGAATTATACCCCACCGATTACAACCTTAGGTCACTGCTGTTCAGTTTAATACAAGTATTTGCTACACAGACCTCTTACCAACATGTTTAATTACTGGAAATCATGCATGCCTTTGTGCCCAGAGGACTTAATATAAACTGCACTGTACACAAATTATTCTGGAATGGCCAAAGTGGCTACCGCTTAAGGTGTCCCTCTTACACAGCTGTGGTCTATGTTCATTCAGGTTTTCACAGCCACTTGTGAGGTCTTAAAACACGTTTTGTGTTTAAGCTATTTGATTTTCCAGGTTAGATCACGGAATAAGCGTTACAAAAAAACAATCAGTCATGATTTTGCAATTGCTACAGTTCTCATTTTGAGTATGGATATTTATGCCCTGAATGACACCACCAGGCCAGCATTATGTGCCAGCGTAAACATTTTTAGAGACGTTCCAGCCGTCAAGCTACTAGAATTACCTCCACATACACTGAGGGTAGAATGCCCACATAGTTTTGTCCTATAAAGTCAAATAAATAATCAGTCATTTAAAACATCCTTTTGGAAAAGACAGCAAGCCAAAGGCTTGGAGGGTAAATATCCAAATGAATATAATTGGCCAGGGAATGTGAAGGAACATCACATGTTCTGCCAGATCACAGCGGGTCAAAACTGAAAGCAGTTCCGCTGAGGGCACATGACTCGTAAAAGTCAGGGGCTATCCATCCTGGGTTTTGCCAAGATCTACAGCCAGAAACAGGCCGATAAAGACACCATCACACAAACCTCTTGCCGAAGTATCAGTCAGCAGAATAATTTTTAAGTTTTATACTGATGATTCAGTGGGGAGAGATCTGCTACTCAGGTTACACACACACACACACACACACACACACACACACACACACACACACACGCACGCACGCACACAACTGTCCTCATATCTTTCAGGGGATTGGCCATTCATTTCTTTGGGCAAAACCCTAATCCTATCAATGACAACCTTAACCCCAATCCAGCCCTCACCGAAACCATAAGTAACCAAACAAAATACAAGTCTTTTACCATTTTTAGTTTTTTGATTGTAGTCACAGATTCTTATAAAATTGAATTTCCCTTTGTGGGGACTGTTATGGTCCCCACAACATCAAAATAACAGATTTTTATCATATTATGGGGACATTTGGTCCCCACAATGTAAGGTATACCTGGACCACACACACACTTTTAAAACAATGATAGCTAAGGTGTTTACAGCTTACAAGTTGGGGGTGGGGGGGAGGGTCATGACTGGGGCACTGACAAGAAAAATGGCCTGGAACTAGGACGTCAGTTTTCCTTTCCTAAGCTTCTTCTCACCATGTTGCTCCAGCTCCTGGAGCTTTAATTATTTTTCCAACAGCAATCTGAGTATCTCATTCCTGGACAACTGCAAGTCACATTTAATTATTTTACTTCAGTACACCAGGGCAGTAAAGTGATGCAGTTGTTAGCACTGCTTCCTCGCACCTTTGGGACCTGGCTCCATGTGTGTGGACTTTGCATGTTCTTCCCATGTCATCGTGGGGTTTCCGCCAGGTACTCCAGTCTCCCTCCAAAGTCCAAAAACATGCTGATGTTAATTGGAGTTGCTTTATTGTCTGAAGGTGTGAATGTGGCTGGTGAATGGTGTGTGCACCTTGCGATGGCATGGCACCCCATCCTGGGTTACTCCCTGTGATAAATACTGGATACCTGCAGCCCAAGTGAATTCAGAAAATGGATGGATGGACTTCCATAAACCACTATAAAGGAAAGCCAAGATATAGTCTACAAACATCTGACAATACGCGCTGTGGAAGAACTTACAGCATCATATCGCCTAAATTGTACAGTGTGGTTAGTTCAGCGGAAACAAAACAACTGAAGTTTTGTTGAACCTTTAACCATCCAGATATATTTTGCAAGCTGAGACTGAAATTACACTACCTTAAACACAAGTAATGTGAATAAAACACTCATAAATATTAAAATATTCGGAATACAGCCCTTCTACCTTTTGCATTTGATGACAAGATCTTTCATAACATTTTCCTATATGCTCTTTTTGGATTTTTATGGAACCAATAAACTATTTTAAGCATGCACTTTGCTTTTCCTTGTTTTGAACAATCTCTATTTATAAAAAACACCATCCTACCTGAAGTCACAGTACACATATATTTTAAAATAAAACTGACTTTGTTTCAGTCCTGTTTATGGGATTAATGACTGTTTCAGTACATCATGAACTCTTTCCTTTCTGATAGAAAGCTGCTAGTGCCACTCTCCACTGCTATTTCAAAGTTTCAAAGTTATCTGCTGGAGAAGGCCATGTAAATTGTAATTTACATATAAGGGCATTCACAGGGTTTGTAGATATGTATAAACATATCTAATGTAGATAAATTTAACATCAGTTAAAAGACTGATTTAACTGCATGTCAAGGGTAATACTAAAGATATTTCAAGGTTTTTGTTAAGAATATGTGTAAATAGTTTAAGGATATCTCGAAATTAATTCCAGTGGAATGACTATTTCCAATGTCCTGGTGTTTTCAGAAAGCCAAGCAAAGCTAAACAAGAAAGAAATTAATATATTGGGACCATCTTTTTTTCCTGGGTAGAGCTCCAGCATCCACCTATCATGTAAAGCAATTCATCTTAAAATCAGTGACTGCAAACAATATGCTCTTTTCCTGACCCCTGTAATAAACAATACCCTGGTTATCTTCTTTGAAATAAATGAGGGAAGACAGAAAGCAACACTGCATGGACATTTTGATGTTGAAACTGTCCCAAGCCTTTATTGTGGTGTGGTGCTTTGCAGTACCTGAATAGGTTTAAAGCTATGGGGAAGGCCTAACTTATGAAAAAATGCCTGTAATTTCCTACAGTCTGGTCTCCATGGATTATAATGCTGACAGCATAGTGCTGTTTCACACCCTGTGCAGACCTGCAGTCACAAAACACATCAGATGTGTGTTTTATTAATTTGCAATAGAAAAAAAAAGCTGCACATAAACAAGTAACAAGACTCCATGCTGAGAAGTGGCTGGCATTCATGGGAAATGCTCCCAGTGGATGTATCCCTCATTAAAAACAAATGAGGGGTCCAGGGCCTTCATCAAATTAGCCAATTAATAAAGGAAAAACCGTGACTGCAATACTGAACTGCAATCTGAACTAAACTGTCTATAGTTCGGTAAGCCTTACGCATACATCCATTCATGCAGTCTACTGGGTTGTCTTTCGTTTATGCGTTTCCCTTTGGAAATAATCAAATGATGACACCTGATACAGAAAAGATCCTTTTTACTCTCACAGCACTACACCTACTGGAAGCCCTAGACAAATGGATGGGGGTACTGGGCTTGGACTGGGAAGAGAAAGGAGCACTGACTGAGGTACAGCTCCATTATTCACATCAAACACCTGTGGACTTAAGGTGGAATGTCGACACACACAGAAACGGGCATTGTCGAAGTGCTGGATTTCTGATACTTCATGGCCAATAAATACTCCAACTGGACACCTTTCACAAATTTGCAGGTTCCAACGAGGCTAAAATGGACCATAAATTGGGTAAGACTTCCCACCTTGGGGACGGAAGACCCGTGAGACAGGCAAGCAGCTGAAGAAAACAGGTGAAATTGGCCCCAGGGATAAAATGTGCTTTTCTTATGGTGCATATTCACATAGACATATTTGGAGAAAAATTAAGGCAATTATTTTAAAAGACCACTAACTCTTCAGATTCCAAGCAAAAACAAAAGGTTTCAAAGGGTTTAGTGAAACAGTGCAGCCATGTATCATTAACTACAACACTGCTTTATAGTAAACTACAACAGGGATTATTAACTCTTATTAAGAAAAGATAATTCTGTATTTGCGAATTAAATAAAAACATTGGTTTTCTTGAAGGGATCAAAATGGAAAGCAGATTCTTCTTCTTCTACCCCCAACAGCCCTCTTCCCAGTCATCAAATCAGTGGCAACAAGATCATAGCCCTGTGGTGATCTTATCGTCTTCCACATCAGCCCACAACATGCTTCCCTCTGAGTTCATATGTTTTACAATTTAGGTTTCCATGGCCACTAAGCAGCCCACTAATCACAGAGTAAAAGTTTGTACCTTCTCAGCCAAATTTTTGATACCGTTATGCATGTTGAGCAAATCTGTATACTTTATCAGTTTGAGGTTTGAAGAGGACAAGCAGACTCACCTCCCAATTAAGGCTACACGACATCACAACGTGATATGTTAAAATTTCTGTAACAGTGTGATATTTATAAAACAGAAAAGGAGATGAAATTACCAAAATAAAAAATTGCCAAATAGAAGCTGTTATTATCTACCAATAGAGTGTGTCAGATTAGATTGTGGTATTTTTACAAGTTGTGTCAACAGACACAAAGGAGTGCCGACACATGCAATGTGTTTATTGTGCATGTGCACAATATATCATGCTGCCCTAAAATTATATACTGTGCAGCCCTACTCCTAATGTAACATACATGTATATCTTTCGATTTTCTCTCTGATTCAATTCAGAAAACACGGAACTGAAAAGTACACATTTAACATGATTTAAACTAAGTGTTTAAGGAAATTTTGCAGGAAGCCATATGCAGCTTTTGTTTTAGCCTGGTCTCTGGAGATGATGTCATTAAATAACTTGTACTTTTAAAACTCCATTTGCTAACCACAGCTTTCTTTTATTTATTCATGACTTCCTTCATATAGCCATATAAATTGTGTTTTGAAGTGTTTACACGCTGATTCGTAATGTGACAATTCAACCATGACATATTTAGACAAAAGCTTGGGCGTTTCCTTGCAAACATTGCTGGACATTCAACATAATAGGACTTCGTCACCTACACCGAAAACAATGGTCATATGACCTAAGATTAAAATGTTTAATCAATGGTCCACAAAAAATCCAAGAAAAATATAAGGGAAATGTGCTCTGCAAGCAAGACTTCAATGAATTGCTTGATTCAAATACACAAAAAGAAAACGGAGCACAGACAGTCTTTCAAACAATGTTAAAAGCAATTGCAGTTTGTTGACTAAATTCAATCACATATGTTACATTTCCTTCCTAATTACGCTGTAGCTCTAAAGCACTGAAACCTGACCTCTAGAAGTTGGACACAGAGCAAGGAAAACAGGAGCTGAGAGGGTTGACTCACTGGTCTTATAAAAAACAGCATGCAATCCTGGAAAGCTGAAACACAGTGGTTCTTTTCTGGATTTTGCCACGTGGACCCAGGCTACCGGCCAGCCAGCCACTTCTTTAGGCCCTGCCGCACAGCACAGACCTCCACAGCGCTTGATGCAGCAGCAGCAACATATGCGTCTAAAATTCTACACAGATTTTTTTCAAATAAAAAAAATGGACAGCATACGACATCAATATTAAAAAGTGCTGTTTCCCACCAAACATCAGACAACTCATCAAAAATGATACTGTGAAGCCAATTGTTATGCACGACACCCATATGCAGTCCTTTCTTATAATAAAGGTGATCCTTGTGCTTTGCACGTCTCTCTAAACAAGCTAAACTTGAGCATGTTGCCAGAGGCATTCCAAATAAAAAGAGGCATGATGTTCCAGAGTAAAGCCACAACAAGCTATTCTCTTCAAGGCATGCAAATGAGTCACGCAGATGCAGGCCCTCCTGCTCTCTGTTCTACTTAGGACATGCCCTCCATATGCTGCAGAGCCTACCCAATACCTACTTAATTTTAAAAAGACCATAAGAAAATAAAGGACTGAGGTATATGAACATGTCATTCATGCCTCTATAAGAAATTTTACACTGTGTCTAAATTTATCAATGAAACAGAAACGTTAATAATGATAATATTTGCTTTTTTTTCCCTATCTTTTTATTTTTTAATTTTTACACGAGAGTCAAAAGTATTTGAGTTTTTACAGAGGCATGGTGTATGACTTACAGATAACATCACAACTGCCAGACATTCTTTAAGAATTAGAGGATAAACCTAAAGGTCAACTGGACTTTATAGTTCCTCTTTTGGCACCAGCTGTTTGGAGCAACAATGTTTCTGATATACAAATTCTTGGCCAAAATGCATCCCAAAAATCTTTCAAAACCTATTTGGTCAATTTCATCATGCATTCCACACTGTGGGCCATTCAAACGGAATAAAATAAGGCTATATACAAAGTCTTTCAAATGATTATTTTTCATCCAAAAAAACAACTGCCATAGAAATAAAATAAAATGCAGCCATATTTTTCTGCAGAGCACACGTCTGATGTGTGTTTATTTCAGATGCAAACTGGACACAGAACAAAGAAGTCATGCTTCATTTATGAACAATTTTGAAGTTCTCAAAGACTAGGGACAATTTCTGGCTTATATCAGTTCATTTTAGAAACAATGATATTTTATGACTTCTTAAGAATAGTAGTTTTTCTTTCAATATGGAGCCCAGAATTACTTCCAAAAGCCACCCACGACAGAACACTGATAACATAAACAGAACATTGATTATGAGAGTGGAATTTCCCCATCAGCTATGATGTCTTAGGAGAACAATTCCAGTAATGCCAAGAGAGACTCTTGGAACCAGATTCCAGTGACTTTCCGTTTGCCTTTCCTTGGACCCTCAAACATATCAAGCAATTGTATTCTTTGCCAAGGCATGATGCAGAATAATATTACACAGACAAACTGAAAATGGGCTTTATGTATTTCTGTTTAACCAAAACAATGAGGTCAAATGCCAGATTTTACTGCCCTATATGTGTGACACAAAGATTACATGAAATGCAATATTCAACCTACATCTCCAATTGCTAACCTTATATGATGGTGCTCTACTCCTTTGTTAATTCTACACAGATTGTACAATGAAAACAAAACTAGGGAGTGGAAAATGGAACTTCTGTGTTGCTGGTCAGGTTATACATAAAGCCATTCTAAGCGATGAAGTCATTTCCACTAAAGCCATTAAACAGATGGCAATAATAGTAATACTTCAACCACAAGACCATCGCAAAGGCGGAGGTGGTCAAGGGTCAGGAACGTTGTTTTTTTTCTGCAGTTATACAATGTCAATTTGGCAATGAGGACAAAAAGACTCATAGTCATTATTGGAGAGTTACATGTATTTTATACAAATTTATATCAAAAAAAGACCTCAGCAATTATTAAATTTCCCTGATCAGGATAAGCCATGGGAAGATGATGGATAAGTTAGTAATCTTGCAAAATGAGAAATACTGGGATGACTTGAGAGAATGACACCAATGTTGTGAGATAAAAATTTAGATCACGTTCAATAAATAAAATGGATTGTACAGTATATTCCCCGTCATTGACCTCTGTATGTCAATGGTAATGTGAAAAGCTCATTTCCTGTACTTAACTTAATTTAATTAATCAGGTAGATAATCAAATCTAAAACATAAAAATAACACACAAGTGAAAATTTAGAACAATTGTAACAACTGTCATCAAATTGATAATGTTGCAGCCCAATGCATTGATCCGAAAACAAGATAAAAATAGGGGAAAGAAAAAAAATCAAGCAAAAAATTTTAAAGAAAAAAGTACATTCTTGTCTTAAATATATTCAATATGACCACAATCATTTTTAAATATGGATTTCTGTTACAATAAGTGTACTAACATAAAATGCAGTATGAGCACATCTATTTAAGAAATGCTAGAAAGGGCTTATTATTAATCCATGAAAAAAATAAACCATAAATGACACACTAGTGAGCCAGTGATTCTAGGGATACTGAGACCAAAGACGACACCAGCAATTACACAGGGTGGCCACCCTCATAGGTCATATTTTTAAACTGTAAATCTTTTCTTTTTGAAAATGCAGTTTGGACAGACATACCCAGTCCTCACTATAGTTTAAATTACTGCTGGCATTATATTGAATGTGCCAGGCTACGAATATGTAGAGTGGAGACAGATTGCAATGACTATATCACATTTTGCTAAATTACGCTAAAGATCAAACAAATGGTAGGTAGATGGCTACTTTTTCACCTATTATTGCATTTTCACTCTTATTATTGCATAATAAGATCATAAAATCATCCGACATCCTGCAATGGCATCTTGCTAGGAACATTTAACTTAGTATGTGTTAGCGATTCAATGTTAAAACTGAACTCATCCATTTCTCTGAAGTGTGCTAGTGTATCGCCATATCAAAGAGGTTTGTAAAATGCAAAACAAAATTCAAAACTGTCCACAAGATTTCTAATTACCCATAAATTACGAATCCACCTGCAGCCTTCAATAATATACAAGGCTTCGGCCATTCCAACATATAATACGTAAAAACCAATGCCCCCACTGTTGCTGTTAGAAATTCAGACATATGGTGTAACTGCACATACAGTGAAAGCTTTTCTGCTGTGATTGTGTCAATTGGCTAATCCTATGCATGCATTTAAGATGTGTATTCAAGACTGTAAAATCACGAGCGTACAAAAATGCAAAAGGAATTAAAATTTAGAGCAGAGAGAGAATGGGTGCTAACCTATGAAATTGATCATTACATTTTTGACAAGCCGCAGTAATAGCAGCTGTACCTAATGCTGTTGAAGAAATGGACACTTGGCCAGACTACTAGCCTGTATGCAGAAACATTTTATCCAGTGGAAGGACAATAACCTTCGCACAATCAGACACGCATACCTGTAAGCTTCCTTATAACACGGTCCTTTAAATACTTCCATATGAAGGAGGCATTCATGGAAATTTTCTGCACAAAGCCCCATCTGTTGGTCTCGAACACCACATGTACATACCATGAATGGGGCGGGCCGAAGCAGTGCCCTCGGATCAAAGACATGACATACGTGTGAGAGGGAATGGAAATTAAGCAGCAATACCTTGTACAAAAATGAGGAAAATCTGAACATGGAACAATGTTCTTCTAGACTGGGATAAATAATTAAAATAACAGTTTATATAATGCAATCAACATGCACTGGCTGCCACTTACAGGATGAGAGCTTAATGTATGACTTTGCAGAATCACACCAACCCATAGGCCTGCAGTGATAAACAAAAGGCATGATCTAAGTTCAGAAACAGCAAGAAGTAACAAGCCACATCTGCCAAAACATAGTGAAGCACAAGTGAAGTAGGTATTCTATTCTTTTTCTAAGCAAGAAACTTATTGACACTGTCGATGTGAGCGACAACCTTATGTTTCACACACCCCATTACTCTTTAATAAAGGGTAGTGGCCATCAATCGAGAGACAAACTTTCATCTCATTGTTACTATAGAACATTGCTTTGCCACATAGGTGGGAGAGTGCCAAACTTTTCTCTCAGCCTCTGTCTTAAACTCCATCTGCACAGGGGCAGTCCAACAGCAGGCTGGCAAAAAAATAAAATGTCTATGATTAGCAATAACCTTTGATTTTTGAAAAGCATGTGAAACCCCAAATGTGCTTCTGGTGTTCTTGGTTCATTTCAGCACAACAAATTCTCCATCTGCAACTCAAATTGTCCTTCAATATGGTCCACTGACTGGGTCATCAGACAGACTGCAAACTTAAAGAATGGTAGCATTACAAATTAAATGGTCAACTGGTGATTGCTATTCTTAAAGCTTATAGTTTAACCATAAAACACAATAATTACAACTAAATAAACTAAAGGCCATTTAAACCCCATAGCCTACCAATTGTCCAGTTGTGAATTCAAGTACATAGTAAGACAAGCAAAGTTTCCTGTTTCTTGTTCATTTGAACAACCCAGTGCTAAACAACATATCAAAGGTTTATCCCTTCAGAAGGACACTTTGTATCCTGCATGCACTGCCAGGCTTTAATGTGAAATAAGCTAAAGGTAGAGAAGGGAAGATTGAATTTATTTTTTCCAAAGCTTCATGCCAGACTTCAAGCTTCTGAAATTTATTTTATGAGAAATAGTTTGTTTTATTGCATATTCAATATGAACAACATAGCTTTCAAACTGCATGACAGATATATTAAGGGTATCTCTACTAAACTGACAGCTCTGAACATTTCTTTGCAATTAAGATCTATTATCTAGCCTCTCTGAGAGGCATATTCTGTTGATGGCATGTGCAAATATGCCCACCCTACAGAAGGGCAAGGATAATATAGAAACTAATTACTTCACAGCCTCCTGTATTAAAGTATTTGATACTGCACACCTCATTTAGTTATGAATATTAGAAAGAATGGAAAGTTCTTCTTAAGTAGAGTGAAAACTTAGCAAATTTTCAAGTTTTTAAAAAAGCTTCAGTGAATTTAAATATGTGACGGTCGCAGATTTTATTAAACCACACCTCACAAAGCGTAATGTTTTTAATGGAAAAAATTCTGACTTTATTTTTTAAAAACCCCTACAAAAAGAGTGGAAAAAATCCACAACAAGAAGAAACTATTAGATCCAATTGCTCTAAAAGAAACACAAGCAGTCAGCCTTTGGCTAGAGGAAAATGGAACCAAGGTATTTCATGAGAAAACCAGAATTTTGCATGGATCGGTAACCAAAAACAAGATAAGAATTCCAGATGAAGCTAAAATCTGGAAATAAAGCATCTCAGTAGTAATCTATATACAACTTCAGTGAAGTATTATTGACTAGTTCCAAACGATAGTGGAACACAGGAGAAATGCTTTGCTTATGTAACAATTGTACTGAGAAAGTTACACAGATACTGTAGAATGTACCTTTCCAGCTACAAAACATGGTAAGCCATTGATTGTGTGAGTAATTTAGAGTGATATTCCACTGAATCAATAAAGCAGCTGTTCCAGGAATACCACATGAAATTAAATTGCGTGCCTTTCAGTTTTATCTCATAGCAAAGTTTGCTGTTGTTGCTATTGTTGTACAAGATGGCAAATTATTCATATGTTATTTAATTTTAACCACTTTCAGAGGTACTTATGCCATCATCCAACAATACATTATAATGTGGAGCTTTCTAAAGCTAATCTGGGACAGGCGTCTGGAAGTTTATTAGCTAAACTTATTATAGACCTATACGATATATCTTCCATTTCAATTGCTTTAATATTCTTTTTTTTCCATCAGTATTGAACTGATCTGCTGCATATTTGTCTGTCTGTTGGCTGAAGTTCTAGGGCCTTGACTTCACACCAAACACTCAATAATAAAAGCCACATATAGAAGATCTTTGGCTGTCTTTTAACCACAGTTGTGAGACACAAAACTGAATTTTACATTGTTGTGAAGCTAAAGTACAGAAATTTAAATTTAGTAAATATCCAGTTTTAGTCAGTGAAAATGCCAGTGATAGCGCAAATAGCGACATCGAAACACTGAACAAATAGATTTCAACAACAATCTACTGGCAAAAACAAGTATAATTTACATATATAATGGGTTCTGATCCCTCAGTCAGCTCAATTCAGTCCAGGCAAAATAGCATGCTTCTTACATATGTATGCCACACCACACTGACCTGGCCACACAATGGAGGTTTGCGCATAAAACGGGAAAACTAAATATAAACAAGTTGGGACTCCGACGTAAGTGACAGATGTAGCGCGGTGAGTGGTAACAGAGGCATATGTTGCTCTGGATCCTGACTCATCATTTCTAGTCAAAAGCACTATGTGGTAGAACCCATCAATTAAAAAAAGAACAATTATCTTGCCAAAATGATGGACATTGTATTAAAATACAAATCAGAACTCAACAACAGTAACAAAACTGCCCGATACATATATAAATAAAGGCAGCCTGAAAGTACGCTGGAGTTAAAACAAAGTAATGATTTATCCTGAGGGTTAAGGCCCTTCACATCTTAAACAGTTAATATGATCATTAGATTGTTGATGGTCAGTCACTTGAATTGTGCATCGAATTTAGAACTGGATTATAAAACATGTCCATTTGTAAATGCTGAAAACAGTTTTCTTGAAACACTATTGAAAGAGTCATTTAATTTTAACTGTGAAACTATGCAGATTTGATGACAGACAGACAGACACAGACAGACAGATAGACAGATAGATAGATAGAACAGAGCTGGCTGCAACAACAGAGGTTCTTGCCACAGGAGATATTTTTTACCCAGCAGTACCCGCAAGACCAGCATGAATCTATAATTGCTGCTGTAATGCTGCGCCACCCAACACCAGATGTCACAAGGATCAGTTCACATGACAAACTCTCACCAATTCTGGGTTTAACAATTGGGTGGTACACAAATCATCATGGCGTTCCCATATGCGTGGTTTAGAGTAGAGGTCCACAGAATTTAGTTGGGCCGTAAAAGCTCACTAAGACTGGTGCCGAGATATTAAAGATTTTTGATTTTCGGCACAATAACCCCTCAACGACATAATCTATAACACGATTGGTGTGTATTATCAATTTTATGTTAAAAACTTCCACTATCAAAATGGTTCTGGCAGGGTGTTCTTAACTTTGCATGACATTTAGAATTTTATCTGTGTAATAGACTTTTGCAATTTGAGAAAATGATTGGTAATTGATGATTACAGATACGTAGCCCGGTGTTTGTGTTCGACAGTGCCTGACTGGCAATTATGGCCTTTGTCAGGAAAGTAGACTCAACACACAATGCAAGTTAATAGAAAGATTTATGTGATTTCAGCATTGTAGTCTATGATTCTGATGCATGATGATTCTTTTGTGATGGCTATAATTTGTGGCAACTGGTGTGCAGTGTTTGAGAACCACTGCTTTACATGGTTTTAGACTTTTACACCCATCCATCCATCCATCCATTTTCTGAAACCGCTTGTCCTATTCAGGGTCTTCGGGTGGTTTTAGATGACCATCGAAATTTACTGTGTAAATTTGATATCACCTTAAAATGATAACATGAAGTAAAGATTGTTTAAACTGGTGCAGACTTTAATTAGGAGGGAAAGAGCATTCTGAAGCCACAACAGCTGCTTCGTCAAAGTAATTGTCTGTATCATAGAACACATACATGAAGTCACTTTATTAAAATCTGATCTGGATTAAGTTCCATGTGACAAGCAATTATTGGGCAAGACATCTGTTAAAGGAAGTGTTACATCTTAAAATCTAATTCATGTTTCATAAACCTAAATAAAAACAACTATTAATACCTCAAATTCCTTACAGCTCTTGGATTCATGGCATAACAGAAACAGCCCGTGTTTTAGAAACTTAAAAAAAAAAAATAATGTTCTGATGGGGTGGCACTGCAGCTCAGTGAGTTACATCATTTCCCTGCATCTCCAGGGGCACAGTGTTCTCCCTGAGTTTCCTTCAGGTACTGTATTCCCCATGAGTCTCAGATGAATATATGAGTCAGAAAGAGCAAGAATAAATCATGGATGCTAGTATGTCAGGTAAAAGAAAAAAGATCTGGCTTCACATTCCAAGGTTGTATTACTTCCTGCCGAGTCTCCCTCTGAGTGCCGTTTAGGAAATAGAAAATAGTAAAATACAGCAAACAGGAAAAAGAACAACTAATTGTGATTTGCAACAGGATAAAGTTCTGTTTCTTTTCCAGCTAGCCTAGATAAATAAAGAAGATGTGTTCCCTCAAGAACAGACAGTTCTATCCAACTTTCAAAGAAAATTAAAATATGCTGTATGAGCCATCAATATTAATGCCAAATCTTCAAGGCATGTTAACTCAGAAAATACTAATATAAAAGAGACCAATGTTTTTTTTTTCTTGCCATATTCATGAATGCCTACTCTGTCAAGTTGATGAGACATTTCATAGCATATAACCTGAAGGAGACTGAGACATCTTTGTGAATCATTCATTTAATAATTACCTACAGTATATATAACCATAAAGGTATAAAAGAAAACTTCAAAGGGAAATAGTTCCTTTGCTAAGGGTGGGTAAGGCTACGGCTCTGGGCGAGGTTCTCCTTTCGTCTCCTCAAAGCAGTTTGTCTGACAAGGCACCAGGAAAATATGCAAGACCACCCCTAAGTATCACAACAGCTTATAGACTTGGAGGAAGCATGAAAGAATACCTTTGATTTATTTTTGGTCTAGTGTCGGGTCTTGCAAAATGCAGGAAATGCCTTCTAATTAATTACTTACTTTCATCATGAGAGTGTTCACTACCCCAGACACCAGGAAGTGCATTTCTAGTCAGATCAGGGAGAGGTCGTTTTAAATCTGATGATTAGAAATAACTTTCCTGGAATCCTTTCCTACTTTTAAGCAGCTAAGAAGACTGCTTCTCTCTTTAGAATGATGTTTTCAATGTCTGTTTCACTGCCTGCTTTCAGAAAAAAAAATGTTTCTAATTTTGACTGTGTAATAAAAAAAAGTAGTGGCTTTAGTCAGTGACCAGAGCTATGTGTGCTTACTGCCTCTTCAATAGAAGGAGGCTAAAAGTATTACCAGTCTCTAAAGACCAAGGCGTTACCACCAAAATACATGTATAGAACAGACACTGGCACAGGAAACAGACACCCACATAAGAGTACTCATAGGTCACTAGGGGCTGATCCACAGGTCAAGACCTTCCAGTGGGCTGCACATTTTTTCCCAATTAACTGCCTAAGCATTCCTCAATCTTAGTCCAACCCACAGCTGTCCAACTTGCTGATGTTTCAATCAATCACTTCTCTGTCCATGACACCCCAGTGATGGAGGAATGTCAGACAGCCCTGCCTGGGTGGGAGAGCCCTTAATATACAGGACTAGGCAGGGATGGAAACCCGCATTACCTCCTGTCTTGGCCCAGTGCACATCCCCACACACATATGCTCTTCCTTTTGCTTCTACCTCAAGAGAGTATGGTGAAATATCCTACCTCTGGAACTGGCAGTTACTGACCAGAAGCCTTGTAATTATGTTCTGTTTGGGGATGATAGTGTGGTGGGGGGGGAGACTTTCTGTTTTCCTGAGTGCACGGGAGAAACACAAGACTCCCGGAGAACAAATTTAATAGCCCCCATAACAGACCTGCTAGAAGACATCCAGCTGAGAGAAGAGCATAAGAATGTGTTCTTACCCAAGTGGATGCAGACATGTACTCTGCAAACTTAATGCTGAGGTTTGGTTGTACGTGCGTCTGAAAGAACATTGCAATATAACTCCAGACATCACATTCAAGAAACAGTGTCCTTTACCCAATGATGTGGGAAAAATTAGTTGTGTATTATAGAGAATTTGGGGTTTTTTCAGATGGGACCTGTAACACTAAAGGTGGAAAACTGAATTTTATGCCATAAAAAACAGGTATTCTAATTTGCTGGTAGCTACCACATAAGCCAATAAAGTTAAACATGATGTCTTTTGAATGCTTTGGATTTAGGGTAACACTCAAGACAACTCTTACATTAACAATACTTCTGGCTAGCTGCCTTTCCCAATAGCAAGTGTTATAGACTTATAAGAATGGGAGCAAGATAATGGCAGTCTTCAATCTCGCATGACCCAAGGCCACAATGCTTTAATAGGGTTTTACAGAACTCATCCCCAGGCCTCCACCTTGGCTTCTGTCCCAGATGCTCTGACCTAACTGTTTAGAGGCTGAGGCCATTGGAATTCACCACAATAGTGTTGACATGCAGGGCAAGACTGCAGTCATTTGAAGGATCTCTAGATTTTAAACCCATTCTAGAACTAGTGAACAGATTTCTTTTTCTTTTCATAAACAAGTGTGACAACTAACAGGTGAAAGGTCAAAGCATTGGCAGAGATTCATCGGTTGCACTTTATGATGTCTGCTTAGAACTTGCTGAAATTTTCAGAAAACCTTAGGAACGACTCGTGAATGCTTCGACGCAAACAGCTGGGTTGCTCCTGTTACCAAGTGGTTTTAATTAAGGTGGTTAACTGGCACTAGCTACTGCCGAGAAGAAAGACAACCACAAAACAAAAGCATATTTGGTTTTACGACCACTGTTGAATTCATCAAAGCTAAAGGAAAACAAATGAAGGGCATGAAATGATTTAATCGACAGTATACCTTGACATGATCACAGTCAGCATGTTTCTGAGAATGTTTCAGTTTAACTCAAGGGAAGTTAAAATACAGCAGTGTTACTCTTGGTACCACACAATACTGATATTTTTTTTGACCTATGTGACCTTACACTGAAGTCACAGCCATCTTTTTTCTAGTACTATCCCAAACAGCTACAATGAGGACCCTGTTCAACATATTTTCACAATTTCACACACTTACAATTGCTGCAATTTAGGGTTGTTTTTACATATTGACAAAAGTCTGTCTGAATGAATGAGTATCACCATTATCATAAAAATAAAGGCTGAAAGGCCTTTTGACCCTTGTGAAAAGTCTGTTGAACACAATGCCCGTTTTATTTTTTATTAAACTAGATATTACTGGTTACAATGTTTGTAAGTCATTCAAGGACAAGCTATATATTTCAAGGTCAATCCTCATATATATGAGCAGCAGTTTGAACACATGTTTATGGTTCCCAAGATGCACAGAAACAACCTATCATCCATCAGGCCTATTCAGACAAATTTCCTCCCTGTCTACTCAGCATCTACAAGCAGTCTTGTTGCATTTGTCCTACTCTTCATAAGCAGCTTCACTCAGGTCAGTGGCGCTAAATAGCTCCAGTATGTTACACTGGCTAAAGATACTGCTCTCTCTTACTAATCATTTGAACTCAGCTTTTCCAACCATGTATCATTTCCACTAATTATCAAAATGGCCCATGCCCATCCAGGAAAGGGCCATTTCAGCTCCAGCAGCCATGGACCTGGATGCGCCAGTGCCAGAGTGTCAGCATACCGATCAGCATAAGTCAGTTGGGTTTTTAAAAACTGGACCTTCTTTTTTTAAGGGTTAGACCAGCCAGCTGGATCTCAAAATTCACAGTCCCTGAGAGGGCTATTTGCCGCCAAGTACAAAGTGAAGAATTTCACCAAAATGCTGTTTATACTGGCACTTGTGCACCCTCTCTCACAGCTTATCCTGTCCCTTTCCAAAGGCAGTGGTACTTCCTTAACCCCCTAAACAAATGCCAGCTGCTGGGATTGCCGTTTGAGCTACCTTGTCACACAAAGGCTCCAGTAACAATCGTATAACACTGAAGGTCATCCTTTTCAAACTCAGAACTTTTCCATGGCACTGATTACTTTTTAATATACATCCTAACATTCAACACATCCAAAAACTAAATCCTTATACTTATTTACTGGGAGATTTTTTTTTTAGATTTGGACAGGAATTTGGACTTTGAAAGTGGCTGGATGCCAAATCTGATTGTAATGTAATGAAACATAAAAATTTTACTGCCAGGTATGTCGAATTTTGGTCTGTGGAATATAGCTTTACTGTCATCCAAAACTAACACAGCCTTGCTACTGATGCACCTCTGTGGTGAAAAACACCAACAATACAATATGCTTTAGGTAGCAGACATGACCAAGGGTATCTAGGGCATACAATTCTGTATGAGTAATGCCTATAGTAAATCGAGAGCAAGAATGGAGGCTTATCAGATTCATTAATTCCCATGGATGTGTTCTTGTTAATGAAGCTTCAGAAGGAAGCATCGGGATATGCCATACAGCACTAGGCCAAACTGAATATATATACATACGCACACACACATGCATACACACACTATATATAAATCCAGACTGATGTGTATAGCCATTGCAGCTCATTATGAAGATGAATGAGAAAATCGGTTTATGTTGATTTGGTTTGTAGGTGGTTAATGTGCACTCCAAAAATCAGTTTCAAATTTCACATAGGGTTTCAGTGAACAGACAAACGATTACACAGATATGGAACAATCTGTACAAAAGCACAAAAAGGAGAGGATGTTGCGAAATCGCACTGGCCTCCATTAAGCAAAGGGTAAAAATCCCATGCCAAAGGGCACTTGCCTCATGATATGATGAGTTTGCCGGTTATTTAAGCAGCTTTACCCTTCGGTTCTGATTAACAAGCTACATCACCTGTTGTCTCACTCCACAACAGGTTGTTTTCTTCTCATCAGTAGAATGAAAATTGTCAATTGAATCATTCTGTTTATATAAATCTACATGGGGGAAAAGTCCTTCAGATTACTGTGAAGGTGAAGTGCATACAGGCCAAGCAGTGGAAAGATGAGGAGGCTGTGGGCCAATTCGATGATCCCCACCTAAATCACACCCCCAGGCTTCCTTTGGTGGAGTTAAGTGGAAGGAGGAGGCACCAAGATAACTTCACAATCTCTTGATGCTTCTTATGCTGGTATGGCTGATCCTGACATAACACCACATGTACCCTCCACATAGTGCCCAGAGATTGATAAAACAGGTATACAGACACTCACCATCTTGGCAAGAAATAAAGGATCTGGTATAAACGTTTAGATTAATGCAAAAAGGGACATGTGCTCATTAATATAATGAGAAGATAAGTGAACAGCTGCAAAGCAAGACTTCCTTGACATTGATATCAAATATGTTAATAATGCATTATGATAGGGGGTGGCACGGTGGTTAGCACTGTTGCCTCACACCTCTGGGATCAGGGTTCACGTCTCCGCCCGGGTTCCATGTGTGTGGA
>JAAGVU020000025.1:528043-600021 GCA_011763525.2 Mormyrus iriodes
CTCCGGGATGGGCTCCGGACCCCCCGCGACCCATATGGAATAAGCGGTTATAGAAAATGGATGGATGGATGCATTATGATAGATATGGCACAGTAACCTATTCCAAAAAATCAGGCAACTCAGTTAGACTGAATAGAAAAGTGTGCACAACACATTTACCAAATATTAACGTAGAAAGTACCACTCAGTTGACACTGGGAAAAAATACTGAGTAAAACCCTGTTTTAAGAGCATCAAACAACACTGCCTATTTCAGCATATGGGAAGACTTACAGGAAACAAGGATAACTTTATAAGGATTAATTGGTGGCAGTTCACTGTGTTGCCCATTGTAAGGAGTATCTAACTTTGTGCTCCACTATCACTATTTTAGGTTTTAAAAATCCTGCTCTGATTTAGGTAATACCAAACCCTTAGTACTGGGACCCTACTTCACATACCTTGGGTGAACTGCAGCAGAAATAAGGGCTGCGCACAGACAAAAAGCCCTCCACAGGAAGGATCTGCTGAAGTCTGGAGTCAATGTAACTCAGCTGGTCTAGCTCCGCTGGCTCAGGGGTATATCCTTCCCCAGCAGCTATGTGTACAGCCCACAGAATGGGATCTCCCTGGGAAAGAAAAAAGCAAGAGATACTCAAACGGTGGCCATCCTTTAGTTGTCTTGTAGGTTACAACACAGGCGACCATCATTACAGTTTGTCAGGATATCTTCAGTGTAACACAAAACTGCATAGATTAAAAGAAAGTGGTGAAGTCAATAATCTTACAAAGCAGCTTCCTAAAGCTACAGTATCAACCACATTGAAGCAGAATCAATTTTGTTTACTCACTACTAAAATGAATTTACTCCCCAGAGTAGATTCCTTTTGTCTGTGACAGAGATTAAGGAAAATTTGCGATTTATGCAAAAGTGTTAGCAGTGGTCACATTATAAGTTAACTGTACTTATTTTGCTCGTTATATGATACATCTAGTACTGCACTTAAATTAACTTTGACCTAGTTACTAAAATATAGACTTAGGAATTAAATTAGATCCACTGGAAGCATTAAAGTTTCTCATGGAGCAGCATTCCAAGAACATTTTTTTTTCTTGCGCCCGGCATTTGTTTTGGGAACAAGTGGAGACACTCATTGCTTTGCGAGGCAGATCTGAGCAAGGCTTCTGCAAACACGTAAAAAGCCGAGCACTTCCAAAAACCCGAAACATCTATTTGTGCTTTGCAGTGAATGAATCATTCGTCAGTATAACACAATATCCCATAAAACGGCGGGTGGTAGCTGAGGTCACTTGGCCCGAGTTCGGTGCTGAAGTCAACCCGCCCTTCCATAAAGCTCAGCACTCCTCGCTGTCACTTCTCTGGCAGAAAATTTCAGCTTCCTTTCAGCTGCTGACCTCAGTCATGGAACCATACACTGGTTACATCTGTGTTGCTTGCTGACTGTAAATATACCATCAGAAAATAATGATGAATCTGTGATATACTCAAGAGTTCAAACATCCATCAGTAGGGATGAGATTCTCCCAAGAAGTGAGTGTATTATCATGGCTTCTCCAGCAGGTGGAGGTAAAACCTTATTTTATGACCTGCAAGTTACAGACAAAAAAATATATTAAAAAAAAAAAAAATACTACGCAAGATAATTACGCAGAACCTCTACATGCACAATGAAATCATGGATATGACACACTTTTTTACAAACTAAGGTCTGGCCCTGTTTTGCACCATTTTTTTTTACAAGTTATTCTCTGGTTCATGATGGCATGATGGAAATGGAACTCTTTTTATAGCTGTCTCCATCCCATGAGAGATAAATAGGTGGAGGCTTAAGAAAAGCATTACATAAAATGGTACACTATATATTTATGCTCATGAAGAGACTACACTGGTTGCACGGACTACAGAACTAAGGAAAACATAGAAAACTTGCTAGGTGGACACAACATTTGACCTTGTTATTCATTCCTTGAAACCCTTCAGGTAAAAGGGATTTGATATGGTTTTGCTCTGTACAGCACAGCTTCATTGTGTTAACAACAATTTCAGCAATTTGTTCAACTGCTGGTCAAAAGGAGGGGGTGCAGAGTATGCATAAAATGCAAATTTTAGATACAATTTTGCTGTGAAAATTCAACAACTGCTTGAAAATCCAATGAAAGCATTGAATTACTGTGCCTCAAAAAATCACATCAACTTCTTATACTGTAATACTGTGGCCTTTTTAATTTCAACAATGCACTTACTTTATATTACTACACTTGGATTAAGCACACCTTGGATGACAGTTTTATATGTCCTTGTATGCACTGTGACTAAAAGATTGTATATTCTGCCTTATTACCCGAAACAAAAACACCTCAAAGCCACAGAAAACACACAGGGACTGTTCAAAAGTGTCTGTTTAAATTTGCCCTTGGAAAGTCAAGCAGCCTGTTTTTTTACACACTCACTGAATCTATTCATTTAGTTTCTTGCTCACCCCCCCCCCACCTCTAACTACTTAAGAAAACTCAAGCATGCTACTTTAATGCGGTAAATAGCAAAGTGACACGTAGAGAAATTTAAAAACCCTTTGGCTTTCCATCTTTACCTCAGAAACTGGAGTGATATCTTAAACTATAGTCACTCTTAATAAGAATCAGTTTTGTGCACACAAACAAGACATGAAATGCTTCTCAGCTATCTCATCAGCCTTTCCAACAGTTACTACCAGGGTACAGCTAAAATGTTTCAGCTCTGTGAACTTTCTGAAATAAATGTATTCGAGGCAGATGTCTGTGAGCGTAGACAGAAAAATTAAACTTTCCAGATTCTAAAAACAAGAAATTTGTACTCTAGATTACCCAATGAGCTCTCCAGGGTGCTGAAGGCTTTATTGATTTTGTGAAATGGAACTGCAGAAAGGGTATGCTGCACAATTTTAGGTGACCCAGAAGCGAAGACGACAGGTGTATCACCTCTAAGCATCCAAACAAACATTCCAGTAAGGAAACCCGGGTGGATTCCACAGAAAAGGACAACATCAGACCAGCCTGATGTAATTATACTAAGGAATGAAGCTCTTGCTGTGCAAGTATTTTTACTAACCCTGATTCAAATTACAGTTGCCTGCCTAAGGCTGAAGCCCAGAATTATCACCAGTAAATAGGAGGGAACCTAAATAAAAGTCAAAAGGAAGAATTAAATGGGAGCTGCCTTGGATTCCCAGCCCTGACGGAATGCCAGCCTATTCCTCATGCTGAGGTCTCCTTGACATAGCATCACAGCTCTGCCCGTGAGACATCAAAGGCAAACTTGCTGCCTAGCAGCCTTTCATAACTGCATGCCTGACAATAACAGGAAGCCTACATTGGACTTATAAAATTCCCAAGAATGCATGCTTGTCTCAATTTGAAGTGTGTGGTGCAATTACCCTGGGTTGGCTCTGAAAACAGAGGGGAAACCTGATAAATTTAGCAGCTAAGGTTTTGAGTTTCTGGCAATACCGTCGAGAGAAGCAGAAGAGTAGCTGTTATTAGCTTAAATAATACACAAGGTAAACACCACATCCTGACACACCTCAGACACCCAGCACTCCCCTCATATCACGCAACACGCTTCAAGCTGCCACTGTCACTCCACCGTTAGGAGTAATCATCCCAGAATCAGAGAGTAAAGAAACATCCCAGGTTTCTTTATACTAGAATTTCTCTCCAAATTCTGTGCGTCTGATCACATGTTTGTCATACAGAATTTGAATTATAATATGCATGTTTTCCAGAAAAAACACAATACATTTTAAAAATGTGTTTTATGGCTATTAATCTTATTATGTCTCTAAAAACACTAGAATATACACCACTATATACACAACTCTTTACTTATTCCTTCAAAAAGGCACAGCCACTAAGTTTTGAGACTTTCCAAACAAAGATATTTCATTTTTTTCAGTAAATGCTGAACCCAGAAAATCAACAGCAATCCCATAAAACCATGGAAAGAATATTTACAAATTCAAACCCAAGGAAAGTAAGGTTCCAAAATGCATGCAAAATATAAAATATTCTGAATAGATTATGTGGCCTTAGAGATATTTCCTTCAGCATCTAGAAGTCAATAAAAAT
Organism: Mormyrus iriodes; assembly: GCA_011763525.2. Classification (NCBI taxonomy): domain Eukaryota; kingdom Metazoa; phylum Chordata; class Actinopteri; order Osteoglossiformes; family Mormyridae; genus Mormyrus; species Mormyrus iriodes. The sequence goes on from JAAGVU020000025.1 coordinate 532,148, forward strand.
TTGATTCATGATGTTGACCTTTGATATATCTGCACTGCAATATTAAAAATCTTTTTGAAAATTACCTCTGGCATATATGATAGTAGATATATATATTTTAATTATTTTTTCAGTGATTTAAATTACATATAAACAAGGAAGAACATCTAATTTTTACACAGTCACCAATCTTCTTCACATATTTCATGCATTTCTGGCTTCCTGAAGTTGTACAGAAACTCCCAGCTTATCATACATGACATGTGATATAAAACTTCACACTCATTGAGGTGTATAGAATTTCCCATACATATCATTTCCTCAGCTGGGTTCACACACGCAAACTGCATCTGCAGATATGTGATAAAATGCAACGACATACAATGAATTATCATGTTTTAATGCCATCAGTGGAGCACCATTTCCCAGTACTTGGCAGACATTACATTTATTTATATACCAGATGCTTTTGTTCAAAGTGACATACAGAGAGCAGGGCAGAAAGCAGGGTCAGCCAGTCCCTGGAGCAACTGGGGTTAAGGGCCTTGCTCAAGGACCCAACAGTGAACTCACTCTACAAGCCACGGGATTTTAACTGTCAACCTTCTGATCACATAGCCATACACATCTGAGAACAGTAACTACCATTGTGTAGATGGGGGGGGGGGGGGTACCACAGCCTGCGACCTTGCACCTGCCCTCTGCTCCCCAGATGAACTGCCCAGGGCAATGGCAATGCATGTCTCCCCAAGTGCATGGGGTCACCCCATAGTCAGCAGATACCTCATCTCCTTCAGGGTTTGTGTTACACTCGTCAAGGTCTTGCAGGAGCTCCGCCAGCCTCTGCTTCTCAGCTTGTGTCATCAGCACCTGGCTCCCAGCATCCCGGACCAGCTGTCAGATTACACAGAGTCACATTAGACCACTGATTATTGCTCACATTTGCTGTTCATTCCAGGCCAGCCATTAATCAGTTGCTCCATTGAACTTATTGATAGCTTATGTCGTTGAATGAAATACACTGTGCGCAAAGTCAGGCCCATTATGACCTCTGACCCACCTCTATGTTTTTCTTAACAAAGTCTTTTTTTCTCTTGGCCCCAACGACTCCAGGCTGTCTGCAGTCTGGCAGATCTGGCACTGGTTCCTCAAGATCAAATTCAACGCAGTCCGTTGCTTTGCACTGACCTTCTTTGCCTGTTGTAAAAGGTTAAAAACACAGCAGGCAAAATGCAAAAATTATTTCTGAATGAACTTTAATTACTTAAATTATTAGAATTTAGGAGAGACTTTAAATGGGGCTTCACAAATCCCATTCTACTGATGTCTTATATGCATTAACTTGTACAACACTAAGCGTTCCTTATATATTCAGTCTACCTCGTTTTTCCATTGTGTGTTCCATTGTGCATGTTTACCCTGACAGATGGAAGAAAATCTTGGGAAAATCAAGACAAACAGTAACAATTATGTGCAATTACACCAATTACTAACTCTTGGAACACTTAGAATTACATAAAAATCAACCAACATTTTTGTGATTTACAGCACTTATGGTTGGAAATGTCAGAAATGCAACTGGCTTTGCAAAAGAGGAGCCCCCAGCCTAATCGTACATACTTATCTACTGTGTGAAAACCATTTGCGTTTTCCTAATGTAACACTGCCATCTAGTGTAAACAACTCAGAACTGCATGTAAACAGGTAAAGAATAAAATCTTTAAATATATAGTGCTACACTGCCGTAAATTGAAAAATTCCAACATAGCAGGGGACAAAATAAATAGCAGTGGTTGATCAATTTCTTCCTGCTTGAGAATCATTCTTAAAACATTTACTTTCACATCAATGCAGCCATTGAAAGTTTTTCCAGAATACTTTGTGTGACCTGGTTCAGTGCCTGGTCTTCCGAGCTCAGTTCAGCCTTCTACACAAGGGAATACATTTACTGCTGCTACTTACCTTCATCCAGATTCTTTTCTTCTACCTCATACCCATCTTGTGAAATTTGAGTCCCAAATATGGGAACACAGTCCCCATCCTCACTAGAGACATAGGCTGGAATATTTAAAAACAATGAAATTCATTATGACACAGATGGAAATATGCAACAAAGAGGTAAATTCAATCTTCTAGAAGCTGGAAAAGAAGCAGCACAAAGATCAAGATATGTGGCCTCTCTGAAGTGAGATGGTAGCAGCAGTCCCCCTTAAAAGAATTTTTCTGTTCATGATTAAAAAAACATTATATAACTGCCCTCCAACTATGATCAACCTCTAACATGGAAATACTCTGGCAAATCACAGTGGTGTCATCACTTTTCAAATGGGATTAAATGCCATTTTTTTGTCCAGATTTCAAGGTCTCAACTTACAGGTGACTACAACATTAAATGGCAAATAGTCCCACACACAGAAGAATTTTGGCATGAACCTGTTCACGAACATACCTGTGAATTAGGGCTGGCACAGCCTTTACACCTGTATGAATATGAGTACATGGCTGAGGTAAGTTTTCAGCCATTTCACACACTTACAGCTAGTAGATCCTAGAGCCAAATAAAGTCGTGTGTTTTCAGCCTCATCCACGCGTTCTGGTTTTGTTCTTAACTCCTGCAAGATATTCATCCCCAGATCAAAAACTAAAACAAAACACCAGCTTTAGGGGAAACAAAATCAGATTTCAGTAGTGCAGTCTCTGTATTTTCACCTGAAGCTCGTTCCATAGTTTCAGCTGGAGCTCCTTCCCCATTGCCTTTACAGCTTTTTCTTTAGAGATCTTCTGTGCTAAAATTTTGTCCAGTTTTTTCATTTTCCTAACGGCTTCCTGAAGGACTGGATTTTTATTCTCCTCATCAGATTCTTCAGTATAAAAGTTGCCTGACTTTCCTTCTGTTAAAAGACGAACATTAAAACAGATTTCTTTTTACACCAACTGTCAGCTCATTGCATATATGCTGACTAAATTCAAGGCAATAATTTTAGCTTCACGGCTTATACCAGATATTACTTTTCCCTGCTAGACCACAGTCATTTAATGACATTTATTACATTACTCTTCATATTTATTGATGTAATCTTTTTAGCATAAGCCAAATTCACACCTGACTCTGAGGAATATCTTCCTAATTGATCCAACCGGATTCCTTCACCTTCTTCTGCATGATCAGGTTCCATGGATCTGCCATTTAACCATGCTTGATCTTCAGGGGAAACCGGGAACTCATTTTCTGGCGTCCCCTTCTGGCCCGACAGAATAGGCGTTTAAATCATTCGTACGGAAACTGCATAATACTATTGCATGACTTTAATATTAGCGTATCTAAATGGGGCTGTATGCCCAAGCGAATTGTGGTAAATAACACAATGACATAGTATGCGTAATTACATAATTAACAGGAGTTTCCGTCCCAGGGCTGTCGGGGCTTAGGACCGCCAAAGCACGCGCGGTGTCCTGGTTAACCCGCACACCTTCCCGCAACGACACTCGGCTCGCGGGGCGAGGACGCTCAGTTGACGCCGGGCGGGAAATATCTTCTAGGTTTCCCTTCGTGATGTCCATTGCGGGCAGAGGCGGATGGGTACCTACTCACCGACAGCAGGTGAGCGTATAAGCGACACGACAGAGAAAAGCAGCGAACATTTGCGTAGTTCACGACGCTCAGCTTAAACACAAAAGCTGTAGCTTTTTACTCAGTCTTCCAGCCAGTGGAATTAATAGTGAATGGCTTCTGGTTTTAAAACAGGAGATGTTAAAAAATGATGACGTACCTATATATAAAATTTAAACGAGCTTCTTCTACCCGGCTCCTCATGCGCGAGCTCCAATGGTAACCAAGACGCCGAGAAGCACGCGACAGGGTTGCCATACAAATTCAGCCCAACTTTATTGAGCGGCATTGCGTTTTTACATTTTTTTAGCCAAAATAATGTAGCAGTGTGTAACGTGGAATTAAGAATTAGGATTCGTAGCAGTCAAGACAGAATACAATGGTACAAGAAATTACTCGAAGGTTTATTCAGGGCAAAGGAAAACAGACCAAATGGTTGTGGTGGTCAAGGGTAATCTCCACCCACCCCAGCCTGGACTAGGCTGGCCAGGGGGTGTTCCTCAGGGGGGGGTGCCTCAGGGTGGAAATCCAAGCCCCAGAGCCAGACTGTGAGATTTGAAGAAGTGCAGTTAAAGAGAAGTTGGGAATAATGCAACCATAGCCAGTTTCAGGAAGGCCCACACCTGATTTTTAGGTGACAGGATGAAGGAAAGCCTAGATTGCTTGAACCTTGTCTTGAGGTCAGCAGGCCCACATCTAATGAGGAGCCAGGATGGCTAACCATGCATTCTGTCCAGTTTCACTATAGATGAAATTTTGGGGAGGCTACCACCTACTCTGTTCAACTACCCGGAGGTGCGCTAGCAATGTGAAGAGTGACCCTGCTACTTATCTGAAAAGGACCCTGAACATGTTACCTATTGGTGATCAGCATAGGTCTTTGTGGAGGGGTACTTACCTTCTTAGTCAGCCTATTCATTCTCCACCAGGGCCAGGAACACTGGATGCTAAATGCTAACTGAATCAAAGTCATCAGAGAAAAACTCTGCATTTCATTCATGCAACTGAGGAGACATCACTTTGGCCAAGTGAGTCTCACACCTAACCAGCCAGGCTTTAATGCTGGCAGTATGCCCTGAATAGTTAGCTTGAATACAGTGAGGTACACCTTAAAGGCATCCTTAGTGGTGACTTGGTAAGAAATAGGTAGTGATGAACAAAGTGGCACTTCATGAACCATTTGCTGGACTGTTTTGACTTCACTAGATGGTGCTCTCTGTTCAAAAAAAGATGCAAATCTTGCTCCAAAGCAAACCAAGAGCACCATCTAGTAGAGTCAAAAATACAGTAAATTGTTCATGAAACATATTTTGTCCATCATTATAAATAGGCAAGTAGCAAGCCAGCTCTCCTTTTTTCCCCAGGGAAAAATAAGCTGGCGATGATCTCGACACCATTTTAGGAATATCTACATTAGTCACTACAGCATAAGCTGCAAAGATCCCTTCCCAATCGCATATAAGAGCCCAAAGGTCAGCTATAGTATCTCTTCTTACCCACATTCCCTATTAGTGTGGTAGACAAGGAAATATAAAAGACAAGAATGCAGGCAAATAAACCTGGAGGTATGAAGTACATTTTTAAAAGGAGAATTTAAAAAAAAAAAAAAGGAAACAAAATATATTAAAAATATTGCAGCAACAAAGAGGTGGTCCTTGTCATTTCAAGAGAAAATACCTCTTGTCCTAAAGCAGCAGTCTTCATCCAAGGTATCTTCAGTATATCAGAGAATGCATGCTGAGCTCACATACTCTTTTATCCCAGGTTGGGTTTTAGGCCTTGCTGGGGAAGTCTGTCCTGGCCCCTGGGTGGGGCAATTATTGGCCACCAGCCATGTTCTGTTGGTACTGTTGTGAGGAAACCATCGTTCTGAATGACCCTGATCACCTCCTTGTTGTGTGATGGATTTCTGGTGGAATATCACATCACAAAAAATGAAAATGCATTAAATGAAATTTTAAATATTTCTAAAATATTGTATATTCAGTGTGTACGTGTGGTCAGGTCTTTAGGTTTCTAGTGTTATGGAGAAGTGTCCAACAATAAGAAAATCTTACTCTAGTTACCCTTCTTATGTACCATATAAGAACCCCCAAATTGTGCACAGGGCTATTTTTAACCAAAGTTATGCATACTTACTAACATGAAGAATGTTAATACAAAACGATCAGAGACATAATTATGCAAAATAAGTTTGAGTGACTACAATGATATATATGTTGACAGCAGAAGGGAACTTTTATTGCAAATGAAAATGATTTTTACACAATTTCCTGCTCTTGCAGATAGGGCTAGTATTATATTCAGGAATGATTACTGAAAGGCCTGAAGGGTAAATGAATGTTGTTGCCATGGTGATTTTTACTCTCCATCTTTGGAGTGGGCTCTCTCCCTCTCATTCTCCTCCCTCTTTGTCTTTCCTGCTCAGTGTTCTCCCTCTTTCCCCTGCTTCAACCATTCTAGGTTGATATTTTAATCAGTTGAGAACCGTTGATAGTATTGTAATAGTCAGTATTTTTCTAATTCTTCTGATTTTTCTCATTCTGAAAGACTTAGACTTCCCATAAGTATTATTTTTTGCAAGCCCTGTGCCTTTACTCTAATTGATTTTTGACACTAATTGACACTGTAGATTTTAATTTCACATTGCCAGAGTATGACATTTTGTTCTAGGTGGATGATCATCAGATAAGTTATGACCATTTAAAAAAAAAAAAACACACCAGTTACTGTTTATGCCTGATGTAAGGATCTCAATTGTGGTACACTGCAAAGAATTATGATGCACACATTATTAATACTCAAGGTTTGTTTTACTAATGAATAAACTAACCACGTTACTATATTGTATTGGAAAAATAAACCTCATCCATCCATCCACATGTGGTTGCACATTTCTCCTCCCTGTAATGTTTTCCTCACCAAAGAGAAACAAAAGACAGCTTCTAAAAGATTTAGTAAAGTTCGTAAGACAGTGAAAAATTAGTCATTTTGTTATAGTTTTAGTGACATTTTACATAAAATTTGAACAATCTATTTGGTCTTTTTTCACGTTCCAGAAGGATTGAAATATATGTAATATAGAGTGCCTGTCTCTTATATGCTAAGAGTAACGGATCAGGTATCTGTCCAGCAATGAGGTTTGTGACGCAACAACTTCTTGGGAATACACCAGCAGGAGGCGATCACACCACACAGGCCAGCAGTTACTGTGCCTGAAGTAGTGCCAATGGGACACAGTTGGCAATCGACGATTGTCCCAAACTGGGACTGTCTTCTCTTGTCGGGCTGAAAGCCTGAGCTGGACAGTAACAGAGAATAGAGGTTAAATGTTCATTTGTGGTCACTGCTGGTGCTGAAGAATATCTGCTCTGAGGGGACTGCAGTTTCCTACCTGTAAGGGAATGCTGAAGGATACCTGTCCTGAATGGGCGGGTTCCCTGTAACCAGTTTTCTTTTGTGTAGCTTTTTTTCCTCAGTGAGCTTTGTAACTTCTGTCTCCTGAGTCTCCCTCCCTGCTGCATTGCTGGAGGATGTGAATGAGATACTGTAGCTAACCTGCAATATCTCATCCATGATTTGGAATGTACCTGAACATTCAATGTGTTGTGGCAGTGGTACCAGCAGAGTGGCTGTTGCCTGTAGCGGTGTCGAATTCCAAGCATGATGAAGCTGCCGATCTCTGTGTCTGGAAGCGTGTGTGATACAGGTGCCTGCTGAGAATCTTTCTACCAGCAGGGGGTGCTGAGTGGCTTCCTCAATATTCACGTCAAAAAATGCCAATAGCATGTGGTTAGTGACGGATTACCCCACCCTGGGGGTGGGACAGTCTACCCCTGCAGGGTAGAAAGCTTATACTGGGAAGAGGTTAGAAGGAAAAAAGAAGTCAGTTATTCTTGTATGCATTTGCCACTGTATACTGGAAGATGACTGTCTTGAATGAACTGCCCCTGTAACATACACCTTGTATAATGTTTCCTCATTCTTTGAATGAATCTTGTTTCGTGAGAGGCTTTTGTCTGAACACTTATCTCCTTGCCTGGAGACATCTGGAACTTCCTTTCTGTTCACGTGCGATCAATACAGCTATACAGTCAATGCTCAAGTAACAAAAACAATGGGGAAATTCCATGGCTGGCTTGTGGAAGCTGAAAGCGATGTGTCAGGCAGTACCATAGTTTGCAAGGAATCCAGAGTCTCTGTTTATCTGTAGAAGCGATTCCTTTAATGTCTGCCCACTATTTTAAGGAAAGGGGATCTTTGACTTGGACGTTATTAAATCTCATTAATACGTCTGTAAATTTATTTCGGAGCTTTATTTTTGTCTTAAGTTAGGGCCAGTTCACTGTTGTGTGCCTTTGAATGGCGGCTGTTAACTGAGCTGGACTTGGATTAGAAATTGGCCCTGGAATTTGGCGTACCCAAAAGGCCTTATGGTAAATTTTACTGAACGGGGGGGGGGAGTCCCCACATTATAATTTTTGCACTCCCACATACTCATCGGCCCACTGGGAAAATGTCCGGTACGCCTGATGCCAGTCCCACCCTGCTGTTAACCGTTACCTGTGTCAGTGGTTATATGTGTCAGAAAACACATATATAAACACATATAGAAAGCCTACAGTAGCATGTCATTAGACAGTCACACCCCCTTAATAAATCAGTTCCCTAGTTTGCTGTGATGGTCTGCAGATTTGCCACTGCTTGAATCAAGTGTGATCCAAGCAGGCTACTGCAGTCTAGGAGAGCCTTATGGTGAGGCTTACCCTGGGAGAAGGTGTGACTGCGATAAGGCTCATGCTACAACACATCAAAGAGCCAGCAGCTTGCTCTAGAAATGCTGAGAATTGCCCAGGACGTTTTGGGTATTACGGCTCTGGCTTGGCAGTCTACCAGTTGTGCAGAGAGGCCCAAATGCTGTGCTTTGTTGTGAGCTATTTTAAAACGAGGTGATGGGAAAATGACATCAACGTAAGTATATTAACCGGCAGGTTTGATTTGCTATGCCCCATGTGCAAGACATGTACAAGTCTACAGCTGATGCCAAAAGGAATCTTCATCAGCATGTGAATAAGGAGAAGCTATCATGCAGAGTCTGACATTTCTAGTAGCCTATGTCTTCTGTGCAGGGGAACATCCACACACACAAATAAAACTTAAAATTAACATAAGTAAATATTAAAAACTGTCTTTGCTTTGCAACAGTGTGGGGAGGCAGTTGTTCTCCTGAATTTGCTATGAATGACATTGAAATTCCTGGTGTGGACAGCAGCCATTTTCATTAGGATTTTTCCATCTTACTGTGGGACAGTTTACTGTGGGTTACCGGTGGAGGTGTTACTATTGATCCACTAGAGGGCAGTATACAATTTGGGCAAACTTGGAGACAATACCTTGACGTAGAATGCATGGAGCTGGTGATTATCTGCAGTCACCTTGTCTTTGCCTGTAGTCAACTTTAATTAACCCCTTTCCCCTCTATGATGTGTGTTGGACATTCTAGCTCAGAATAGTTTTTGTGCCGCCCCAGAAATTACACTCCTAACAATGTAAACCACTTGGGGAAAAAGAAAGCACATTAGAAGCAGATGCTGTTGCCTGCAGTTACGTTTAATGACTATAATTTACATTGGATAGTTTAGTGTTTTTTCCAAATTTTAGTCTAATTTAACTCCTTCCAATTCCAATTCTAAGCTCTCTGGTCCTGCTAGGACCCTTTAAGGTCTGTGGGTGTGTGACCCAAGCAAGCCCAGTCCTGCTTTAGATGTCAGTGCCAGCGGGACCAGTGCCGCATCTCTTCCGGGACGTGCCGACATAGCAGCCAGGTGAAAAGCAGGTCATGCTCCCCATAGCCAGCAGAGCAATGTACTTTTCAACTGCAGCTGAACTCCCAGCTATTGACTTAACCAAGGCATCAACCTACCTTCCCAGCACGACTGTTTTAGCTGGCTGGGCCACTCGAGGGCTGTCTGCTGGGAAGTATTTTGTCTTTATGATATCCATTGATGTACTGACATGCACAGTCATAAGTGCATTCACTTGTGTGCAAGGGATCTGGATGGCGTTGGCCCTCCATTTGTGAAGTAGCTTTTTTCCAGCATCTATACGACTTGCACCAATTTTATTTATTCAGAAGAATACAAAAGAATAACTCTCCTGCTTCACCTCAGCTATCAGGATTTCTGTTTTGAGTTTCACAGCACTTTGTAATCCACAGTGGTTATATAACCTGTGACCCCAGAGGGCTCTGTGCCTTTTGTGGAAGGAACAGAGCTGCTCTGAATGGAGAATTGGATATAAGCGCTAATTCTAACTAATCGGGACATGTGGGAAGAAATTAATTCTAATGAACTTTCCAAGAACTACAAAAGCCACGTGAAAAGTATTTTATTAGGTCTGCAGCAGGTCTTCCTGGTGTAATGAATAGCTTATATTTGAATAAGTTTATAATCCTGCTCAGGTTACGCGTTTGTCAAAAATTGATCCATTTTGACCAGTGAAGTGCTTTTTGGGACTGTTCTTCCTTTAGATGGCTGTACATGACAGGCTATGGTTCAACCTAAAAAGAAAAAAATCAAAAAGCCTTCTCAAAGTTTCCACCAGACCTTTTTTATTTGCAACTGGGGATATTCTGGCTTGCATGAGTCACAGTCTTGGCCAACATATGTTTGCATAATCCTGAGCTTTGTGGACAAATGAGTAGCCCAGGGGTAATCAGGGCCTAGGTATGGCATGTGGATGGATTCATTCCTGTAATAATAATGGTAACAACAGCATTGGAGATTTAATTGTTGATATGCAAGTTTACAGTTAATTCTGTGACCTGTGTGATAGCAGTACCATGCTACAGCTAACACCAGCCACATTAGGGTGCTGTGTTCCAAAATATAATTTCTGAATAAAGTATGTGGCAGCAGGGTTAATCTGCTATGTCTTTTTCAGCTTTCTTGAAAAGTAGCTTTAAAAGAAGCCTGGTTATTAATTGTAGACTAAAAATAAAATATCTCACAAAGGTAATGAATAAATATTCAGCTACAGGCTTTTGGCATGGGAATATGTCTGGGGAAAAAAACATTTTAAAGATAAAGTCATTGATAAGTGCTGTTAAATAGATTACACTTATAATTCATTATCTCCCACTATCAGCCATGTTCTTAATGACTCTCCAGTGTAAACAAGAGTGCAGCAGTTAAACTAGGGCAGATGAAATTAATACTAAGAAAGTCGCTTCCATCCTTGACTGCCCATAACATTGTGGCTTCATTTCAACTTGGCAACAAAAATCACACTTCCTGACAGGCACTGTATCCCGCAACCCTTCCAAATTAAGCTGTCTGTCAAAATCAGGCCGGCTGCGTCGTGGTAGGCACAGCCGAACTCTCTGGGAAAATTCTATTCCACCCACGCTGACAGATCAAGGGTCTTTCATGAGAGAGCAGTTTGTCACAACACTGCCTCATTTCTGTTGCACAATGCACGGCACACAATATAATGCAACAATAATTCATTCATCTTGGTAATGCAGCTGGCTTAGATAGGTAGTGGCTCTATCTTATGTTCTGACACCAGGGGAAACCCCCCTACATGTAAATAGATGCCATGTGGCAGCCACAATCTAAATGTATGCCTGTGTCCTCTTGAAATATTGAAAGTATGAGGTCCCCTCTAACACTGTTCACACCGGCCTTTAGAATGCAGTTGCACACAAGGACATTAACGGCAATGCCTGTGGTAATTGGTAAGAAGACAGGTGCCCATAGCCGTCCACTTAAACTACTGAAAGACCAGTGACACATCTGAAGAGGGAACTCACCCAGCAAAATCTGTGATTGCAGCTGAGGTCATGGCAACCTAGCCTGCAATCAGTTACTGAACAGAATGAATTACACCTCCAGCAGAATGGTTCTGGCCGCATTAAGAAACACACACATACAAATAGACTTTGCATGAAACATTGATTGTCTGTCACCCTTCTCCGTGAGGAATATTTGAGCGGATCGTTATACAAATGACTCTGGTCTAGGACCCTTCTCCCTTTGCTTTTCAATACAAGCATTATGTTTACATTTATTTAGAAGGCAAGAGGTCAACTTAAAGGTCTTTGCATTTGGCGGCAGACAGAAAGCATGAACACAAGCCCTTACTCCATACAAGCAGTAAGCCTTATATGGCATTGCTTTCAGTAGGAGACCCAAATAATACTACCACTACCAACACATGATGAATCATAGAGCTCAAATAAGGGCACAATAATCTGCCTTCAAAACTCAGGTCTTACAGCTACAAATCACATCACAACTATAAAATAACACCAGAAAAATACGTCAACAACAATCCACAGCAAATCATCCAGGGCGACATAACAAATCTGTGGTTCAAGATACATTGATGGAATATGTTTGACTACATTTGTCAAAATAGGTACAAGAAGGCTGAATTTGGGACAAAAACCCCTTACGGTGGAAATCAGTCAGTAAAGAATGAAGATGGCAGTAAGAAACAGCAATTCTGCCGTCACTTTGGCAGTAAAGAAGGAAAAACAGAGACCCAGATAGAGTGTGCAGGGAGGCTCAAAGGTACACGGCTGTCGATCACGGACTCACTCTGTAGCCATAAAAACACCACCACATAGGCCGACCGTCATTGTTCTCTGTCAGACTGTACAGTTTCTGTTGAATGATGACAACTGCCAGACCGGCAGCCCAATTTGGGAAACCGACGTGCCGGACTCCAGACTGGCCAGTTTAACACTACAGGGCCAATTTCTGCTGTGGAAATCCATTTATCCCCACAATGGTAGTGCATGTTTAGTTTGACCTCAGGGTTAATTTCTTAGACCTTCTCACTGAGGCACGCAGCTTCAGTAGGGGACATGAAACACGGTCTTGAAGGGGTGAAATCCAGTGCCAACAAAAGATCCAGCGTTACCTGATTCTGATCTCTGCTAGTCACCGGTTCCTTATTCATCAGTGAAATCAGGTTTTCTCTCAGTAAAATGCTTCCTTTTCTGTGGTTCAGCCTTATTTGTCTTGAGGCAGTAAGACCAGACAGCCGCTGAAAAGCAGAAAGGGCCCTGCGGCCCGGAGGGTCATTACAGAGGCAGCTTGTGGGGTTTGTCAGATTCGATGACTGGAATGCTGAAGGCCACAGCACCAACGGAAGGTGAACTTTTACGGACGGACCTTATCACTATGGCAAAACTTCAGGATGCAAAAGCCTTTCTCTACCCAATGCATAAAAATACTTACCAGCTTATTTCAAAGTCCTCAGCTGTCATGTGGGTGTATAAAGGCCAGTTTTACAAAATGTCTCGCCTTATAAGAACATCTTTGTTATTTTTGGTCATAGCTCTGTTGCAAAGCATTATTTTTTGGGTTTTTTTCTGTGTTTTTGTTTCTGAAAGTGTTTCAAACAGTCCATACTTATATCCAATTCCCCATGAGCATTTCACAGTCATAAACACTAATTTTTACCTTTCACCACCATCAAGGATTTCTGGGAAAACTGTGGAAACTTACAAGCAGTACAAAAGACACTGACAATTTGGATATGTGAGACATTATGCAGTAATGAAGAAACTAAGCAAAAACATTAGCAGGGAAGCATAAAGGTGAAATTCTGTGTAATGAACAGCAGTTAATTGGTCCATTGGTTTCTTGGATAAAAAAAATGTCTTTTCATAATTACATGTACATCTCATAAGTGTTCGCTAAAGTGATCTTCAACATGGTATAATATTTATATGAAACGGGATTATATGGCAAGAAATTAATCCCGCAACAACTGTTACTAAATCACCAAGGATTTATGATGTCTGATAGCTTACAGATGTGACCCTCCATACCCCAGCACTGTGCACAAACAAGCTTGTGCTACCATATAAAGCTTCATTTATTATGTGAGCATATATCATTGGTTACAACCTGTAAATAAATTTTACTGACAGAAAATTATTACAGTTAATTGATTTGTGCTGTTGCTGTTAATATTCACATTTTCCTCTGTCTCCTTTTACAGGTTCCTCTTAGGCTTAAATTGGAAATTCTGTCTGAACAGTTGGCAAATTTGCCACACACATTAAACTCGGTTAGAATCAACATCATCATACCCCTGCTCACAGCTTCCATGATTTAAGAAAACAAACATTTTTTTTCCATTAACTCTATTCAGTAAATGAACAGAAAGATTCAAAAGTTAAAAACTGGAAGTTCGGAATAGAAATTAACAATAGCCTATTCTTCTGGAAAGGCTGAGTCTTAAATAGCTGGGTGTATTAGTCACTTAACCAGTAACCAGCATTTAAAAGTAACATTTAAAGTTGTTTTAAACTGTAAAAGGACCCCACATTTCCATTAGCTTTTCCAGAGTTGCTCTGAGGCAAACCTGAAGGAGACCCACACAATATTACAGGTGAAAAATGCTGTTTGCTTTTTTTCTTGTGACAAGGTTTAAAACACCCCGTGACACGTGTGTAGCTCAGAACCACCGCTCTAGTTACAAAGCTCTGGATGGATTCATACGCCACAGTTTTAACTCCTCCTGCTCCAAGAATCGGACGCCTTCAGCATATGAATACAAATTACAAAAGTGTCAGATCACAGTGTATTAAGAGCAATTCATCATAACAGGAAGGGCGTGAGGCTGAATACTGTTTACTGAATGTATCTGCAGAATCCTGTGGTTCTGAAGCAGACTCTGCAGAGAGGAATCGTCAAACAGGAAGAGGTGCTGGATGCTGGAGTCCAATCAGGTGTCAGGGCTCCACTTTGGGGAATATGCTGACTTTGTTGTTCCTACTAATGCGTCGCTCTGTTGTGCGGATTTTGGGCTGTTTGGTCTGGATGAGCTCCTCGGGTGTGTTGCCTAGTGGGGGAAGAAGCCTCTTCTTGCTGTTCCTGGTCTCCGAGAGCCATTGAGGAGGCAGCTCGAAAGGTCCGAAGCCAAACTGTGTAGAGTACTTGGCGCTCCCCTCATCTGGGTCCGAGGGCGTTGCCGGGGCCACCTGGGAAGAAGACTCTGCACAGACATGTGGCGGGGAGGCCCGGGGGGGTGTGGTGGCTGTCCTCCCCACCCCTTTGATCGCAGGCCCCTGCAGCGCTCTTGCCTCCGGGCCATTCCGATGCGGAGCGCCTCCTGGGCCCATGGGGAGCGTCTCGTTCACGGTCCCATCCTCTTCCTCCTCCTCACCGGCGCGAAAGATCTGCTGCTGGCCGATGTTGAACATCTCCAGCAGCTGGCTGCCGGAGCGGACACCAGGCTCGCCCGTTGCTTCCACCAGCCCCTCCGAGCGCACAGCGTTACGCCGGCTGTAGCGACGCTGTAGCCGCACTGCGGCGCCCAGCAGGCCCCGGCGCACCGAGCCGTTGACGGTAAGGAAGAGCAGTGGGTTGGCGAGCAGCGACATCTTGGGCAGCCAGACAGCGGTGAGCAGCAGGAATGTCGACACCTCGGAGATGTCCAACAGGGAGCGATACACCACCAGAGCGGCGTAGGGCACACTGCATGCCATGAAGGTCAGCACCATGGACAGCAGCATGGCGTGCAACTCGGCCTCCCGCTGCGACACGTATGGGATGGAGATGCTGTTCTGCGGAGTGCGCAGGGCCGCGATGATCACCTTCTTCTTCTGGCTGGCACTGAGGGCGCGCCGGATGAGGGCCATGAAGAAGAAGACCACCACCAACGGCAGGATGACCGTGCTCACGTTGTAAGCCACCACGTAGACCAGGTGTCCAAGTGAGCGGCTCCGACCGTCCGAGCACAGTGCCGTGGCATAAACATCCGTCACGTTGGACACGGCAAACACCGGGGCGCTGGCCACCACGCTGTGGACCCACATGTAGATGACCAGATCTCTGGACTTAGCATCTGAGATCTTCCTCTCCAGTGGGTACAGAACTGAGTAGTATCTGGGGGGAGAAAATGAGAAAATACAATAAGGTGGACAGAGAATCCATACCTCAGTGAAGAACATTCACAGCACCATCCCAAAGCTACCGCTACATGCAAAAAATAGAGATACGAAGTGAAATTCAGCATCACTGACTGACGCACTTGCCTGCTTCCAGCCTGATCTTATATACTGTATTATAAAGACTGGGGAGCCAAGGTTACCTTGTTAGACATTTTAATATTTCTAATACAATCAACATTTTCCGTCAATGATAAATGTGAAAACTATCTATAGCAATAAATTGTTTGCTTTGAATTTTTCAGGAGTCTTCGTGCCCTGGCGAGCCCTCGCCTGAAATTCCGCGTCAATCACCGGGAAGCACGGAGCATGTTCTCCCCCTCTGGTATGGATGAACAGATAAGCTCGATAAATCCGGACCGCGCTCCCTCATGAATTATTCACTCAGCCGGGAGGCAGGGCAGGTGGTGTCCATCACTTGTGAATCTGCGTGGTTCTTCATGGTGTGGCTCCTCTCTCTCAACAACCTCCCCCACCCCCCCAACAGCCAATCATCTGCCCCCGTGTCCGACCTCCCGCCTGCCGTCATGTCAGCTCTCACATCCGCCACCATGTCCTCGTGTCATCCTGCATCATGTGCAGTCAGGGTCTTGTATTCGAGATCAAAAAAATAAAAACCACCTAACAGCACCAAGCAGTGGCATTGCCAGCTGTATGCCCATCAGGACGAGACTTTATCACCATTCTGACTGGGTCAGAACCACAGCAGCTTTCTTTAAACACCCGAATCATTTCATGGGCACTTGTCAGACCCACTCATCTGCTTGGTGCTTGGAAATAATCCCATTAGTAACATAAGAGCCAGTGATAGGCTAAAGTGACTGCCTGAAAACATCATAGCACAGACCAAACTAAGCCCAGGGTGTGAAAATGCCAGATCAGGGTTTTCGACGTGCTTATTCCACCAGGATGCTACAGATCTAATCAATGAACATATTAGTGGATATCCCCCCCCCAGGCTCAGAGGACTGTTTCCTCATTTAATCGTAGGGCAGTGAGATGGGAGTTATTACGCATTCAAGTCTGTATTCTGAAATGTTTGAGGCACAGCGGAGTCCTGCTGTCTAGTGTGCAACTGGCCCTACATCAATGATTTTTGTGTCTATATAAAGAACCTGCATGCATTTCTTTGGTGTGAAGAAATATCCATGTCAGTTCCAGAGCTGCTGAATTTATTTCACTCCAAATGTGGGTGGAACTGGCCTTTCGTAAGACAAACATATGAAATCACTCCAGTCTTGTGTCTCAACAACTTACAACTCAGAATCTTTTATCTTGGCATTTGAAAGTGTTATACCGATGTGGAGAAAAAATTCTGAATCAATACCTCAAAGAATTCCAAATCAATACTGAATCAATACCTCAAATCATAGAAGATGTTTTTCTCCCCTTTATGAGTCATTTCTAATTCTTTGCTTGCTTTCCAAATTTTCTCACTGCCACTTTCCAAATTCGTATGAGGAAGCACATGACCATAGAAGTGTGCACCTTTGACCTGGGTCCTGTTTTGTCCACTGCCCCTTAGAGAAGCACACTGCCGTTTGTATAAGAGACAAATCTGGCAGGCGTACAAGCCAAGTTCATTGTTGCTTCTTAGATACACCTTAGAACAGTGTTTCTCAACCCGGTTCTCCAGGACTCCCAGAAGGTCCACGTTTTTGCTTCCACCCAACTTCCAGTTCCCTGCCAAACGGTCCACATTTTTCCTCAGTAGGGAGCTGGGAAGGAGCAAAAATGCGGACTGTCTGGGGGTCCTGAGGACTGGTTTGAGAAACACTGCCTTAGAACAATGCATTTTTGTGCAGCTCCCAGTCAGAATAGCAAGGAATACATTGCAGATTTATAATTGGATTTTAGGTTATTACAATTTGAATTGATTTTTTTAACAGTGGTAAACTGCTATGTTATGGCTCTAAAGATACTATATGTGAGAAATTTGTTTATTTTTCTCTGCTCTTGTACTAAAGTCCCGCCGTGTGTTTGTCCAGGGTTGGTGTACCTGTCCAAGGCGATGGCAGTGAAGCTGAGGACTGTAACGGAGCAGAAGAGCTTGTGGAGGAACTTTATGACCTTGCAGAGAAGCAACGAATGGAGCCACCAACAGCAGCGCGGTCTGCCGCTCAATAGGATGTCGAAGGGCACGCATACCAGGCTGGCACAGATGCCCGCGCACGCCAGGTTCCTGATGAAGCGGCTGGTGGCCGACTTGAATGCTGTGGTGCGGCACGTGGACCACAGCACCATGGAGTTACCTGCAACAGGATGGGAGATGGCAAAAAGTCTAATTACTGACTGCAGGTTGCCCCCTTCTGCACAGGCAGGAACTGGGTGCTGTCCCAAAGCTGCTGTTAAGGTAAGTCATTTCAGCAATTCAGGTGCCTTTCAAACAAGTGATTACCAGAGCTGGAAAGTTCAGGTTCAGAAAGTACAAATTCAGATCAAGATTTTGTTTCAACCAACCAGTTGAGTATAAAGAGTCACATTCACAGAGTACTCATCTGGTTGGTTGAAACAAAATCTTGGTCTGAATTTGTACTTTCTGAACCTGAATTTTCCACATCAAGTGATTACTGAGCATGGCATAGAAATGAACATGCAACTTACAGTGGGCTCCAGAATTATTGGTACCCCAGACTGGAAATTAACTAAAAATTATTGTGCTGTGTCATCACTTCCTGTTTCAGTAGGGTAAAAAAATTAGATGAAATGCATATAAAATCTTTTTGTTATCTAGTATCATGAGAAGAACAAAAGAACTGGCAGGACAAAAGAGACAGATGGCTGTAGACCTTCATAATTCTAACAATGGTTACTAGAAGAAGAACCACAATTGCACTGTCAGGGCAATTATTGAAAAATGTAAGGAGTATGGAATAGTTGGACACCTGACAGGTAGAGGAACAAGTGCATTTTCCCCCCAGTGACAGGAAGGAGGACAGTGACAGAAGCAACAGGATCACCAAGATTTGCAGGCCTTGCTGGCATTTGGGGTCACCAGGTTTCAAAAAACTCCTCAGAAACCACGGGCTCTTTGGAAGGTTGCAAGGACACCTTTCCTGATCCCGAGATACTAGGGGTGTAACGGTACAGTTTTCCCACTGTTCAGTATGTGTCACGGTTTTTGGACCATGTTACAGTTTTGGTATCTATATATTTAAGAAGAAAATAAAAACACACCACCCTGTAATTAAACAATGAACTCTTTATTTTTCCATATAACAACTCTCTATTCAGAAAAATGGCAGCATGACTAACTAGGCCTAGGTTATGTCCCTACTGAATGAAATCAAGGAGAGGTAGACATTAAAATTAAAACTGCTTCTTAACTTTGCTAACTGGGAGGTGCTTCTTCAATTCTATTTTAAAGTAACTGTAGTATGTACGGTACCTGTACAGGCAATATTAAATTAATTGTTGGAAGAAAACATTTGGAATACCAAATCGTATCTTTATAAAGAAGAATAATTTTACTTGACAAGAACATATACAAAGTTAAGCATATCGCTGTTAAAAAGCAACCGCAGGCAATCACAGCACAGTAAGTATAGACAGATAGTTAGTCAATAAATCAATCAATCAATTAATAATACATAATTATAATTACAAACTCCACACCCAAGACAACGCATAATGTTTCTGATGCTGCAGACCCACATAAAGGGGGGCAAAAAAAATGTATTGTGGTGAGTGATCGAGACATTTTAATAAAGAAGATGACATACTGAAATACTCTAACAGCCACCATCGGTTTAATGCTAGCAGCGGCACAGACAAGGAAACCAACAATTTACATGACACTCAGAGTTACATGCTAACGAAATGCACGCATTCCACGGAAAACATTACACGGTCACGGCGTTTACAATAAACAAAAATTCCCTGATACAGTACATGTATTAATTCACACCATATAAAGATAAGTGTGGTGCGAAACAAAGTGTTCCGGCTGCTGACCAATCCCAGGCCGTCATATTATGTCAGCCAATTGTCGACAGTGGGCGGGATCACCGATCATTCAACGTCGCATTGCTGAAACAGACCTCGAAGATAAGACGATCCTAGTTATTTAAGATGCATTTTTTTGGGGAGGGGGGCTCTTATATTCGTATAGAAAAATGACAGGCATATCGTACGGTTTATATATATTTGTTAATGGTTAATATACCATGTGCCGTTACACCCCTACCAGACACATGAGCAAGTGCTTGCTATTTTCCAAAGGCCATTTAAATTTGCCTGGAGGAAGATACTGTGGTCAGACAAGACCGAAATTGAACCTTTGGTCAGAAACAGCCTCGACATGTTTGGCATTGAAACACAGATGCA
Source organism: Mormyrus iriodes (assembly GCA_011763525.2). Classification (NCBI taxonomy): domain Eukaryota; kingdom Metazoa; phylum Chordata; class Actinopteri; order Osteoglossiformes; family Mormyridae; genus Mormyrus; species Mormyrus iriodes. Next base: position 552,034 of record JAAGVU020000025.1, read on the forward strand.
TACAAGGAAAAACACTTCATATCCATGGTGAAATATGGTGGTGGATGAGTGATGTTTTGTGGCTGTTTTAATACTAGAGGTCCAGAGGCACTGGTTAAGATCAATGGCTTAATGGATTCCACCAAGTATCGGGCAATTTTGACTGACGATCTGGTTGCCTTTGCCACAGGACTGAAATTTGGCCATAGATGACCCAAAGCACACGTCAAAATCCACACAGAAATGGCTCAGGGACAACAAAATCAAGGTTCTGCAATGGCCTTCTCGGTCACCAACGCCCAATCCAATGTATTACCTGTGGACTGAACTGAAGAGGGAAGCTTATAAATTAAACTCAAGAATGTGACTTAGTGAAACGGTCCAGAATCCCTCCAAATGTGTACCTTTGCTTTGTCAAACAGTATAGAAAAAGACTGCATGCTGTTATCTTTTATGCCCTGCCCATCATGTCTCTCTGGCCCTCCCATCTCCTCCAATTACTCTTTAAGTTCTCGTTAGTCTGTGTATAAAATACCCACTTCTTGTGCTCCCCAGTCCAGTCATTGTTGTCATCCATATCATTCCCTGCGCCATTCCCTACGTGGGTGTTTCCATTTTTCAGTGTTAGTCTAGCCTCCCATTAGGTGTTCTCAGCAACTTGGTTGTACCCCTCATGGTCCTTTGTTTTCTGTTTAACCTTGTTTTGGTTAATAAAGCCCATGTTCAGTTCACCCTACAGCAGCCTTTGAGTTGTCCCTACCTCTGATGTGACATTATCGTTACCACAGGTGGTTTTTCCAAGTACTAAACCAGGGGTACCAATAATTACAAAAACGTATTTTTGATGAATCTGTTTATTTATTTAAATAAATGTATCATTTTGGTTGGTTCCATTGGAATATTAATAAACTATGATATTTTTCACATCTTGACATTTTGATGTTATCTCTATAACGTCATTGTTTATTTTGTAGTATTTTTTGTGCATTTTCAGTCAGGGGTGCCAATAAATATGGAGCCCACTGTATTCATGTCAGTGCTGCCAATCAAAGTCAAGCTGATAGTGTTCATTGAGCTAGCTGTCTCCAGTGGACATGCAGGATTGAGATTCCTGGGGGGGGGATGTTGGGGAGCAGGGGAGGGTCACTGACTCACGTTAACATCTGTGTGGGGTTAATACAAATGACAAGTACACCCTGCATTTCACCAGGAAGTGCAATTCCACAGGCTAAGGAATCACTCCGCTCAGAAGAGACAAGCTCATACCACAGTCATCACCTTTCTGCCTGTAATTTTGTTCTGTAACTACTGGAATATTTATAAAACCGAGTCCAACTGCCAGAGTAAACAATTACGGGAACTAAATTAGTGAGCGCTGAAAAATATTAGGCCAGATTTAACAAATTCACTCCACTCCCAGCAGAGTTGAATGGCACCTTTCAGTCACAGGAAACAAACAACAATTGATTGCATTGCACGTGAGGATTGAACAAACAAGTCTAAACAAACAAAAAATTTTATGTCTATGAAGACCATTATTGGGTCCACATAAAAATGATATGCAATGCAATTAGCCACAAATGCATATAACCACCAGTCTGATGTCAAGCAGGCACATCTATCTGGCAGTAAATACCTATTTCCTCTTACAGTCCTATTAGACAGAAGCAAGGGAAGCTCACTGCAAGTCTGCAATGGTTTTATTCTGAAAAAGTACCTAAGATATAAGTGGGCATGTATTTTCCCCCATAATCATAACAATCGTCACACATTATTAGAATTCCCCTTATCTTCTTGGTGGGAACCAAGATTATGAAATCAATGAATCTCTTCAACTTTGTCTGTCTGACTGAAAGACAGACTGAAAATCAATACTATTACTTTCCAGTTCATGCGTTAACACCAGTGCTCTCTCTCTCTCTTGCGCCATTCCTCTGATCCCATATTGGGCAAAGCAGAATCTAGCTCTGCTCAGCAGAAAAAGCCTCAAGCTTTTCTCAGCACTCAATGTGAACAAACATCACTTAGAATTATCCCAAGTGGACTTCCATGCTCAGAAGTGTACTTCTCTCTCGCTCTGGACAGCTGGAGCAGTATAGGACACAAAAACAAATTCACACTTGGATGTAGTTCATTCTCGGAGGTTTCCACTACTGCAGCAAGATCACAAAGCACTCCCACTGAATGGTCTCTGTTCTGTTTAACACTGAAGTGATATGCAAACAACACATTATATGGTGAATGTTCTTCATGAAAACACTAGATGCAGTGTATCACACATCCTTTACAGCATTCATAGCAAAGTACAAACATTCCTAGCCAAGTATTAGATACTAGGTAGTAAGATATCTGCTTTTCAAGTGACCTCTTAATTCAACGGCATAGGAGAGAGTTTGAGATTGGGGGGGGGGGAGGCATAACTTAAGAATTTAAATACAAAAGTCTTTTTACTGGGGGAACAAATGTAGCCAAATTAAATATTTGGGGAGGGGGGGGGCACGTTCCCCCGGGTCTCACACTCCTGCTTTAATCTCATGTGTCGATAAAAACCTAAAGATTCATCTGAAGGTCAGAAGTGAACTCATTCCGAGTTTCACTAACAAATGTTTCTCTGCATTATTTGCAATATTTATAATCAAGTGGTTTGGTTTAAAAAGATAAACAGAGTGTCATGTAACAGGGCCAAGCCACGGGCACTAATTACAACATCTTAAGTCATGACACGGGCACAATAGAACCAGCACAAGAGCTCTTTGTTCCTGAGCACTGGTTCGTTTGGTCTTATGTGTCACAGATTTCAGAAACTCAATAGACATGTGGAAACAGCCCCATTAAACTCAGCGACACTTCATCTATGGACTTTAGTGACATCTCCTTGGACCATTCCATTTCCAACCCTTTCTCCCAAGTAAAGGTGTCACATCAACATATTTTGTGAGGAAGCTACGGAGGTGGATGCCAGGATGCCCTTATAAAGCAAGAATTTTTGTATTCCCCACGAAAAGAATACATATGGTGCTAGGACTGATCTACTGCCACAGACACTTTCTCGTTAGTGTGATAACTCAAAAAGTATATGGCAGATCTTTTTAAAATTATGCAGACATTGTAGGTGTGAAGATCTGGAAGGGATCAAATTGTGAGACAAATTGCAAATTGAAGCAACTGTGAATAGTGATATTAAAGAGAAGGCCAGTCTCAGATACTTAACCTCTTTGCACTATAACTGAAAAAGTAGTCGATGGATCTTTTTCAAACTTCACAGACACATTGTATGGGTGAAGATCTGGACATTTATCAAATGTCAAGACAAAATACACCAACATGGAACTAATGCTGCTATATGGTTGCAAAGGGAAGGGTGGCTGCAGAAGACACTTGACTTGTGAATATGATAACTCAGGAAGTATTTGATGGATCTTATTACCACTTTACAAAAACATTATGTAGATGAAAATCTAGACCCGACTTCATTTTTAGACAAATCACCATGGACAAAATTTATCGGTGACACTCCATGCACCAGTTGGTAAAATTAATAGTGGGGGAATTTAATCGTATCAATCAGTTTGAGAACCACTGGAATATGTAAAGGTCTGTGGCCTATTTCAATTTGAGACGATTCACACCAAAATTGTACCATTTGCACTTAGTGGTGGTATATGAAAAGACAACCACAAATGCAGATCAGGTGAACCTGATTACACTTAGACAAATCACACAAAGTGCTTTTAATAAAGATTTTTTGGAGAGCTGGGGAGAGTGTGTAGGGGGGCTAGAGATTGTAGAGGTTAGGGAGTGTGCAGATTAAATCCGGGGGAGAGAGTAACAGGGCCATCCAAGGATATATTGTTGTTTCAACAGCATATAGTTAGCACTGGAAATGGGAGACATGCTATAAAAGAACTAATGGATTCAACTGGCCTATTCATGAACTAGCATAAAGAGAATTCTGGTAAATGCCAGGAATGATGCCAAAATACATTAGAAGCTCATCAAATAATGTGGATAATGACCTACGACGGCTAGCAGCCATACTGGTAATGTATACATAGTTCTGCAACTAGGTACACCAGACATCTCTCCTGAAACAACATTACCGCAACAGCTGTGGAGGCTACCTGGGCTAAGCATAATCAGCTTGCAAATTGTTCCATTTCCAATATATAATTAGGCATTTGCCATGGCTGATTACTTGTTTCACAGGGATACTGGCTTCTTTTCAGGAGCACCTTATCAAAATGTAGCAACCACAATAAGGTCCTGAGCAATCAGGTGGATTTTGCAAGGCTCCAGTGTTGCCAGCACAGTACTATGTTCTTTTTATTCTCCAAAGTTGTGGTTAACTGTCACTTGTCGAGGTCACTAGTTCTGGTAAATGTGAGACAAGACAAGCACAAGATACCCTGTGCCAGTAAGCCTAACTCCAGTAACCTTTGCATTTATTACAGTAGTCTTACAAACAGCTTTCACGATTTTTAAAAGGGTTCAGAACTCTGCAGGCTCCCTATCAAGACTCAAAACTGGTGAGCTGATCAAATGAAACCATATTAGTGACAGAAGAGAGAGACTGTATTAATGTCTGGATGTTTAAAGATCATGTGACAAGGAAGTAGTCTTACCCAAAAGAGATCCTACAAAGATGAAGACCTGGATGGTGGTGGCAAAGTCCCTGTAGGTTTGCTCTTGGCTGTGAAGTTGCTTCTCCAGAAACAGTTCCTTGGCACTCATGTTGTCCCACCGTGCTGATGGAGTGGAGGCATTTCGGGAGTCGAGGACCAAGTTCGCCGGGGTGAGAATGACGCTTCCGTTTCCCATGAGGGAGACCCAGCTGCCAGCACTGCTCTCTTCCATTGTGCCAAAATTCATTCAGCTACTTAAATCATGTGACTAACATGGGAGATTTATATGATAGACAATCTCCTGGCCCCATTAGCAGCTGTTAAATAGACTTGCTTTCTTTTTTTTTTTTAAATCAAAATGGATAAATGGTTTTTCAAATTATTGTCATGGTTACTGTACAATGTAAGAAGCAAAAATTCTATAATTAATTTGTTATATTTTATCAGCATACATAGATGATATTGTTCTAGCGTGTTACCCATATCTTTTTCACATGGTTGTTTTTAATTAAAATGTTTGATTTCCTTTTTTTCATTCTACCCTAATACTGTTTACACTCAAAACCTTGGGGTGCCATCATTTGTCCATTTACTTGCCACAAAATACGGTTCTTGGGGAGTTTGCTGACGATAATTATTGAGTTCCAAAGTATTTTCCCTCTTCTTTGACGTTCTCGACTGTATCGTGGATAATTCTCATGCTGTTACTGGTTTTAAAAGAAATCAACAGATCACACCTTGTCTTTCTATATTATTCGACTTCATCTATACTGTTCAACACACAACTCGTGTCCGACTAGGACCGAGTTTGAACATAATATTACTGCTGACGGGTCAGTGATGGGCTACAATAAGACAGTAGTAAAATTAAATAACGTTGTATGTCTTATTGTAATTTAAAAGGAAAGACAAAAGAAAACATGATGTGACATTAATAAGTATTTCAAATTCTGTAATCTGCATGAAAATAAACACCGCGAACAAATCACTTGTCTGTGAAAAATGATCATTTAATGGCATAGCTTAAATATAACAAATGTTGATTTACGTAGGTGATATAAACGGCGCGACTGCTGCAGTATGTTTTCAAAATAAACTGCGCTTAATTCTGTCAAACGTGCCGGCTGCCATGTGATGGTAAAGACGCACGTACTCACCGTGAGGTGCTCCACTGGTTGCACGAGCTGACCAAGGCCACCGGTAATCACGTTATGCTTATAAAGCAGTGCCCCTTTTCGATATTGACGCTGTTTTCCGTAAAATTTCTTTTAGCCGTAATAAACGCACCAGGTCCCCGGCGGTATTCACGTTTTGAAATAATCTGAGCTCAGTCCTTGAGCAGAGCTGAGTTGAGACCCTCCTCCAAGCGCCGTGAATCGCGGGGATGCGGGAGGGGTGCGGTGGGCTAAGCAGAATATACTGGTGTCTCTGTCAATTGCAATGAAATCTGTCGAATCGGGATGCATTACATGGTTGTGCAATGCCATCTCAGAAACCCTCTTTCAGGTCCTCAATCTGCACACGTGCATTTCGATGTAATAGTATTTTGGTATTCTTTATAAAAGTATATGATAATTATGTTATACATTTGCTTCCGCTTTAATATTTGACAATCAATTGCACAACACACAACATTGTTCTGTATTTGTTTAAAGCCATATGCGCTTTGTTTTTATTGGCTGTTATCTATTTTGCGCGACGGTTGTTTTGCAGATAGAATGAATGCAAAATCACTGACGTCCTGTCAATGACACCAGTAATGGCTGGATACACAGCTTGAGCAAACAGCCCAAAACAAAGATTATGAGTCAGTGAGAAATTACTTTTAGCATGCTAGAGACCTTATATTAAAAATGAAAGGAAGCAAACAGACTATATACAATGACATATACATAAAACATGTCTCCCCAGGAAATACTGACTCTGTTGTCCACACTAAAGAAAACTAAAAGAAAGGGCCTCACCACCTATGTGAATGTTATGGAGCATCAGAAAGGTTGTTTAAATGCTAAAGTTTATGTAATATCTGGCAAATGCTTAATTATTCAATGTAATTGGATTAAATATCACATTTTGGAAGTTCACTGTGCCAGACACAGTGCATATTTCACTTGAACACGGGAATAGTGTGATAGTGCTCCCATTTCACATGGCCGTACTAACTGCTTGGCCTCAGGCGTCTCTAGGGAGGGTCCAGAGGCTCTCTGCCTTACTTAGCAAATCCAGCATCCTCCGCTGGGCTTTCTGTCCATGCTTTTTGTGCTCAGAGGGTTTTAGCAGATAGCACTTTACATATTCATAGTTAGGGTGACCACATAATCCATGTCAGAAAGGACACTTTGAGCTACTTCAGGCTTTCCAAACTACATTAAAACTGAAAGGCTCCTGTGCTTGGCTAAATAGTTCAGTTCTTCTTGTGCTTTGACTGGTTTGTGCAGAACATATGCAAATGAATAGTAACACAAAAAAACTAGTAAGAATTTCTTCTCTTTTCTAGTTGGATGGCTAGATGAACACTGCTACAGTTCCCAAACCTCTCTTCAGGGGCACCTCAGCCATTGCACATATTTATTAAATTTCACCACCAGCTCATTTATTTATTTATTTAATTAGTTTTTTTTTTAAGTCCACGAGATATTGATTAGCTGTACAAGGTGTGCTAGTGGTCGAGTCAAAAATGGCATGGGTGTCTTGAATGGCTGCAAATTCTGCAGTGATTTTAGCAGAACTTTAGAAATGGCTAAGCTGACACACCCTGACAGGCATAATAGCATAGTTTGCATCAACATGAAGATCATTTAAACGTCATTTTCTTCAGCTGGCTAAGAGTTTTCCACTTATTTCTCTCTGACTTGGTTGTTGTTTTCGTATTGCAAAAAACATTGACACACAGAATCTGGCAGTTATTTTCCATGGTATGGGGTGTTTTCCCACAGTTACTCAGACATGACTCACAACCCAGGACGGGGTGCCAACCCAACGCAGGACACACACACACACACACATTCACACTTATGGACAATTTGGCAGTCCCAGTTCACTTTAGCATGTTTTTGGACTGTGGGGTCAGGACAAGCATGTAAAGAAGATGGATAGATGGATGGATTCACTATACACCAGAAATTATTCCTTTCAGTCCCCAACTGACAATTTATTGCAAGTCAAAAGCTGTAATTCCTTTTTAGAACTTCTTCACTCATTGTTGGACATTTCCTTTCTTCGTAAACATTGTTCTTCAGGTCTCAACCAGAAAAATGAATAGGCAAGAAAACAAAGATTTAACTGAGCTACTGTAACAGTCATTCCATCACATGCGTGACTGAAGGCTTTGAAAATGTGGCTTTTTGCTCCACATCCGGTTTTTGGAAGAGTCTGTTTTCTTTCACCTAAAGAAAATGAGAATGTTCAATCAGAAAGTAAGAACTGTACAACAAATCACAAATCAGTATAACTGGAAAATGGATCCAAATGTAGAGCAACTGTAAATCAGAGTCAAGAGATGGGAGATGAAATCGAAAGTACGTGCCAGGATTGAAAAGCTGAAAGGTCTGTCTTGGGGGTGAAGGGGAAAGCAGGCACATGCACAGACACAGGGAAATGGAGACACACACTTACACAGGGAGTGGAGCAGGGGATCACGCTTACTGGGCAGGGCACTGGGAATCACATGCACACAGAAGGACACTGAAGGAGATACAAGCACTCGAGAAAGAACAGGAAGATAATGAAGGCTCGGTAATAGCTCATGGGAACAATTCCTCACAATGAGCTGTAGGGAATGACTGGGTTATATGCACGGGGGAAATCACAGAATATGTAAATGAATTGCAGGTGCTAACACTCAGGCGAACTGAAGTAGTGAAGAGGGGAGCGTGGATGTCATTGTGGAGGTGGTGGACTGCTGCTGTGCTTTACAATACCCAATGACAATCCATGTTGGCCTTCTGGTGGCGTGCCGCTTGGGTCAGCTGGAAGTGACCGGCTTCCCATACTTGGCTGTTCCTCTGGAACCAGTTGTCTACTGTGGGTTCAAGTGGACGACTCTTCCAATTTCCTCGTTAAGCTGGTCATATTGTCCATTTGTCATGTGGGAGGTAGCCAGAAGACAAACTCAGCGATATGCACATGGTGATTAAGGGCTAGAATTATCCCCCCATTTTGATATTTTGGATCAACTTATGACATCTTCAGTTCTTTTATTCGGATACTGCTTCATTAGTCTGTCTCATCCAAAATAATCAAATTTACCATTTTGATTAATCCATATTTTATTTGGAGTATGGAATACAGACATGAAATGAAACTAAGAGTGAGTGAGAGCTGTAACTGAACTGACTTATTGCAAAGGTGGCATCCTATGACAGTACCAATACTCAAATGCACTGAGCACCTCAGAACGACCCATACTTTCACAGATGTTTGTAAACCTGACTGCATGGCTAGGTGCTTGATTTTATACACCTGTGGGTCTGAATGAAACAACTGAATTAAATGATTAAGAGGTATGTCCTAACACTTGTGTCCGTAAAGTGTATATCTGGGGTATAGAAAAATTTGTAATTAAATGAGCCATTAATGCCAATTATTAATTATAAATCAAGTCGCCATATATTACATCTGAAATGGAAACAACAGAATATTGGTAAAAAAAAATGACCAGAAACACTTACTTACGCCAGAGGTCTTCAACTCCGTTCTTTCTCTTGTCCATCTCAAATATAGAAACGCCTTTAACGACCCACTTCCACTATTTCTTCGTATTACACATTTTTTGTAGAATTTGTTTACAAGAATATCAGCTGACGATGTCACTGCTTGGACAAAGAATACAGACCATGGTCTAGAATCACCCCATCTTACCCAACATCACAAGTTTAAGTTAAATCGCTAAACAAATATTCCGGAAAGCTGTACCATTAATTAGTTGGGTTTATTTAATCACTTCACAGCCCCACTGCCTTGCGCCCGTAGCTTTCGCAATAGTCTCCGGATCTCCCGCGACCCTGAACTGAACAAGCGGTTACAGAACATGGATGTATGGATTCACAGCCCTCGTTTTTATGTAACGAAAACTATTTTAAAAAATACAAAACAACTAAACGCCTAAATAGAAAATTAACCAGTTTGTGTAGGCTAAACTAGTGTTAAAGTGTTATAGAACTTAACAGTTATTGTAATTAGCCTAATAAAAAAGGGTTTATTAAACATGATTCTGTAGCAACATTTAATTTACCCTATTTGTTCCTAATTAATAATTAAAAGTTATATTTAATATTTAAATGTGTTTTTGATTTTATTGTTGCTATTTTCATTGTCACTATTTCTATTGTTTTATTGTTGTCTGTTTGAGATGGAATATAGCCTCTATATACTTTTTAATGAAGGATATGTTATATCATTATGGGCATGCATTCGCCAGTATTTTAAATGGGAAAAAATGGTGTGCCTTGGAACTTTCATCTTCATAAATGCGTGCCGTGGGACAAAGAACCCCTGCTTTGTACAATATTGTACGTACCATCTCGGCAAATTCATCTACGGGCTCAGCCATTAGGTGGCAGCAGTCATCTATCATTGCACTTTGCGTAATCCAGTTTATACAAGAAAAACTGAGCCCATACAATTTATGATTTTTTATGCTAAACTACAGTACTTGTGGCTATGTAGAGAGAAAATATTTAAATAGCAAATATAATACCTTTCTGAGTTGGAAAGTGTGATACTAACGTGGCAAATAGTTTGTTCAATAAAACAATGTAGTTACTTTTAAGACGCATTATGCTAGAAATAAATATATATAAGACATCTGGTATGTGTCGCTAATGTTTTCTAAAAAGGAAAGTTAAGCTATGAATCCACGTTTCACAACATAGTGACAACTAACTTAAAATTTTTGATAGTAATAAGTTAAATCCAGCTAACTAGGCTTTCCACTCTGCGTCCTCAAATAATGTTATCTGTCGCACATGCAAAGGGCAGCCCGTCGTCATTATTGTCACCCAGCCAAGCACCGCGCCAGCGCAATGCCGCCCGTCAGCTGATCTGTCAGAGAGCAGCCGACAGCCTTTACGCTGTGTGCGTCTGTCCCCCCCTCCCCAGTTCCGCAACTGGCGTACTCTCGGGCTCGTGTCAGTTCCCATGGAGACGGGACGAAAGCGAGGCAGCTGCTGGAGTCTGACAACGGGAGGCTGTCCGTTTCCGATACTGCCATTAGCTAGCGGAAGGGAGCGGAGGACTCGGCTCGAGTACGCTTGGTTATTTTGTGGGGAAAAAGGGCACGTCGGGCATTTTGTGTCGGTTTTCCGTCTGTTTGATAATCCAAGTACATGTCTCGAAAGTAAAGCAAAGAGAGGGGGGGACCCTGAAGCCGGCAGTTGAGTTGGTAAGTGGCCCAGACGGAGTGCTTTTACTAACAGTTATCCACCTCATCGCCTTTCCCGTCTTTCGTTGTTGTCCCTCGGTCTATAAACAGGCCCTTTCCCCTCTCTATGTGTCCCAAGTATTATGGGACCGGGCTGGTTTGTCGCTATTATCCGTCGGCTGCGATTGATTTTTTATTTTTGTAACTTACTTTAACTGGCCGACGTCATGGTATATTTAACTTAACCATCACCTCCACGTTATTACGAGGCATTTGTTTTAAGCCCATTCTCCGTTAAGACACGCAAGAGACTGCTTGTCGTCTTACTTTAAATCTTAAATCTTACTTTGTCGTCTACTGTTTTGAAGGCACAACTGTCACGTTCGTAACTAGTTCCGTATTCAGTGCTAACAGGCTAGTAGCATACGTAGTTAACGCGTTTCCTGACGTTCGAGCCGGGTGACTGTTAGCTAGTTGGCTAGCGTTAGCTTTTTTGTCTGCTTTTGTGCGTTGTAGAATATCGGGGGATCCTGCCTTTGTTGATAAAATAATGCTGTGTGCTTCAACAGTGAACGGACTGGTTCTTTGTTTTTCCATTAGCACTGTCAGGTAGCATATTGGTCATGCTTATGCTTTATAACCCGAAAACCGAGATCCGCAGCCGTGCTTTTGTGTAGCGAGGCAGCCACCTACATGTACTGGACATCACCATCACACGTTAAGCAATCAAGGCCGCAGTATGCATAAGTGAAATGACGGGCAGATCGCATATCCTGCCCCTTAATAGTCTTTTAATGAATTTTCCTGTTTGTGAGCTAGTCCGCTAGCTTATCAGTTTCAGTAGTTAGGCACAACAAACTGGCCAGCTTTGACCCTTTGAAACATCCCGTCAATACCAGGAAGGTACATAAATCTGAGTCCCTAAAAAAATCAACATGAATTTCATATCTATGCCTATCAGCTGTTAGAAATGCCGTTTACCTGGTCCTGCTGTTCATTGTAGCTTTGTCACTGTGAGGCACGTTACACCCATTACCCTTGTGTATTTTGCATTGGAGTCTCACTGTTTTTTTTTTTTTAATCAGCTGCCTGTTAATAGTTTCATCTCATTTTGTTCTTTCCTCGTCCTCTCTTGAGACTGACTTTCAACGCTATGCGAGTGCCACTTGCGATGGATTTAAACGCATTTCATTGCCGCATGTTAGTAAAGCGGTTTGTGGGTCATCTCATTTGAAAATGTTAAAGTAATCCGGAAGGCAGGGCTAGTAAATATGGACAATGGAATAATAATGAGTTATGAATGGTAGATACAGTTCACTCTGCTCAGTTTGATATATAAGAATATGTCTCGGTAGTATAATTGCGGGATGATTTGAGAGGATTCGCAATGCTTTGCCAATGGTTGTAAGTAATAAAATTTTGATCAAAATAATCCTGCATGAAAGGCAGGAATTTGATATTTGGACGTTCTGACAGCAGAACCAGTTGGCTCTCACACACTGTACTGACGGTAATCTGCAAAGCCCCAACATGCCAAATAAGGCTGTGCTACTCAGGGCTTTGGCTTCAGTCACACTATATGTGTGGCAGCACCTCAGATTACTGCTCTTTAAGGTAAAACAGAGAAGGGGGTACCCCATGGGGGGCTAACTTGCCATAATGCAGCACAACAAAAGGCCTTTATTCACAGCTTTGCAGAGGCCTCCATCTTATGGCTCTGCTGGGCTGAACTGGCTCCCTGCAGACCTGCGGGCATTGGCTCAGGCCTATCAGATAGCAATCTCTTAGTGACTGTTCACTTCCAAAACTCAGACTCAGTTTCAGGGCACAGCTTTTCACTCTCCGTTTCCCCTTTGAGGTCTAGGTATATTTTGCTGTCAGATTTGTTGTATCATTCTTTTTTTTTTTTTTTTTTTTTTAAATGTCTCTCCCTCTGAAACTGAAAACCCAGCAAATTATTTTTTCACCTCCCAGGAAGGCATATGTGATTGCCATTATAGTGGTGGTAGTACTGCTGTGCTGGTCTTATTGAGGTATGGGTTAAGTGTCTGTGATAGGGCAGGTCTGTGATGGAATCACGTGTATTGTACCCTGGAACCATAACAAGGAAGCATTTTGCAGCCTTTTGTGTCATTCCAAAGCTGGGTGTGGAGCACATTGGCCTCTGGAACAAATCTGAAGAAGTCTGTACAGGAACCCGTCTGTGTGTGCAAGCAGAAACATGAAAAAAAGAGAAGGACAACATTACTTATATGGAAACTTTGTTTATCAGTCAGTCTGGTAGACTGGTGCAAAATTTAAGTTCCTTTTTTTTAATTATTCATAGTCAAACAGAAGTTATAATTCATGGCAGATCAATAGAAATCTTTCTGTATTTTGCTTTGTACAGCAGTTTTTCTTTGGTAGAACGTGAAGTCTGATGTCTTTATAAACTAAATGTGATAAAACAGGAACTGTAACCTGTAACTTCCTTATGACTGATGTGCTGTTCACTGACACTTAAGAATTTTTATTGGCATTGTTACTTGGACAACGAATTTGAAAATGGAATTCGACTCAATGTGGGGTATAAAAAGTAATAAAATATATTTTAAAATATACAAATTGCACTGAATACTGCAGTGACTATACAGATTTCACTGAATATACAGACTGCACTGATGAAATATAAAAAATTAACCATTTTGTTTTGCATTTAAAGCCATGATTCCTTTGGGATAAAAACTGTTTTTCAGGCGATTTGTCTTGGTTTTCATGGCTCTGTATGTCTTGCCTGATGGCAAAAGCTGAAAGTCTCTAATTAGCTGTGATAGAGCTTAGAAGTATTTAACTTCTTATAACCACGTTCTAAACTTTTATGAATTCCTTCCTATAACTTGCATTTTTGATATTTCTATGTGTCAAACTTAAGTTGACAAAGTTAAAATTAGTTGTTAATGTGAACATTTTCTCATTAAAATGACTGAGATTGAATAACATCCCTGACGCTGTCGAACTCAGTACAATTTTGGATTTTTTAGGAGTGACCTTCTCCACTGCCGATCTTGCCCAAGATAGTATCTGATTGGTAAAAGCAGAATTTAGAACCTATTCCCGGCACAGCTGGTCGCTTTGCACCCTCTGCTGAGGGATACATATCCACCCCTGAGGGGGGCCTGTTGATCCTTGTCAGGTGTTTTTTCCACTACCATTTGTCATTGGTGGGTAGTGAGACTTACTTATTGTAAGCTTAGGGTGTATTGTATTTAGAAACTCAACAGAAGGCCTCATGAGTATTGAAGTAATGTAGTGATGTTTAAATAGCTTCCTTCTCAGACAAGCAACTGCACCTGGATCCCATTTACTTGTAATTACCCTGTGCTGTGACTTTTAATGTGAGATCATTGGAGCGACCCAGCAGCCATTCAGGAAGTGGGACCGATGCATGTATTTTTAAGTATGGTGGTCGACGGTGTTGGATTTTTAATTTTTTTTTATTGATTTTTTTCTTGTTCCCCCATTCTCTTCTGACCAGCCACCTTCGTGAAACTTTCTTGATTTCCCACTGTAACAGAAAACTGTAATTGTTCATATGGGGAAGTAGGAGACTAGAAAAGAGAACTGATTTTATTATTATTTTATGCGTGAGCTTTATAACTAGAGCTCTGTCTGGATTATTCTGAGGCCAGCACAGTGTCTTTGTGGTATAACTGACCTTAAGTCTTAAAAGCAATCGGCTGTTTGTAGCCAACCTTGTTGATGGAAATATTCAGCATTGCAACGCAGGAAGTCAGGCTTGGAGAGTGCATTATATCCAATAAGCATTAACATTTACTTGGAGGATCTGCAGGACAGACGGTGGGGAAAGTGAGACTGAGAGAGGCAGAAAGTATGCATGTGGGCTTTGTATCTGAGAGCTTTCCAAATGCCAACATTTTCTCTCCTTCTTCAGGTTCCACCATAGAGTATTCCTGTTCTGCAGCTGGAATAAAAGATGAGCAATGGAATGGTAGTGCCTGCGACTAGTTCCCACGTCCACACCGGACCCATCGACAGACCACTTTGGTCTCTGCTAGTCCTACTGGCCATCACCACTGTTGGTTGCGGTTCAGGTAAGGCTACTAAGCCCCTGCTATGTGCAAAGGACATGAGGCCGTTGTTTCCCTTTTAGAGCACAATTAGGAAACATAATCTGTTTGTGTCTCTAAGGGGGCTTCCTAGCATTCCCCTCAAAACCAGTACCGACAGCCTCTTAGCCACAGTCCACGTGGCTTTGGTTTGGAAGGGGTGTATAGATTTTCTTCTGTGTGGTGACGCCGGATTGCAACAGATTGTGGGAGGGGATGAGGTTGTCTCTAAATGTCTGACATGGACTAGTGACTTGACCCCCTCCACCTAGCTCTGTCTTCCTGCTTCTCCTTCATTGGGCCCTCTGTATGAGTCCACTTGAGCCATGAGCTGGAGATGTCCTGTGTGTCCTTGATGGGATTGAGTTTCAGCATGCTGTAGCGACACGTGGAATGGACAGTCAGGAGGTTGTGATTCTACACTGCCATGTCCTAAGGGCATAGCTAGAGTGAAAGAGACAAGGTCTGAATGATCTGGCCTTATCGCTAGCTCTGTGTCTGACGGGAATGTCCGCCCAGGGCTTTGAGAGACATAAGCCATATATAGAGTTAGTCACAGTTCTTGCAATATCTTGGACAAGGACAAAAGCTGTTAGCAAAGCATAACCATAGCTGAAGGCCTTTTTATATGATGCCAGTAATGGTTTTGGCACGATTGTGGATTAAGGTTTTTATTCCCACAAGGGTTTTGTTTAATGCATTTTAACCCTAGAAGCAAGAGGTCTGTTCGTTCATCTGTTTGTTCATCCTGCATATGGTACCATTGCATTGTTTTTTGACCTCTAACCCCTCAGTCAGTCTCTGCCTCTCCTCCCAGCAACAGACCATGGGTACATCTGCTGACTTTTACTGTTTGGTTACTCAGGAAGTGAACTTCAGACTTCAGAGAGGCACCCAAAAACAGGATATGGGATGAGGTTGTTCACTGCCCTTTGCAAGAAGGAAACACGCAGGCATCTGTTTTTGCTGTCATGCTGTTGCTTTGTTTGCTTTTGGAAGTTTAGACTTGGAATCGACACTGACCAGAGACTAATTTTACACACCTGAAGTCTTGCTAGCCGTCCTATATTTGGACAGTGCTTATTTGTAGGCCCTGGGCTGCTGCTTCATTTTAAGTGGTATCTCATCATTGCGTTATTGTACACACTATTAAATGTAGTTCTGGAAACCAATCATTTTTGCACTAGAGAAATCACTAAGTAGACATGGATTGACTTCTAGCTTTTATTTTAGTAAGATGTTTCTGCCCTTCTGAAATGCCCCGATGCTTTTATTTAGATCAGTAGGAAGGAGGTTCTGATACTATTCAAAGAGAAGCCCACTCTTCTGCCCATCTACATTGTGCTCAAGATGGACTTTAGAATGTCTGTGAGCAGTGGGCTCACTTGCTAAACTCTCCCACTGTGTTCTGTACAAAGTAGAAAGTGAAACTCAGCCTGCTTTGTGCAAACAGTTTCCATTCTACGACAGGCGGTGTTATTTCAGCAGCAGAAACGATGTTCAGCAGGCTCCCTGAACCCAAAATTTAAGCCACTGGCTTTTGTTATCTTGAAGCTAAGGTTCTCGTTGAGTGATCTTTACACCTGTGGTGCTTAGCATCTCTGTTGCACAGCAGCATGTCTGAGTGGCACATTGTGCCTTCAGCCTTAATTACAATCCATGCTCCCTTCATGGCTCTCTGTTCCATTTCCCTTCTGTCCTTATTTCTCTGGCTTATTTCACTGTGGTTTAACTATTGATGTTTTCAATTCCATGGGGCCTTTTTGGTTTGTCCTTTGGCATTATGTGGTTTATTATTAAGTTATTTTTTGTTCATTCTTTAGTTTGTGGGTTGTGTAACTGCTTGTGTTATTAGAGGTTTTTTGAGAAAACCAATTATATTTTGTTGAACCTCTCTATGTAGTAGCCCAGGCATCTGGGCAGTGCCTGGGATTACTGGTATCGGTGCTGGTTGTTGCAGCTCGGCTACCTTTTTGAGGACTGCATGAACATGGAACAGGACTACTGTTATGCCTTTTATGTTTTGTCAAATGTTATAATAAGGAAAGTTCTAATTCATGAGAACCAAAATGAAATTGTTCCAGAGGAAAACGTCATAGAAATAGAGTGGAATTACCAACTCTATTATCCTGTTTACAGAAGGTTGAAATGTGATTGATTTCACTACTCTGAGAAGCCATGCCTTCCCTCTGCATCACTGTAAGGCTAAACACAGCTAAGAGTGCAGTTTCCTGTCAGTAGGGGAGACCTCACTGAACCTTCTCACTCGGTATACTGAAAACAGGAAGGCTGGGGGATGGGAGTGAAATTGCTACTGCTGTGATGTTGCATCGCTGCTTTTATCCAGACTTGTGCAAGGGTTAAGTAATATGGCTAACGTGGGCTGTTTTTACCACAAGCTTTACCGGTTACTGGTGATGTGTCTTCTATAAAGACTACAGACCTGTGGTGTAGGATTGGAGCTGGACTCCAGTGTACAGTTTTAAAATGACAAGTCTGACCATCATGTAAGGCAGGACAAAAAGGCTCCACTGGATTTGTTAATGTTCTTGCTGAAAGAAGCCCATTTTCTAGTTGGCGCACATGTGACCTGAATGAACTGAGAAATTTAAAGGAAGTTTTCCATCTTTTTATAGATGGCAGAGTATTGGTTTTGGTGCCGGCTTAACCACAGCGCACTGCCCTGGGCTTGGCAGCAGTGTGCGTGCGTGTGTTTGTGTGTTTGTGTGTTTGTGTGTTTGTGTGTTTGTGTGTGGGGGGGGGAGGGATTTATCTGTGCTGTGCCTCTTATAGCAATGGCAGTGATGCAGGACCACTGGCTTCTGTGCTATACAGTCGCTATCCTTGTCATTCACCTTACATATAGCAGCACCCT
The DNA here is from genome assembly GCA_011763525.2 of Mormyrus iriodes. Lineage (NCBI taxonomy): Eukaryota > Metazoa > Chordata > Actinopteri > Osteoglossiformes > Mormyridae > Mormyrus > Mormyrus iriodes. The sequence goes on from JAAGVU020000025.1 coordinate 569,977, forward strand.
CCTGTGCTCATTGGCAGTGCATTGGACATTTTAAAATTTTGTTTCTTAAGTTTGTTTTGCATGGCAGAGGGTTCACTGTGTGGGAGCTGGGGAAGCATCGCTAACCGAGCTTCCCTGTCCCTGCCCCAGAATGTCCTAGGCCTCCCAGCATCCTCCACAGCTGGGTGAACCTGACAGAGACCAACCGGGGCTTCCTCCCCCTGGGCACGGTGCTACAATATGGCTGTGACCAGGGCTACACCGTGGACGGGCCCATGGTTATCTCCTGCATGTCCTCAGGCCGCTGGTCCTCTGAACCGCCCCGCTGCGTACGGACGGACGGTGAGCCAATAATGCCCCCCTGCCCGCAGCCCTTCCCCAAGTCATGATGCATGTTATTGCAACGCTGCCTTTGTAGCTCACGATTGTACTCCTGGATCAGTACTCATCTCACTCAGTCATTGCTGGTTATAAGCTACCACACTCTGCCTCCTATGAGATTCTTCTCATGGGGGCAGATGCATGAGCTGTCAGCATGGTTTGACTTGGCATGAGTGAAGCGCTTCTGTGTGGTCAATAGTATATTTTGTAGCAGGGTTTGAGGAATTACAATGTTGCAGTCACATTTTTTGTCGGAAATTGAATCTGTTCTCGACTAATCTGTACTGTTTTGTGGCTTAATGAACAATTACATCAGAATAATAATCGAAATACCAGTTTCTCCCACTTTGCGTCGTAGAAGTACAATGGCAGTTTTGTTACCAGAGTTGACTACTTTTAATTGGGGGGAGGTAGATACCACTCAGGTCAGTGGCTGGTGATCAAAGGTTAGTTCAATCTTTAAGTTAGATTAAACACTGCAAACACTAGGTTGCTAAAACAATGCCTGCTTACTTTCAGTGTTTTTATGTTCTGCCATGACCTTATCAGCCTTAAATGTGTAGCTGACTACAGCCATCTAGTCTCTGGACATTATTCAATCATGTTTCAAACATTGCCCAATGTAGCACCTGTAGACATCTTACCATGGTGAAATCCACTAAATTAGCTAAAAAGATGACAAGCAATATTTCCGCCTGCTTCAGTAAACCAGATTGTTCTGAGTTGCTTGTATGAGGCTCCCCATACTCACAGGTATGCATGATGTGGCAGAAGGTGCTGGGAGGGCCTGGACTGTAATTTCCATCCAGCGGTAGGTTCACCTCAGAAGATGGAGCGTGGTCTTTTCTGCTGGTACTGCTTCACATTAATTGTGCAGCCCAGCATCCATTGCTATGGGAGGGGGGCATTGTGGCACTTAAGTTGATCAAAATATGTCCCTGTAAAATTTGTTCAAAAATTCATTCTCTCAAGATCATGCTCGGGCAAGCTTGATAGAGAATTCAACAAAAATTTCTACATTAATCACAAAGGAATGACAGGATATGCTGCATTTTACGTATCATACAGTATTACAGGCTTGTTTGTGAGCATTCAAATTTAGTCTGCTTCTCAACATTTTTGTTGTATGTGATATTCCTGTAAACAATACGATGACAAGACTGTTAAATACCATGGGAAAAACACGATTTAACCTTTTTTGTGTTGTGGCTGCATACACAAAAACAGTAAGGGGCTGCAGCTCCACTCTGAACAAGGCAGTTGCGGGAAAATGTTTTCATGCCCTGCTTTTTAGTGCTGTGGTGACCAAAGCCTTCTTTTTCCACTGACATTTTTTTTTTGCATGTGTGTGTGTGTGAGCAAGTACCCTTATTGTGGCTCATCTCCCCATTTATCATTAGCAGTGTGTGGTCTCGTGATATCTGGAGCACTTTAACATGTGTGTGTAGCCCCATCAATACCAAAGCGTTGTCTCGTGTATCTGTGCTCATGTATATGTGGGGAGGCCCATCATTACCAAAGCTGTCTCGTGTGCTATTGGCAGTTTGCTGGCCACCCTTCAAGCCCAAGAATGGGGGCTACATATGCCACCCATCACCATGCCACCGGCTGACCCAGGGCACCGTGATCGAGTACTTCTGCAACGAGGGTTACGTGCTGAAGGGGGACTACAAATACCTCACCTGCCAGAATGGGGAGTGGGACTCCCCCATGCAGATCAGCTGTCACCCAGTCACAGACCAAGGTCAGTGACCTCAGCTGTCAGGCTGCTTGGTAGCTTTTACCCATTAGCATTGCTGTTTCCACAGACCACAGGGTCATACATTTTTGCCCCCCTACCCCAGGCCAAATCTCCATGGAGGTGACACTGCCATAGGCAGGTCTGAAGTAATGGGTTATTTTTTACTCAAAATATAATTATTCCAGTCCCCAACTCACCCTTTCTGCGATTTCAGCACATTCTCTTCTACCAGCTGTCTTTAATTCAGCCAAACTGCGTAAGTTGTAATTTTCTTAATACCGTTTCACAGGTAATTCTGATGATCTTGTATTGTACTCTTTAGTCCAATTAAGTTCTATAAGCTCTTTTTGCCTTAAGTTTCTTCTGAACTACAGAGAGCTTTCTATGAAGAATAGTCTGGTTATATTTTACCAAATGCTTAAATGTGTAAACAGTTCTGTTACTGAGTAAAAGAGATTTGGAATTAAAAATCTGGGATTATTAGCAAAGTAATATAGCTTTTTTTTGATTCCCTGTTTTCCTTGTCTTAAGTGTACGACATTGTGAACAGTCAGAAAGAGCTATTGTCATATCTGTTTTGATCTTATTCATGCCATTGTTTGTTGTGCTGTGTTTCTGGCATTCAGTATCGCCCGTACGGCTGCATTCCATTCGAAAGAATGTTATTGTAGCTGTGCCCTATTCTTCATTTTCATGAATTTGACCCTGACTTTCCGTCGAAAAATTACTGCTGGGTCCCATACAAGTGTTCCATAATAACGAAACTTGCCTATTAATTTATGTGAAAAATGAGTTTGAGTGAAATTGTCACTTTTGCTTTGCCATATCCATCTTAAGCCCTGCAAAACCCTATCTCTAATGCCATCTTCTCTCCCTGTCCTGATACACTCTGCATGTGACAGTCTGTTACATAAAGGCATGGCAGCCTGGATTCGGTCACAGTGTCACGCTGTGGCTGTTGGCAGAGTTGACACAGACAGATGGAGGATAAAGCATGTTGTCATTCCATTGTGATGGTAGTGATGGCGGTAGTGATTATGATGATGCCAGGAGCCAGAACCTGAACTTGTGCCATTAGAGACCAAATTCAGTTGCATTCACTGATGGCACAGGAATGTAGTGTCCACTTATGGCAGTTGATCAATGTCTTGTAGCATTGGGGGAATTGCAGTGAAGTACTCCTTGATAAGATAGGGTTGTTGGTGCAGACTCATGTTCCTGGGCTGTAGATGAAATTCAGAGCTGTGTTTTAGTAGAAAACAAGGAGATGGAAAGGTAAGTGGGGATTAAGCCCAAGAGGGCCATCATCCTCCACTGCTAACTTTGTCAAGGGCCACTTGGAATGGTTCAGAGCTTGTGGTCTATGGCCTCAGAACAGACTTGACGGTTGCTCTTTGCCAATCCCTCGAATACCCTGGGGGCTAGCACCCCCCCCCCCCCTTGTCTATTGTTTCACATTTGGTGGGGGCGGAGCAGCCTCACTCGAGATGACCCTTTGGCCAAGCCAAAACTAAGCAGGGGGGCACTGCAGCTGTTTGAAGTGGGAGGTATTGGGGAGTGGCTCTGGGTGTGAATTTAGACATGAGGCTGAGCTAAAGAGGATGAAAGGAGGAGCAAAGACCCATCTGCTCCTGCGAGACCAGCCCATGGGAGGCCATGGGGACAAACCCTTGCTTCCCCACCATGGATTTAGATTTGTAGATTCACTGTTCTTGTCTTTGTAAGCTGAGTTGGGGGATGGGGCATTTGTTTCTGTGACTGGGGCATTTAGTTAATGAACATTTGTTCCTTTGGAAATACAGATACACCGATCGACCGGCCAGGAACTGGAATCGGCCAATTTTCAGCATGTTCATCCAGGGCTGGAGACTGGCCGGTCAGTCTCATGTATTTCCAATACCAAACCAGTTGCTTTTCGCATGCACCCCATGTCATATACACAGTGACGCAAGCAATAGCCTCACAGTCGCATGCACACTCACAGCCACATGCTAACCTGTCATTAGCATGGAAGATCTTCTCTGTGGGTAAAGACGACACAAAGACTGCAATTTGTAATACATGTAAAGCCAAAGTAAACCATGGGGGAAGCACCACAAAAATGTGGTGAAACGTCAGAGGAAAACTTTAAACTGATTATTAAATATATACTAGATAATTTTGAAAGGGAATAATCATTAAAATTGTAAAGCTAGCTAAGGTTTTTTTCCTATGACAAAGTAAAACAGAGTAAAAATGTTTTAGCAAATATAACTCTGTGCACTATAATGTCCGTACATTATGAAGGTATGAAAAAGGCTGATCTTATTCTAGCTTACTAGCAATGTAAGAACTGTATGTGCATAACATGCGGTGCTGGTATTAATAATATTACCTTGCACCTATTATTATTTGGAAGAGAATAGTACACTTCAGTTTTCATTTGGAGGTTTATAACCTATGGACTTTATTTTAAGACGAGTAAAGAAAAAGAAAAAGGTCAATGTCGTGTATGATTGTGTGTGTAACAAAACCTGAAACAACTGTGGTGAATTTAAACATACTGAAAATGATATAAGTAACTGATATTTGTTATTTAAATCTGTTGCACTTGCTCTTGTTTGGTAAAGTAAAATGTCAGATATAGTTGGCTGTACAGCAACTCATTTTCAGTTAAGTGTTATTTGTACCTCTTTCCAGTCACAGAGCACTTTGTTTTGAGACTTGTTTAAGTGAGAGAAGATCCTGTAACTTAGTGCAGTTTGGGGGAGATTGTAAAGTTTAGCAATTTCTTTCATTATGAAAATTAAAATTTTGCATTGAAGAAAAGTTGATTTTTGTATGTGTTGTCAATTATAGTTCTTAGAAAATGGGCAAAAATCAGTATTAGCAGGTAACTTGCAAAAAAAATCGGAATCAGCCAAGAAAACTGCAATCGGTGCACCTCTATTTGGAAATGCACTCAGTGGCATCGTGTATGTGTGTATCTGCATGTATGAGGGCAGCTGGGTGCACGCGGATGTCCTGGGTTACATGTTAACAAAAGCTTAACAGGGTTATGAATCATGTATGGCTGCTAGTAACACTCATTCCAGCAGCCACATGGGGCAGAAATGCATTGCCAGCCATTGAAATTTTTTTCTTTACATTTTGGCACTAAGCATCTGGCTTGGTTGATAAAGGATGAGGAGTTGAACTTGCGGGACTTGATAACAGCTGTCATTTTCCAAGAAGCAGCAAGTGCACCCTGTGGTCTGGTGCAGAGTGACAGTAGTGATGCATCTTGGGTAAGAGACAATCGACAGGCAACTTGCAATTTTGAACTGAGGAGAAGCATAAGCCAGTGGGGGACAGTCATGGTTCTGAGCACAGAGAGACCAGTCTGGTTCAGTTTGCCATGAAATCTGAGCCTTGCTGTCTGTGTGAAAGGAAAAGTCTGGTCAGGGATCACTGTGGTTCCCAGGCTGGGCCGCCTGTTGCTTTCAACCCACATCACCCTGCCAGGCGCATTTTTCTTTGACCCTCACATAACAGCATGACAGACCAGGCAACCTTCTTTTTCTTCCCAGCACAGGCTCTATTCAGGGAAGGCGTCTGCCACCTCCTACCCCATAAGAAGACGAACGCAGTCACCTTTTGGGTCGTGAGCTGTGATCTGCCACTTTAAGCACGAGCTGCGGATCTGTGACCTTTGAAATTCAGTTGGCATAGTGGCTCTATACTGTGCAGTCAACAGTTAGCATAGAATTATGGAGATAAATACTGAAAGCTAGTGGCTGGAATTTATCAAGAAATACTCCATAAAATATGACCCAAAGGCGTGATTGAGCTGCATGTATGGACAGGTTTCACCACTTTCTCTAATAAGCTCAGAATTCCTGTTGAAGTAACCCTAGTATAAAACATGTCACCTTCTCTGTAAATATAAAGAAACTCTTTCAGGAGTCCTACACACCTGTGGGCCAGTGCAGCCAGCCTCAGGCTGTCCTATCAACACAGGTGACATTTCACACGCTGGCAGCCCTTTTAAGAAAAACATTCTGGTTGTTAGCAAGAGAGTTTCAGATTTATTAAAGAGAGGCTGGAACATTTGCCTTTGTTCCTGTTTAGCGAGTAAAATTTATGGGACAGTGGATATTGACAAAGCATTTTACGTTGTTCATATATATATTTCTAGTAAAAAACTGTGTGTGTGAAGCAGTCTCAGTCCTTAGCAGTTTCACAGTTTAGCTAGACTGTAAATACCTTTTCCTCTGGGGTTCCCTGTTTGTTTACCATGAAAAGCTTATGTTGTTTCCTGTTACATTATTTTTGGCACTTTGTCATGTGCTTCCAGCTGTTTACACACAGAGGCGATTTCACAAGAAAAGAGTGACTTATGCCTTCCCCGGATGCTTAGTCTCATGCAAACAACATTTTCTCCAAAAACCCAAGTCTGTGTCCATGAATTGTAATGCTAGGAATTATTGGAGTAAATGATGTATACTCATGCCTCCTAGCCTCCATGTTACAGATTTAAGTCTGTTGTAATGACCACTCCTCTAGTCTTCCTAAATCTACAGTAATCATCCACTATAACTGATGAATCTGTCACATTTGTCACCACCACCTTCAAGCCTTTTCAGGGGTGGATCACTAGCCTTTGGTTTGGTTTGTGCTCTTTGTCACAAAAACGACAGATTTACCCAAAAAGCTGAGGGATTATGGCTAATGAGGAGGACTAAAAGCATGTTAGGATCAAAAAAATAAACCTAATGGAATGCTGAGCGCACTGTCACATCTCAGAATTCTCTCGCCGCCTCATTGACATTTGCTTCACATTTGTTGACATCGGCCTGCGTAATCATTTCTGTGTCACTTAGGGCGAGGGACCTTAAAATGGTATGTTTGCTATTCCACCCATGCAGTGACTGCATTTACATGTTTGCTTAAGTGTGTGGGTTTCCTTCATAATGGCGGAAGTCAGTTATTCATAAATGTGTAATGACATGCATTATGCTTTGGCGGTATGTATTTCTTTCATAAAGCCATACCTTCTGGACATTTCACCCCAGCATACATTATATGATGGTATTTAAAAAAAAAAATAGAAGAAGAAATTAAAATCTTGTGGGCTACTGTGAACTCCATCATCGGAAAGAGCCTAAATGGACTCATCAGTGTGGAAGCTGAGCGCATGAGAAACGAGGGCACAACTCCTTTGTTGAGTTAAAAAGGTCACCCTTCGTTTGTTGATACCACTGTCACTGCCCCATCTGTGGCCGCATGCACACTGGGTTTCACATATGCCAGGCATGCTCCAGCAGTTTACGGCACATTCACATTTTGTTTGTGGCACCAGCCTACACATGCGCATTATTCTTTGACTTTTTTTTCTTTTTAAACACTTCAGTGAGGTTCCAAATACTGCTAATGCACAATACATTGCCTCAAATCTCTATATCAGTTTAATAGAACGAGTGTCTGTATTTATGCTGCATTAAAAATAATACTGTCAGGATTTCTAAACACTGGGATATACCACAATACCGCCCGAGCCTAATATGCATTTTGAGTGACGAGTTCCTGGCGCTCTGTCGGCCGCTGCATCCCTTCCACACAGCACCCTGCTCCTCCTCCTTATAGTTCTTTTAGCTTTTGGAAGCTTTAAGTCGAGACGTTTTTGTCATAGCACGCAGTTGCTTGTTTTCCCATGGATTTCCTGTATGTGTAGTCACCCATTGGAGTTTTTATTCATCTGTGCAATGTTACCTTCCTGTATAGAATATCAAAATCAGGGCTACCAGGTCTGTCCTTGTGTATATTTATTGTGCTTATAAACTGCTGTGTGCTTTTATGACTTCTGAAGTCTGATCATTCTTTCAAAGTTGTTTGATGAAAGACCAGCAATAATGAGCCTAGATGTTGCTTTATGGTATGCCCCATTTTGTGATATCAGGCTTCACTTGTCCAATAACTAGAGTGATCTGCTTATAGAGATCTACTTATGGTGGGCACTTTTGAACAGACGGTCTGGGTTACTTCCTGAATTCTGGCACCACCACCCCCACCACTATCATGTAGCACGGGGTTTCCCAATCTGATCCTCGGGGACCCACAGTCAGTCCATGTTTTTGCTCCCTCCAAGCTCCCTACCAGACAGTCCACATCCTGGGAGGGAGCAAAAGCATGGACCGACCGCGGGTATATACGTGTGTGTATATGTATATATTTATATGTATGTATATGTGTATATATACATACATATATAAATTTCTTTTCTTATTCCATCATGGTTACTCCTAGAATGGAACCACTATTTCAGCATCGGTCTGAAAGTGGCAGCTTTTAAAGTGGCTGCCTAGTGACATCGTCCCACATGTCTCTACTGTTAAGTGTCTACCAAGGGCCCCAGTACTACTGCTCCTCCACCATGTCCTGATGGGCCAAAAAGGTGGCCTTCGCATGAACAACGCCAGTATGTGTTTCTGTGGCGGTGACAGGTGGTGGGGGCGTGGGCCACTCTGCTACGGCCTCACCGGAGCCTGCCCCAGGCGCCAGGCTGAGCTGCCACATGTCTGAAGCTTTGCTTCTGGGCTCCTGTGCCGTGAAGTTTGTAAGGCAGCAGAACACAGGGTGCTCACTCCTCACAGCTGTAATATCATCACTGGCTTTATGTCTTCTGTTGCTTCTAAGCTCTAAGATTGACTGCTGTCAATTTTCACATGATTCTGCCAGAAAATTGGATTTCTCAGAGGTCACGTGACTTAATGGTGTCCAGTGGATGTTCATGAGATTGGGTGTGGATGTATGTGAGTGTTACATGGTGTTGTTTTAAATAATGTTACAGTGTTTTGAAAAATATATCCTTTCTGCCATAATGTCTTTATCAGTGCTTATCTTGGATAAGGTATGGTAAGTCATTAGACTTCTTTTGTTCTTCAGAAATAAAAATCTCTCTGTTAGACTTAAGGATTGACTGGTAATACATGTTTTTGACTCGCCTTGGATTTGATGTCCCCTCTTCCTGCCCCAGAATGTCCAAGGCCCCCCAACGTCCTGCACAGCTGGGTGAACCTGACAGAGACCAACCAGGGCTTCCTCCCCCTGGGCACGGTGCTACAATATGGCTGTGACCAGGGCTACACCGTGGACGGGCCCACGGTTATCTCCTGCATGTCCTCAGGTCGCTGGTCCTCTGAACCGCCCCGCTGCGTGCGGTCGGACGGTGAGCCAATGATATCACGCCTGTGTTGATCATGATAGAAGTAATGCTCTGGAACAACAGGTCCAGGTTCTTTACAAGGAAGGGTCCTCTCTACTGCATCAGTATGACGTGTTATACAGTGGGGAATTAGGCTCACGTCAGCAGTGTGGCTCAAGGTGATCCTCAAAGCACAGACTGGCTCATGTTCCATCAGCTGGGTTAGACAGCTCCCTCTCATCACTGCACAGTAACATCTACCGCTGGCTGGGCGCCTGTAGGGCCGTGGGCGGAATCTAGCAAATTCTGCTTTTCTCCAGGTGCGTCAAGTCACTTGGCAAAGCCTTCAGCCTGTTAAGCGAGAAAGAGTGGGGGGGGGTGCAGAAAGCATGTAGATCTGAGAGGCGTATGTCTGGCTCGCCTTCACCTGAGGTGGCAGGCCCATCACACCTTGGGAGAAACCTGTGATGAGTGTACGTGGTCATTCTGAGACTAGAAACAAGTTACAGTAGCTGTGTAGTAGTATAAGGTATATATCTGCCTGCTCACTGGAACTCTTATGCCATTTGTGTGTGTGTTTGTGTGTGTGATGTTGGCAGTTTGCCGGCCACCTTTCGAGCCTGAGAATGGGGGCTACACGTGTCACCCGTCACCATGCCACCGGCTGACCCAGGGTACCGTGATCGAGTACTTCTGTGACGAGGGCTATGCACTGAAAGGGGACTACAAATACCTCACCTGCCAGAATGGGGAGTGGGACTCCCCCATGCAGATCAGCTGTCGTCTTAGTCAAGGTCAGTCAGCCCACACCTTTCCGCCCATGATTCATGATGGCCAAGTGTATAGCATCCAGTGTTGAGAGATGTAGCTCACTCACAACCCTCCATCTTACAGGGAAGGATGTGCCCTCTCCCCTGGGCATGCCCACACTCTCCATCGTAGCCTCCACCGCCAGCTCCGTGGCCCTCATTCTCCTCCTGGTGGTGTTGTTTGTCCTGCTGCAGCCCAAACTCAAGTCCTTCCACCATAGCCGGTGAGAACCAAGCAGCCACCGTGGCTCCTCAGTATGCCTCATGGCTCCTGTCGCTCTGCAGTGAGCTGCAGTAATGGCAAGTTTTTGGGAAAAAGCAGACATTGAATCGTGATTAGCTGGGCCGCTTAGGCATCCAGTTGCACTCACGATATTTCTGCATTTGTCAATACTCTGCCCACCCTCCACCCTGTTCTCCTCCACCTCCAGTCGGGAGCAAGGTGTGTCTGGCCAGCCCGTGTCCATCGTGGTGGAGGGAGTCCAGGTGTCCCTGCCTTCCTACGAGGAAGCGGTGTACGGGAGTGCTGGAACCTTTGTGCCGCCCTCGGAGTCGCGTGTGCAGATCGTGTTGTCTGAGGGCCCTCAGGCAGCTGGGGGCTCCACTCAGGGGGATGGGGCCATCGCCGCTGCGCAGGCTGAATGCAGCCTCCCCTCCACATCCACCTCTTCCCAGCACTCCGAGATGGTGCTGGTCCATCAGGCGCCTTCATCGTCATCCTCCTCCTCCTCTTCCTCCACTGGCACCTCATCATCCTGGGCCCCAGGGCAGGCATCACGGCCCCAGCGCCAAGATTCGGACAGCAGCGACCAGCACAGTCTGCTGTCCCTGGCCTCTGTGGAGGACTGTGCCGATGGTATGCCCTCCCCCCACCTTGCCGATGAAACACTACATGCACACTCCATACAAAGAAATGGTCCCAGTTTAAGACCCTCTGTGCTTTGACCGTGTGTAATTAACGGGACAAAAATTCCAGGGCTTATATATGCATTCACCTGCCCTGAGCTATGAAGTATAAATATAATAAGAGTATTATACGTATTTATAACGAATGCAGAACCTGTAGGTCCCTCATAGGGGATGTTAGCTGTCTTCTATGCAGTGACGGAGGAGCTGGAGGCGCCTGCCTAGGGCTCTGTAGGCTGTAGCTTAACACACCCCTTCCCTCTCTCCTCCTTGCGTTGCAGATATTCCTCTACTGAAGGAAGCCTGAAGCCTTTGGCAGGACCCTCCTGGCTGCTGCCCCGCCGGGACCGCAACCGTTCTGTGAAGCACCGAGCCCCACAGCTGGCAGTTTGGAGACGACCTGCTCTAGCCCCCTCCATTTTCAAGGAGGAAAAATAAAAAATAAACATTATAGCCCCTATAGCAGACAGGCATTAAGTGGTCTTGCATCGAAAAGTATAATATATATATATATATATATATATATATATATATATACAGACAGACGCATTGTATATACTTTCATTTGCATTTTGTATGGTTTTTTGCAGTATGTCCACACATTTTTTAGGGGCTCTCTGCTGTCATCAGGCAAAGACCATAAAGGAAGCAAAAACCGATACTAAGCACACACACCCCCCCCCACCCCCCACAGTGATGAAGCCACAGTCTTCCAGGTGAGAATGCAAGGTTGCATTTAAAGTGTGATCTATATCTCAAATATTGGAAGCTGCCGTCCCCACGCGCCCCCCCTTTTCTGAGACTGTTGGCTGGCTGATAATCTATATCGGGTTTGCCCCCTGCCGCACGCTCTGGGGCATGCACACACATGCCTCGTCTCTGACACGCCTGAGCCTCACTACACGATGAAAGATGCATGAGACCCCGCACACGCCTCTCCAGCTGCCGCAGTCAGGCACGCCGGGGGACACAGAGGCGGACCGACACAGCTGGGAGCCGTCACGATCGGCGAGCTAACCCTTCTTTCACAGGCCGTGTCTCTTTATGGCAAGATGCATTGTCCCCTTGAGCCTTTCCAGGTCTAGTGCTGCCCACCAGGCTGATTGCTACAGCTCTTTTCTGAGTGGCGTGGCGAGCAACACCTATGTGTGCGTGTCGGCCTTTAAATTTTATCACAGTTCCTTTACACAATGGAGTTCAGGCCCCTCTGGCCTCAGTTAGAATCCAAAGAACTGCAGCCAGTCAGTCAGTGTTTGTCCTTAATTTATGAGAAGCAGTCTGGAAAGCAATTCTCTGTCCTTTATTCCAGTGGCTTCATCACTCTGGTCTCATTAGGGATTTTAACTGTGTGGGACTGCTGTCCATCCCTAATGCTAGGGAGGGATGCTGTCTGAGGGTGCTGAGGGGGTCATTCTTGGTGTGTGTGTGTTTTTTTCCTTCAGAAATTCTTTAAATCCCAGAAATTGCCTCAACTACCATTTATCTGCATCTCCAGCTATGCAGATGATTACAAAGCAGTCCTGTGGCATTGGATATATTAGGTCATTATTTGGCCTGGCTGCTTGAGAACCGATATCTTTACTATTACACACTGTGTCTGCACAGAAATTAGAGTATCAGATTCGGATACAGAAACGAGTTCTCTTTCATGCTTCCCTCTTGAATTACAACACCAGCAAGTCATCAGTGCTTGCTTATTGTCAAGATTTTTCTCTGTCTGTACACTCAGTGTACGTTTTTAGTCCAATTCCTTGGTGTTAAAATGAATAGCAAACTGGAAAAGAAGACTTCATTCCCCCTTCCCATGAGCTAACTGGGTTTCAGGGATGTCTGTCCTGCTTACTCTGGTTCTATAGGCAAGGGGCTTCACATATTCACATAGGGGGTTCAGCTGATCGGCACGTGTTTCTATCAGTCTTTATTTGTATTCATTCACTTGCTCACACTTGTTTTTTTGTTTTCTGTTTTATACATTAATTTTGTGTTGACATTACGGCTTCTTGGATGGTCTTAAAAAATGCAGGCAGGTATATGCACCAATGACTCCTAATGGCCTTACTCTTTGTTTTATATGGATGTACATTTTGGTTAATTTTTTTTTCTTTCTGAAAATGGATGGACATGAGTATAGAATGTCCGTTATATCCCAAAGCTTTTTGAAGTGACAATGGTGAGAAGCCTCTCTGGAGATTTTAGCCTGAGCACCTAAAAATATTATTTGTATTTATTTTTGATTTATTTTAAAATTATTTGGGGGGGGGGGTGCACATTTTGCTTGATCATATACACATCCATAGTGCTGTTGTATGGCACCACTTCCACTTGCTTTCTTAAAAAAGAAAGAAATGGGGGCAAGGCAGTCCCATTCAATCCTTCTTTTCTCCAGTCTTTGTACCACTGATAGACAGACCTGGACTCGGTACTTGTAAGAATTTAAAGCAATGATTTAATGACTAAATTGGAGCTGGGCAAAAAATACTTTGTACAGATTGTTAATATTTTCTTTTGTTCTTTCAGTTTTAGACTTCCAAACTGTACATTGCAAATGGGTGTGAAGATAGTATTTTAATATTTGTATAAAGTTTAATTTAATTATATGCTGTATATATCTATTTCTAATTAAAGTTTTCTTTTGAAGTGTGAAAATTGTCTTGTTGCTTAAACCCGTTATTTCTCCAGTGTTTGAGTGCTCAGAGATAAAGTATAAGAAAATATCAACATGATTTCAGAAAGACTGTGCTTTATAAACCCTCACCTGGGTTGAGGTTCTGTAGATGTAGGGGAAACCATTTATACTGTAAATATAAGCAAGTGATTGTGATGGTCCCAGGGTATGATGACTCATAGTAACCAGAGGTTACGGAAAACCACTTTGCTTATTAGTTGGAACTTACATGGGTTTGTTTACTTACTTTTCAGCCATAGAGTGTAAATGTTATAGTTCACTTGGTCAGCAGGTGTTTGTCAGAAATCATATTTCAGGTCAAACTAAAGACATACCTGCTTTTAGGTGAGTGTGTTTTGACTATAGTGGTCAACCTTGGAGATAGACCTGATTCAGTGTTTCAGTTTGTACTGATGTATTTTGAACACCGTACAAAATATGTGCAATGTTAACCTACCTACTTCTAAACCAGACCAATGGATAATTGTAATTTGTATTACTGTGTTTTGGCGCCACCTGGTGGCCGTATTGTCAATTTTTGAGCAGTTTACTACCTAATAGAGGTGACTCAAATCAGCATAATAATGTCATATTATGTAATGTGTGTGCATATTTTATACATATATGTATGTATATTATTGTATATGTATATTTTATTTAAACGTATTTCTGGCACCATAAGTAGTGATTTTTAATCGTATTTAAGAAAAGTCAGTATTTTTGTTCTGTACTGTGTCTGATTCGTAGTGCAACATATCCTTGATAATGTTGTTGCCGGGGAAATCATATCTTGTAAGGGCCTTTTTGAAGCATGCGGACATGCTGTGGGAATGAACAGGTGTACTGTCTTCATTATCTGGCTGGCTGCAGTAGCTAGGGGGAGGGGTGCAAAAACGTTTTGAAGCGATACAGAAGGATCCACACCATTTACTTGAAAAGGGGCTTTGGGTTTGTGGTGAGGTTCTGCACCATAGGGTTTATGTCTGAGCCAGGATGTCTTCTAGGCTACTTAAACTTGAGACTGTCGGGCATGTCACGGTGTAACCGTCACCAGCTAGCAGTCTCAGATCCTACCTAGTGCAGCCTCTCCCTTTGGCGTTTCTGTAGACAGTGTATTACTGAGGAGTCCAGCTGATCAGCAGTTATGCACCACCGGCTGGATCACCACGCCACCCGTGAAGCCACATGTCCATCCGTGCGTATCTGTGTCAAGTCTGGTTAGTTTGCAGGTAAGTTCCCATGTTTTGCTTTTAATGAAATTGTTTGTGAAATAATCAGCTTCAATAGGAACAGGTAACTTTTTCAATCAATTATTTGTTTGTTTGTTTGTTGAACTGAATATTAACATTAATTCATTTTGACGATGTTGAAATGCGATATTTTTGGACCCTAAATTTCAGCCTAAGGGGTAAGCTATAAGGACGAGCAGACCGAGTAACCTCCAGTCCTGTGTTTTCATATAGATTTAAACAGAAGAGCGTTTTGTGCCTCTTGTCAATCACATTGTTAACCTAGTATTTTCCAACCTTTCATGGTTTGGACTCACTGGCCTGTGCTCACCCTGGAATCTCACATTTTCCGTGCAGCCAGCACTGGTTCACTGAAGGGGATTTCTGCTGGGGTCACCCAGTGCATACAGACATTGGCTAGACATTACACTTTGGCCCCAAATTGTGTCTCCTCCTCATCTGGGAGGCGTAACGACATGGCACAAATAATTCTATGTGTCTTAATCTTCCTATCTGTCTTGGTAACTTAATGAACATTTGATTCTGCTCCTCTCACTTCCTCATCCAATTAGATGGGGTGCAGTGTACTCCAAGGATGCCATGATGCAGACTGTGGGTGTCCTGCTTACTGGCGCCCACAGGCGCAGAATTACTGAGGGCTAAGCTGACAGCCCTCCTCTGCTGCAACTAAGGCTCATTTTTATCATGTCATGTAGCCTAAGTAATTAAAGTTGCCCCATTGCCTCTTTAACAGTTTTGTTTTCCCTAAATTTGCTCCAAGTTCAAATGGGATTTGATAACAGTCCTTTCAGGGCATTTTGGGTCCTGATACTCTAGTTATTGTGAAAGGATTGATGGATCCATAATAGAAGGCTGTGCTTTGTTTACTAGTGAAGTTTTTTCTTTCCATTTTACACTCCTCACAGGGTGGTTGAGTTTGTCAGCTACAGTGATCTAAGAAAGGCCCTCAGGAAAGTAGATGAATGACACGAAAAGCATACTCACAGAATCTAAAAAAAGAGGCAAACCATCTTCTTTCATTCCTCTGTTTATGTTTAGAACTGGCGTGCTATTTTTTGAGTGCTTCACACCCATGGATTCTGTCTTGGTAACTGCTTTAGAGTCAGCTTCAGTAAATTGTGATTAGTCTTTATATTCTGTAGTCTGACGTTAAGCATCGAAACTTGTCTTCATATGCAGGATCTATAGTTGAAAGATAATGTCTCTAGGTGCTACAGTTGAAGAAGTCATGCTCACTATCTTCTCCCCCTGAGTACCATGTGCCACAACCTCAGATCCAAATCATGGTCCCCACCAGTTAGTTCTTCCCAACCCCATTCCAGCTCTCTTTCTAGGAACAGGTCTAGGTCTTACTGCTGTTCTCACTCAGCCAGTAGCTTGTCAGCCTGGAACAAGCAGGCCAGAAGCTTCCCCTTGGGCGAAATCCAGTTCATTCCCAAACCCAAGGAATCCCCCCAGTCCTGTTTTCCTCCCCAGAAGTAAAACATATTTCTTTGAATATTGTTATTTGTTTTTTTTTTGTAGAATGATCTTATAAATGAAGTGGATGATCTTTTCCATATTTTTTTTTATAAATTCTGCAATATATATTCCTCTAGTTAACAGATACATTGTGAAAAGTCTCCTAACTTACTGTGAATGATTTGTAAAACACCAATTGATCTATGCATATAAACAATGCATTCTTAGCTGGAAAAGAATGTCTGTTATTACACAAGACTTTTATTTTCTCAATATTTGTAATGATTTTATTACTGATTAGTGGTTTAAAATGAAAACATTTATATTTTATATATGTCATGAGGATACTGACAGACTTATCAGTGTTTCCTATCAAATAAGAAAAATATTTTTGACATTTAATATTTAATATTCAACTGTACCAAATTACCAAATTCTACACCAAATTATACTAATGGAAATTGGATTAAAAAATTCGTAATACTCTATATAAAATGATCTTGCTTTACAGATGGTATTGTGTCAGTAATTTTGTACTGCACAAATATGTTATTATAAGAGAGCCACCTTTTCCCATCCAGATGTTCCCAGGAGTGGAGAGCACAGAAAACATAAAAATATAAAAACAAAACATTTAATTATATGCAGTATATATCTATTTTTAATTAATATTTTCTTTTGAAGTGTGAAAAGTGTCTTTTTGCTTAAATCCATTATTCATCCAGTGTTTGAGTGGCCAAAGATAAAGTATAAGAAAATATCCACATGATTTCAGAAAGACCATGCTGATAGGGTTGAGGTCTTGTCTGTGGCCTTTCTTGGAATGATATTCCTTATAGGTTCACATTGTCTTTCTTTTGCCGTATGGTATTTGATCTTGCTGCATTCTGGCCATAATTGACCTGAAATTAACTCCTGGGGGGTGGCTGGTGACCCCACCCATGGACTGAACGACTGTCCACTCCTAGACTGATGTCACTTCCTCTGTGTTAGTGTTCACAGTCAGATTGGCTGCTTTCTCTGTAAGATATATTTTTGTAGGGGACAAAAAGTGTAATATAAGTATTTTGCTGCGAATCAACCCAATCACTTTAATACATTGAGCACTGTTGACTGCAATGAAATACTTACTCTTACTGGGTCTTTTGAACCTTTGGTAACATCTCAACAGTACGGTGAGCAGTACAGCTTCAGCAACCTGGAAAGTGACGTAGATGAGGGGGAACAGGAAGAGGGGTCCAGTGACCTCATAAGGGAACACCACCTTCAGAATGGCGGTGCATAGCTGGACATTTTGACAGCCAGTCTCTATAGCAATGGTCCTCCTACACCTGTTAAAGGGCACCCCAGGTTTGTCAGATGTTCTTGAAATAGACAAGCCCACACAAGAGCACTTCCTGGATGTTAGGTGACCGCAAATATATCCTTTTGTACACTGAAGATTGACTAAATAGTAGGTGGCAAAATATAATTAAAAAAACATTTACATATGTTTCATAAAAATTCTAAAGTAGTTGGGTAATTAATTAAAATGTAACTGCCTTTAAACTGTCACAGTTAACAGTTTGCAAGGACCAACTGAAATTGTCAGTTTATGTGTGAATTCTCTTTCTGTCAAGCATTGTTGTTTTAAGACTGTATTGAAAGTATTTGTATATCCTGTAGCTGCAGCTAAATTACACCAGATGGCGCCAATTTTATTTCGTTACATTTTATCAATTTATTTGAGGCTTAATTAATTTAATTAATTTTAATTAAACAATTATATCATTTAAAAGTCACTTCATGGATTAATAGTGCATATCAATAAAAAAAGTGACAATATTACAGATTCTAATTTTTCCTATTAATTAACAACACCAAATGACACCAAAGTTTCACTTACATTTTCTATACATTTACTATACTTTGTACTTACTTGTTTCAAATTTACTGCATTTATTAATTGTCCACATTGGATTTTTATTTTGTATGTATAAAAATATTTAAAAAGTTGGTCCATATTTTGCCTTGTAATTTTTCTTATTATGCTTGGTTATTAATACATTAATAAATGTGGTTATTAATAAACATTTCAACAGGAATAACAGTGTTCTGAAGTGTTTTAAGGTTGGTTAAATGTATTATTATATTATATTATTGTATTAACCTTACAATAACCACAACACTCTCCTAGACCGTGACCAGCATAAGCCTTGGAAAGCAGTGGATGTATTTTTTGGCAGGAAATTCACAAAAACATAACTATGAGCTTACATCTAAAACGGGGAGGGGGGGGTGAGCCTGATCCATGGAGGGCCACTGCGGGTGCATTTTCGGGATGACCTGTCAACCAGCTAAGAATATAATAATAATAACAATTGGGACCCACAGTTATTGGCTAATTGAGAGATCGTCCAAAAAACCCACACCGGCTCTCCATGGATCAGGCTCACCCCCCCGATCTAACATTGTAATCAGTTATAACCGCTGTGAGTTTACTTACTGCTGGTTGAGAGTGAACAGAAACGATATGATGTACCCAAAGAGGAAGCCAGTTAATGGCATGAGAGCTGCTGTGGCCGTCAATGGAGGGGACAGGACCACCCAAATTGTATCTCTAACCACGATGCCGGACAGGACGAAAATCGCAATGGAGGCGACCAGTAAGCTGCTGAGACCAACCTATGGGGCACAGAGTGATCACACTGAGAGAAGATGTGCTTTTTTGCACCAGATTAAGAGTTATGAAAATAATTTGTCTTAGGTTTATCTAATATTGCAGTTTATACTTTGAGGCATTTAACACTGATACCTGTAGGACAATGGGGCTACATCCTGCCTCAACTCTGCGTTTGAAGTTTACCTGGGCCTCAGAATAACTCAGGATCAGTCATCCTCACCTTGATGATGATGGGGGAAAAGTGAGGTACCCAGTGGTTGATGGCAATCCCAATGGTGCAGGGGACAAGGGTCATGAGCAGGGCCAGAATGATGCCGGTGTAAGGAACTGCGCTGTCCAGGCTGGAGATACCCTGGTAGTACAGGTGGAGGAGTAAGGGCATCATTCCCAACGCCATGATGGTGGAGAACGTAGTCAACACGATGCTGAGAGAGAGAGAGTGAGAGATATTGTGTGCCAAGGCTTATTTTGATTATGACAATACATTTATATCTCAAAGCTTCTGTAGAATGCAGACAAAAACTAAGCTAAATTTTCAATTATAAATAGATATAAACTAAAAACAAGATCTGATACTTGTTAATATTGATCTTTCTTTGCTAGATGTTGTTATTTAGTTGTTTAGCTCAGTGTCTCCCCATCCTTTTTTCTGCCATCGCACACTTTCATAAGATAATTATCCCAGGGCTCACCTAATACACATTGTCTAAGCCACTTAAAGTATATTTTTAATATACACAGCACATGTGGCCAGTTCTAACAGCACACTGGTGTACTGCGACACACTGCAGTTGAAAAATGCTGGTTTTGCGGATACTCTTTTCAGAGCTTTAGAAGGTATATAAAGACAAAGGCGGATATTTTAAAAAAGCAATTTCAATGTACTGTTTTTTATGGTATGGTGTCTCAGCGAGTGCCACTATTTCCTCACACCATAGGGTTGTGGGTTTGAATCCTATTCCTGCTTGGTGTGCTGTGTTTGTGCTATTTGCCCGTTTTCCCTGACTTATTTTGATTCCCTCCTCCAGTCCAAAAAGATGGACTAATTGAGTGTTTTCCAACCCAGTCCTCGGGGGGCCCCAGACACACATTTCTGCACTGTCCTAGCTCCCTGACAGATAATCCACATATTTGTTCCCTCCCAGCTCCTGATGATCTGGGAGTCCCCAAGGATTGGGTTGGGAAACATTGGACTAATTGGTGTCTCTAAAATGGAGTGTGTACGCATCCTGAAATGGACTGGCATCCTGCCCTGGAAGTATCCCAGTACAGTACCCTTTGTTTCTTATGATAGGCTTCAGGCACCCCATGCCCCTGACCTGGATAAGCATGTAGAAGCCAGATGGATCTTTCAGCCTATTTTCAACTTCAACCTGTTCCTTTCTATTGGTCATTCTGTCATTCCAAAAGATGCCTTCTATTTGTACATATGGACTCAATACCTGAATTAATTATTAAGACAGCATGTCCTCACACAAGTGATCAGATCGGTTTTTGGAACAACCTCAGGAAATCTTACGTCAGTTGCTCTTGGTGCTTCCTCCCTGGCAGTCAGGTCACTCCCTTAGCTGCTTTAAAACTACGGAGGCCTTTAAGGGCCATAAACAGATTTTTTTTCTTGTGCGCCTGTGCTCTTTTTTGTTCTTGTGTCATGATATACTAAATATTGCGCATAATTTAGTTTAACCTGCCCACGAAACAGTAAACATGAATACCCCCCGCCTGTCATAATACCATGTACCACGACACAATGTATAGATGATATGATGGTAGGAAAAAATTGATACCTCCTAAGCCTAGTGTAGGGGGGCTAGACATTGGAGGAGTAGGGATTAGATGGGGGGGGCGTATCTTGGGGATACATTATTGTCGAATAGACAGCATCTAGTGGAGTTTTGAATTGTATGTTCATTGAAAGTAACTATTTCCTTCATTCCATGTGTGGTTTTTGGGGCATAGTGACTCCATGAAAAGCCTTGCATTAGACGTAAAATTGATGCTGTGAATAATGAAATGTTACTGGGTCCCTTCAATGTAAAGAATGTGTAGGATCCATTAGTTTCTATCTTGTTCTGCAAGTAGCACCTGCAAAAAAACAAAGCTGGATTTCCCTCTATTTTTTTCTGTATTGTGAGGTTAATGAGCTGGCTGCTTCACCTGAGGTTCATGTCACCCCGGACAGCCAGGGAGAAAATGTTGGACAGGTTTCCCCCTGGACAGCAGCCACAGATCAACACAGTCATGGCTGCTATGGGTTCCAGCTGGAACATCTTGGCAAAGGTGAAAGCTGTGAGGGGCATGATGCCATACTGGGCCACCATGGCAATGGCCACACCTTTGGGCTTGGCGATGTGGGCTTGGATCTTGGCGACCTCCATAGTGCAGCCCAGGGATATCATGGTGATGAAGAGGATGATGATGATGGTGCCACTAATCACCTGGTCCATAACTGGAGAGGATGATGACTGGAATGTTACAGAAGAATAATTCTCTGTAATGTTGGAGGTACTTGCATAGTCCCATAACTGGTAGCTGTTGGTCTGGTTCTTTGTGGAATTCATTCCTAAGCTGGTCTTTTAGTGTTCACAGGATGAGTCCTGAGGACAGCAGGTGAGAAAAAAGATGATGGACATTTAACCTACCTATCACAACCAGGATATACCCCAAGGCTCCAGGTCACCAAGCATCCCTGACCAGGATGGCTGGATGGTTGGGTGGATGGATGGATGGATGGATGGATGGATTTAATCAACATTACAAAAACAGTTGCATATTATCTAGCTGTTTTAACTACCTTCATAAAGTATGTACTATAAGTTTAAGGAATTGTGAGTGTGTATAAGGTCTTGTAGAAAGATTTCATCACTTCTTGTTTAACTTTAAAGAGTAAATTAGACATATTTGCTGCAGACACCACAGTACATTTATATACATAATTTTCTGTAAATCCAAATCTTGCAGATTTGCAATTCTTAAATTGGGAAAATTCCAGAAAACATCCCTTAACCATAAACCAAACAGTAATCCTCTATTAGAGAGACAAACTCACTAAACAGAAAGCATATTCTATGAGATCTTACAAGTGACTCCTTCAAATCATTTCAATGTCACAATTAGATACAATTGTCTTATTTTCTGTATTTGATAGCTTGTAAGATAAACAGTATACCTCTTCAGTTTTTTTTTACTTTGGTTCTCCTCAAACTGTTGCATGGCACAGTGGCAGACTGCCTCATTTGATAGCAGACAATCATGCAAAATTCACAACAATTTACCAACAGCACCCACCCCACCCAGGCTGGCAAAATTTATCAAGCACCCCCCCCCCAAAAAAACACAGTGATGAGCCAACAGGAATGCTGCCAGTGTCAGCTACATCTACTTATCAGTTGAGATTGGCGGTTTTTACTTGACCCCTGCGCCCCCACCTGGTGAAAGTATCCCAAACTTGAATAAAGAAGACGTCTGGTCATCAGCATGGAGCAGTGGGCTCCTGGGTGAGGATGTGAGCTGCCCCGCCATATCCCGAGGAGACACCAACCTAGTCACTCACTAAATTATTATGACACGTTGCTCATTGTGCAGCATCAGTTTCTCCCCTTTTTTAAGTGCTGTCATTGCTATGGCAACCAGACAACAAACAAGTATAAGAAACCCAAGGAATTTATTCTGCAGTCCTTCACTGGCACTTATATATATACACAGCACCTAGTGCAGACATTCAAAAATATTTCAACCAATTCAGAAAGACTCTCAAAATCGCCTTGATGGGACATCGTAGCAGAAATACAGATGGAAATGCATTTAACACAGTGGGTGACACCCAGTGGGTCCTTAATGAGCTACCAGCTGTTGGCACTTAAGGGTATATTCAAATCTTAAAGTGGGTGCATTGCATTATAAATACTTTTAATAAGGAATTTTATTGAAATTTTATATGAAAAAAGAGTCATGAATGAAAAGGTAACACTAGTGCCACGTCCACATGGCACCCTGATGGCATCCTTCGGTGTCTGGTTAATGACAAGCTTCATTTCACACACATATCCTATTTAGTTTTGCTCCATCTGTCTAGTTGGTACTTTGGCCATTGGTCACCTACCTTCATCTCCTGCAGGGTTCACATGCAGGTTGTGTCAGGGCTGATGTCCCTCACGAGCCGGTGGCTGCAGAATTCTGTCTGCTGCTTCGCGGTCTATATCCTTCCTTCTGAACACCTAATTCTCCACCCCACAGCCAACTTTGGAAGGTTTGCTGGCTGCCTGAGTAGTATGTCAAAGACCGGGGGAGAAATTGCACTCCTCAGTTGGCTAGCGTATGTTAAGTGTAGAAAAAAGGTGACTTTACATATGAAATGAACAAAGTCGAGCCACATTTCCATGGTGAAATAATTGTCAGAAGTTCATTCTTTGCCGTAAAAAGGGTCTCTTTGTAATGGGAAGAGAGTGTGGGGGTTGTGAGGGGCTGGGGGGGTGTGTGTCACTGCCACAGTGTAATGGTGCCGTGTGCCAAGTCCAATCACAGAGGTCTTAGCCGAAAGCACAGAGACAGGCAGAATTTGTCACATGGCCAGCACTGGCAAGTCTTTGCAGATCAGGTTCTTAAATTGGGAACATTCCAGAAAACATTCCTTAACCCTGCCCCAAACAGTAACCCACTATTACAGACAGAAACTCACTAAACAGAAAGCATATTTTATGAGATCTCACAAGTATCTACTACTAACTATTTCACAATTAAATATAATTGTCTTATTTTCTGTATTTGCCAGCTTGTGAGATGCACATTATCGTGGTTCTCTTATTTGATCTTAACATTGGATTTGGGATGAATTTAGATATTCCCAAAAATTATTGACTGGGACCCACAGCAGAATGTTATGGAAAGTGATTTCAATACTTCAACCCGCCCCATAGAGGTCAATGGTGGGGAGAAGCTGCTGTTTGTCATGGCTACATATTTCAGGTCATCCTTTTTAAAAGGAAAGTAACAGGTTCAACACAATGCTTTCAAAAGATGCAAAAGATGCTCCAAATACTGTCTGAACGTATGAGATGGATGCATAATGAAGATGCAGTGAATTTCACTTTTAAAATAAAAGTATGGTTTCCATGTTATGAGGTTTAGTGAATTGCAAACAGAGCTGAAGGTGAAGTGTATCTGCTTAATGTATGTCAGCCAGCAGTCACTGCATTAATTATTAACTGAATTATACATTTACTCCACTGCTGTTAATAATATGACAGTGGCCTTATGTTCAGTCCTGCTGCTTAGAGGAAGCGGCAGATTAATGGTACAGCCCCTTCAGGGACCTGATCTGCCATCGTTTCAGTTCAGGTCGGCATTCAGCAAGCTACACAGGAGGAGTATAAGCCAGTGCGTTAAGACCACCCAGCTCTGTAATTCCACATTTCAACATTTGTGTTTCAGATCTGGTCTGGTAAAACTATATGAAATTGTAGCAGTAGATGCATGACTATATATGCACATATTATAATGGTTTTGGTGGGTCTGAGTTAATTTTAGCTAAACCTCCCTTATCACCCTCTCAATCCTGTAGAGAGCAGGAGGCTGAGCTCCTAGGAGCTACCAGTGTAGAGAAGACTTAACTATTCTTGTCCCTTATTGAGATTTCAAAAAAGTCTTTAGCAAACAAAGCCCCTTGCCCCCACGCCAGCCATATGACTGCACTATTTGAGTTCAGTTAACACAATGCAGGAGGAAGATCACTGGATGCAGAATTTCAAAAAACCACCAGGGACTACAAGTACCTGGTCATGCCTTTTGGGCTGCCAAACTTGCCCACCATTTTCCATGCCTACATTAATGATGTGCCTGATGTGTTCTAAGGTCTTCTTATTCTTTCACCTAATACCCATCCTGAGGCATATGCCACTGACAAGAGCTCTCCAGGCATCTTGGTTCTGGGCAAGTCTCTAAAGTTGTCCCCAGGTGTGGCCCATTCTCTTTGCATCTGCTTCCAGGTCACGGCACCCAGTGTTCCTTGGCTGGCCTCTTTTCCTCTTTCCCTGAGGATTCCATGTGAGGGCTTTAGTGATGCTTGAGGACAGCTTATGGAGGGCATCCACCTCCAATGTCGCCAGAGAATCTTTTCTTCTATTGGCCCTTGTTTGGTTCGTTGCCACAGTTCTTGGTTGCTGATTATGTCAGGCCAGAGAATCTAGAAGTTCCTTCTCAGACAGGTGTGGACAGAAGTCAGAATCTTTTTGGTGGTATTAACGGTGGTCCTCCATATCTCAGCTCCGTAGAGTAGGACTGATTTCACGCTGGTACTGAAAATACTGATCTTGGTGGCAGCGGACAGGACCCTGGATCCCCAGGCATTTTTAGTTGAAGGAAAGCTGCCCTTGACTTGCTGATCCTAACCCTAAAGCTTTTTTTCCTACCCTGCTGGTCAACAATGCTGCCAAGGTAGCTGAAGCTCTTCACCTCTGCTAGTGCTTCACCTTCCAGTGTGATAGAGGTTGTGTTGGCAGCATTTACCTTGAGGATCTTGCTCTTTCCTCTGTGGATGTTAAGTCCCAGGTGGGCAGAGTTTTCCACAACGATACTTGACTTTTTCTGCATCTGTTGTTGGGGGTGGGAGAGAATAGCCAGATTATCTGCAAAGTCATACCAGCTCTGTCCAAGGCATCCACTGGATCCTGTTTTGTTTCTGTGCGATAAACATCTTCATGACCTACTGTATTTCTAGTGGGAACAAGAAAGGTAACAGCAAAACTCTGTGAGTTGACTGCCATGAACCATTCCCATAATGTTTCAGCAGCTCCAGAGGGTCTCCCTGTCCACATCATCGAATGCCTTCTCAGAGTCGATAAAGTTGACATGCATGGGTAAGTTCCACTCCTGCGACTGCTCCAGGATGATGTGCAGCGTTGCAATCTGGTCGATGTAACATCTTTGTGGAAGTCAGTTTGCTGATCTCGGAGCAGGGGATCAATGGTGTCCTTCATTCTGTTCAAGAACATCATGTTGAAAACCTTGCCTAGGATGGACAAAGGCATTATCCCTCTGTAGTTTGAGCAAGAGTTGAGGTTTCCTTTCCTTGGCATCTTAATGAGGTAGCGTTCCTTCCATTCTAAGAGGACGTATTCTTCTTCCCAGATCTTCTTGAAAAGGGGGTATTGCATCTGGGGTCACAATGTCAGCCTTAAGTGCTTCTGCCAGGTCCTGCTTCCTTACCATTTCCAAGCTGATATACAGTTTTGCAGATCTCCTCTTTCATAGGCATACTACAGTATATTAGCAGGACACTATACACTGACCAGATGTCCGGTGGGTCCTGGTCTGGTATGTCCAACAGTTCCTCAAAATTCTCCACCTATCTTCTCTTTTGTCACTCTTCTCCATTGATTGGTTTGCCGTTCTTGTCCCTCATAGGTCTCTCAGATTTGACGAACTTTCCAGGCAAGTCCTAGTTTCCACGTCAGGCTGCCTTTTCGGCTTCTATTGCAAGAGCCTCTATATAGTTCTTCTTGTCAGTCTTGATACTCTTCTTCGCCCTCCTGTTGGCTTCTGTGTACTTTTATTGAGTCTTGGCTTTCTCACCTCACATACAACTATTGTCAGTTGCTGCTTTTTTCTTTTTCCTGTCTTGTATCTTCTTCAAAATATCTGCCAAGATCCATTCCTTGTGACTGTGCTTCTTGGGCCAAATACTTCCTGACACATTGTTTTCACTGCCTGTTTCACCATCTTCCACTTCTTGTTGATGCTGTCCTTCTCTAGCAATTTCCAATTTGAGGTTTAGCCCTTATTTTTCTACACATTTTCAAAAAAATTATTTGTAACTTGTCACTAGGGCTGTACCCTCAAGGATCTGTATTTAGAATTTGTACCCTAGCTGTAGTTAAATGTCCCTTTTAATCTAATTTAAGGTACAGAAATGGACTCTGAGGAACATTTTGTACCATTGGGGGTTCATTAATGTTGTTTGTACCTTGCGGAACAAAACTGTACCAGAGCTGTAACCTTTTTCCTGACAGTATAAACTTCCGTATCTGGCAAATTTGCTGGATTTGGGTTGTCATATCAGGATAATATACCAGGATTTTCCAAATATATTACAGGAAACCGGTGGAACACATTTGCTAGAGGAGGGGGCAGATGTGCTCCACCAGTTTCTTCACTCTGGCAAACCTTGGAATGAATGGAACAATAAATATGAAACAGTCCATCTATCATTGCTGCTTACCACTTATAAACAATCTGATCTACAATGAACGATCTACTTATTGCAAATGACATTGTGCATCCTACCTCTTCTAGATTTAAGTGTGGCCTTTGACACAGTCTCACACTCTATTCTGATTCAGAGATTCCATGACCTAGGTATTTGTGAGGCAGCGCTTGACTGGTCGACTGGTTTATTTCATATCTCACTGACAGAAAACATTTCATTACCCTATCAGGTTGTAAATAGCACATATTAGCTATCACGCATGGCATCTCCCAGGGCTCTGCCCTAGGGCCATTACTCTTCATCATTTACATTCATCCTCTAGACCATGTCATTGGCCGCTTCAATCTAAATTAGCACATCTTATACTGATGACATCCAGACCTACTTCAGTACCAGTTCCACAAACAACCTGCCACTAGCCCACGTGTTTGAAATCAAACTAATTCAAAACACAATTTTGTCAAGCTGAACAGTGATAAGGTAGAACTAATTGTCATAGGGTTAGACCAGTTATCCTCCACTGACCATATGACCATCACCCTTTCTCCTCTGATTTGTAACCTTGGTGTTACTTTTAACCCAGTCGTAAAATTTTATGCACTACGTTCCATAGTGAAAAAACGTACTTCCAACACCACAACATCACCCGGCTTAGGCCCTGCCTTTCTAACTGTGCTATTGAGCCACTCATTCACGCCTTTATCTCTAGCTGCAACTCACTACTTGCTGGCATCACTGCTAACTCCAGATAGTACAGAACTCTGCTGCCCGCCTCCTAATTCACACTTACTCCTACTAACACATCACGCCCACATCCACTTTAAAATACTTCTTCGAACATTTAAAGCTCTTAACCACCAAGCCCCATCATATATCTCTGATTTGCTTCTCACCTACCAACTTCCCCGCAGCCTTAGATCCTCCTCTTCTGGTTCCCTCTTCATCCCCCCATTCAAACTACACAACGCTGGTCACTGTGTCTTTTCCAGTTTAGTTCCCCGACTTTGAAATTCCCTCCCTACTGCCATTTATCAGTTGAACACAGTTTGCTCAAGCTTATAACCTTCCCTGTCCATAAAATGTTTTGTTGTTTTGTTTTATGTTTCCTTTGCGATGTTTTATGCTTTTGAGTCTTTGAAAAGCACTATATAAATAAAAAGTATTATTATTATTATTGTTGTTGTTGTTGTTATTATTGCTGTTGTTATTATTATTGTTGTTATTATTATTATTATGGGCAGTATGGTGGCACTGTTGCTGCACACTTTTGGGACCAGGGTTCGAGTCTCCGCCATGGCTCCATGTGTGGAGTTTGCATGTTCTCCCCGTGTCATTGTGGTTACAGAAAATGGATGAATGGATATTATTATTATTATTATTATTATTATTATTATTATTATTATTATTATTCGATAGCCAATTGGAAAGTAAATGATGGGGAGTTAAGGTACACCAAGAAGACATAGCCTTTGAAGGCAAGATTTGCCTAACTTTCTATATCTTTTTTATGATATAAAATACTGGTTTAGGACTGAGATCACTAAAATGAGACCAAACAGAATTATTTACACCCCTCGCAGTCACAAAAAAACAATGCTTCTCTCATATAAGTATTCTAAGTGGACAGTGTGATCTGTGTTTTGGATAAAGGGAAGAGGGATGGAATTTATAATTAAAAGGCCCTATGAGTCACTGGACACTCACCAGGCATTCTGATGGGTCGCCAGATATGCCAGAGTGAATTCGTGAGTCCAGTCTCATTAGACCCAGGGTAGCAGTTCCTCTTGAGGTCAGACTTAATGCAGGTTAAAAGAAGTCTAGGGTCACAAGTTCCAGTTGGAGCCAGTAGCCTTACAAGATATACCGATGGGCTCTGATCTAAGGCAGATTCACTTGGCCAAATGTATATGGCACATCAGTGAAGGCTTCCCCCTATCCTGTTGATTAAGGGCTTAATGGCCCAGGTGAAGTAATAGGTTATCTGGGACATCGAAGCTAATAATTGCCATGAACCCACTCCAGTTCAGAACCCTGATCAGTAATCAGGAATCAGGTCCAAGGTCTGTAAGGTATTTTGTCTTGTGCCAACCAATGCTTTAAACAGAGTGTCCAAGTCTAAGTCTAGAGAAAAAAAAACTTTCCAACATGGACACTTAAACTATTTCCTGGTGCTAAACATCACCCTACTTGAATAAACCTGTCAGTTCCCTTGTGGAAAGGTTGAGAGGGGAACAGGTGTTTCTCTGCCTAGGACATTCTCAGCTTAGACCTCAGTGCAACATTAGCACTCGCTGGTTATATCTCCTCCATCCTCAGCAACCGGTGACTTGACCTGGAAGTGCCAGATAACAGGCCTTGCTGCTGTCCATATAAACAGACTATCTGTAGCACTTTGGACTCTGTTGCATTATTCCTTAATTTCATGTTGCAATCTTACATTGTCGGGTTCCTGCATGTTCCATTTACGTGTTTACTAGTCAGCAGATATATCCAAGTGACTGTCTAGAACCTTGACTGTAAACTTATGGGGGAGGACATTTGTTATAGAAAAAAAGTCTGTAGGGTGTCTGCAACCCAGCTGCGGTGCCAAGTGCCAAAATAGTAACAATTGATTGTTTTTTTTATCTACTTTATATAGCTGGAAAACCCCTCCTGGAGCCGACACCTTATCGTGGTGAAGGGGTTTGCGTGTTCCAATGATCCCAGGAGCTACGTTGCCCGGGGCTTTATGCCCCTGGTAGGGTCACCTAAGGCAAACAGGTCCTGGGTGAGGAACCAGACGAAGTACGGCTCATAAGACCCCCAATGATGAAAAACACAGTGGAA